>VYXH01009785.1:294233-510074 GCA_013397275.1 Burhinus bistriatus | reverse complement strand
GGTAGGGGGGGTACAGCTCCCGGTAGCAGAGGCCACGCAAGCCGGTGGCGGGGCGAGCGCGGGTCGCGGCATCCCTTGGGGGTTGTGCTGCGAAGGGGTCTTCCCTCACGGCTGCGTGTCTCCTGAGGGACGGGGTGCTGCTTAGTTTGCCGTTAATTTCGCGTAGTTTGAGATCTAGCGGGGAAAGGGACGCGCTAAGGGGCCCTTTAGGAGGGCGGAGATCTTGAGGGGAAGCTAGCAGGGGTGAACTAAGAGCGCGTTAAGAATATCTCAGAAGGAACAGAAACTTGCTCTCAGTTTGTTAGAGATAAGCAAGCAAGGGAAAAAACCCCCACCCTAAATCGACACAAGGGCAGATAAATATGAGTTGGCTGTAAATGAACTTCTGGTGGAGGGGAAAAGATTTCTTAGCTGTAGTGCGGTGAAGTTGTGGGATGATTTTGCAGTCAGAGTTGTGGGGATGAATAAAGGAATTGGTCTTCAGCTGCCCTCTGTATGTTTGTGGAAATAAGTCTGATAACAGAGGGTTTGAATTGGTGACCTGGGGCATCTTTTCTAGCCCAGCATTCCTGTGTAGAATAATAAACACCAATAGTTTTTTATTGCTTGTTCTTGATAGCAGGGAGGTTTAGCTAGTGTTCCATGCATCTGTGCCTTTTAATTTTCACCTGCTTTCCCGTTCCTTTTTTTTGTCCTCTGCAGACCTTCCCAGCTAGCTTCTGTTAACTCTGTCTTAAGTGTTAGGCCTTTCACTGGGCTTATGCAAAGTTTATCAGCCACAACCAAAAGCTTGGTATCTTGCCAGTGATTCCTGGTGAAAAATGCAAATGCCCTCCAACTTGAGCACACATATTTAATAAAGTTCTGCTATGGAAGTCATGTAGGAGAGCTCTTTTATTACTTAATGTTTGTAGAGGTGAGGTCAGAGGTGTTCTGAGTCTCTTGTGAGAAATTGGTTCCACCTTGCATGTTCTCCATTAGATTGATCGTATTTCTTCAGGGTTTTTTTTGGTGTTTTTGGGGTAAAATGAATCTTTGATTCAGTAGTAGCAACCGACTGTCATATATTTAAGTTATCTAAGTGTTGATGTCTGGGTTGTCTTCGTCTACTAGCATTTAGTGATAAGTAAGCTGTAGAAATTATTTGAAATTCAAGTCATCAGTAATAGGGGAGGTTCTGCATAGATTCCTGTTTGTTTAGTTAGACTAGCTATTAAAAAAAGGTAGGTTCAAAAGAAGACAATACTTCTACCTAAAGCAAATTTAAGTTGAGAATCATAATATTATAATTACATTATAAAATTATCTATGCCACTGTGCTGCTGTGCCTTACCCTTCAGCATGCAGGAGAAAGTGAATTTGCTTAATGTTTACCAAGTGTGATCATCTTCTTTCAGCAAAAATGAAGAGAAGGACAGAACCTGAATTTAGCAGCCCTCAAAAGAAGCAGAAGAAGAGGATAGAAGACTTGGGATTAACCCTCAGTTCTACTTCAGATGATGAAACTCAATTTAGTAATCATACTACTCAAGGTAAGGTTGGAGATAAGGTATGTGCTGCTGCGGGGAATCTAAATAATAACTAGGAACTGAACCCACGTCTCCTAAATCCTAATTGATAGCCTGAACTTCAAGACCATACTCTCTCTTTAGGAGAAAAACTACATTTTTTTCTGTTCACAACCTTGGATTGGTGTGATTTTTTTTAAGCTTTTTTAAAATCTCGTGTAAACAGTTTGTTCTGGGAATTGTATGAATTCAGACATAGAAGACAGAACTTGAGGTAGATGACAAGTGCATGGTCCAGAGCTGTAAAGATACTTGTAATATAGGGCAGCATTACTCTTCTCAGTCTCAGCAGTTATTTCTGTTTTGGAAACTTTCAGTAGTGAGGAGTTGTGGATGTTGTGCCATAAAGAAATGTCATAATCCCTCATTGTTTAAAAAATAAAAATAAAAAAAGTAATCTTATCACGTTTTTGCAAATGGGAGAGTTTGAGATGTATACAAAGGGTGGGTTGACTAGGACTCCTGCATTGTAGCACTGTCTTTTTTGCTGGCTCAGTGTGATTTTTTTTTTTTTTTGGGAGAGGGGGGAGTTGTGAGAGCTCACAGGTGTTTGGTTTCAGAAAGAAAAAACATTTCAGAGTTAAGTAAATCAATTGCCTACCTTTTCTCAAGTTGGAGTGTGCTTTCTCATCTGGTGCTTGGGGTATACCAAAGATTATGCGAGTGCCCTACACAATTGGTATTGCTGTTGTGGGGCACTTTAAACTCTCCCAAGATGGTACTTCAGGTTGTCTCATGGTCATGCCTGCTACTTTTGAGTCTTGGGTTTTCCCATGGTCATAAAGTGTTAGTGAGAAACGGCCTGAACACGTAAAGAAGACTTCATCTTGTGAAAATGGAAGGGGATGTGTATGGAAGAGGAATGGGTCAGTTTAGGAGTAGTCATAGTGACGGGGTATGGTATGTGTACCTGTCTGGCCGGGCTGGAGGTGAGTGAGGAGGTTGGAGGTGCAGGGTGTGAGAGCTGGGGTAGGGAATGCTGTATGCACTCAGGGCTGAGCTAAAAAATTCAGTATTGTTTAAATTTTTTGTTTCCCTTTTGATTATTGAGTTCATATATGGGTCAAAATAGGCTGCGAGTCTTTAGTGTTTAAGAAAGAAGTTGATACAGTTCAAGGACAACATTTTGGGTAGGGTTAATTTTTTATTTGTCTGTCACACCCATTGTAGTTTCCCATGAAAGAAAGACGGTTGTGGGAGAGAAGTGGTCTGAGATCTGATCGCAGCTGAGCATAGCCTAGCAAATGTTAAAGGCAAGAAGACTTGTGAAGGGCCTCTCTTGAGATTCATGTGATGGGTGTTGTGTTTGAAGCACATCATGGGCTTCTGAAAAATAAGACACAGCTTAAAAGCAGGCAGCAAAGTTAATTGAAGCTGTGTATTGGAGAAGCAGAAAGCAGTAACTGACCCTAAAGCAAAATCCTTTGTGATCCTATTCATATATAAGAACTTTGTGAAGGAAAGAGATGCATAGCTTGTGTGAAAGACGTTTGAAAATCAAGATGGGTATATAATATTGCAAACACAAGTTAAATCATAGCCTTCCTTGTCTCGAGCTCGAAGCCTCAAAGGTTGATACTGTAAAACTCTAGCCTAGTAGCTATATGGGAACACAAGTCCTGAATCTTAAAAACTGATAGTTCAGTCACAGAGATTGAGCACACATTGAAAGGATTTTAACTGCAGTCATATATTTCACTATGGTGTCTTTCATTTTCACTTCGCTTTCTTGTAATGGCCTTTCTTTACTAATTCTCTAGCTGTTTCCTGTTACTTCACTGATGCTCAGTTTTCCATAACAGGAAAATACAGAGATCTGTGAGCTGGGACTGAAATAATCTCTGTTTTTTCTTAAATCAGAAAAATGTAAGAGAAGTTCAATCCTTCTTTCTAGGTAATTATAATGTCTTTTTTTTTAACACTTCTGTGGAGCTAAATAATTCCTTTTTAAGTGATAAACAGAAAAAGATTAATTCTGCTAACAACAGTGTTTTGCATTATCTCTGGGCAACTTGTGTAGTTCAGCTTCTCCTAGTTGTACGAAGTAGCACAGAATGATTTATAGCACACCGTGAGCAAGGGACGCTCAAGAGGCAGAGGTCCAGTGAAGCCTGTGCTTGCTGTGGATTGCTGCTCCAGAAGTCTGTATGGCCTGTCCCACAGCATTAACTTTAGCATGACTGATGTGGTGCTAGGCAAACTTCAGGAAGGAAATATATGCCATTGCTTCATCCTGGTAGTGATATTACCAGAGGAGAAGCAGGAGGGACTCAGTGGGTTGTAGGGCCTCCCTCGCTACCCACCTGGTGCAGAGCAAATGATTTGGCTACCACGATTCCTGCCCACATCCCAATTACACCCAGCCCAGAGCAAATAGTTTTGGGCATCTCACAAGTGTAGAGCAGCAGCAAGGACTATACAGCTGACACAGGCCTAGGTTCTTCCCAAGTAGATCCCAGGGTGGAACTGGGCATAGACAGAGCTTCATTGTTTGGTGCCCACAAAGGCTCTGCTGCATCTGTTTCAGGTGACTTCCAAGCAAAAAAAGTTTATTTTGAGTGCCTGCTGTGTATGGTGGTACATACTACCTTGATTGGACCATTGACTTGATTAACTTCTTCCTTGAACCTTTGTCTCTGTCAGGGTATTTTTAAACTAGATTGGTGTCTTCTGACGTTATCTTTCACTTGAGTTTGTATGCATCAATAAACTCTAGAGGTGAAAAACTCATTTGCTGTTGTGAACTTGTGGACCCTCACTACTGAGGTGGGTAGTGGGGTCAAACTGAAGTTTAATATGGGGACTAAGGGATTCAACTCTCTTCTTTCTGTAGTGTTGGCCATTTGGTAGATGCCTGTGTACTTGATGTGGATTTTTGGTTGTTAGGGATGTGTTTACACCTGTAGTTAAGTAGGAAACTGTGGAAAATCCAGTATGTTTTATCAAGATGTCAGTAATTGTCATTATTCTCAGGACAGAATCTCTGTGGACTGTCTCAGTTCCTCAGGATCATTGCAAAGGTCAGGCATGCCACAGTGTACTGTGGTGGTCACACTGTGGCCTGCTCTGCTGCTCTTTGCCCAGCCCTTTGGGAGGCCTGGAATCCATTGGCTCAGAGAGGTTGTGTGCATCTCTGAGACAAAGGGGCAGATAACCAGTTGTTTGTTCCATGGGGTATTTTATAGTACACCTGCATGCTTCCTGTAGCACATTTGAGATACTCAAGTGTCCTCTCTGTGTGTCTGTTGAGAAGATTTAATTAGTTACGTTGTATGGTTCTTACTGAGATATTTTTCCTCCATTTTATTTTTATTTCATACTCACTTTTCTAAATTTTTTTGTTGTTTTTAGAGTCTTCCAGTAGCAGCAGCGGGTCTGACAGCGAGAGCGATGAAAAAAGACCAGTCTTCAGCAATGAGTTCAAACAAGACTCTCTTGTGGAGGGTACTTCATCGCGCTACTCAATGTATAACAGTGTCTCCCAAAAGCTCATGGTAGGTCAAAATACTTTTGGATGAAAGTGTTAAAACCTGATGACAGCAAAGTGAAAAGACAAGTCTGTTTTAGGAGATTTTGATTCTGATTCTGATCCTCCTTGTGGCAGGATTCTCTGCTTCTTTGAGCCAGCTGGTGAGCAACTGGGGGAGGCTGAGATAGCTTGGTTGAAGGGGATCTGTTAAAAAAGAAAGTTGATTCATGTTCAAGGCCTAGGAGCAGGGAGGTGAATGTGAAGGGCAGGATCTCTGCGTCAGGCAGCTTGCTGAACTTGGCAGTGGAGTCCTACCGTGTGTTATTTTGCAAGGCTTGAGTTAACAAATGCCTTGTAAGAAAGGTCTTAACAAATTCTGTGATTGATATTAATTTGTTTGGCCTTGGAGGCTGGCTGGCATACCATTGTACAATTATTACCTTAATCATTAGGGTATTTCTTTTTCTTTCAAGTAGTGCCACTCTGATTTATGTAGGGCCAGAAATTTCTTGGAAAGGCAGGGAGTTGTGAATGGTAGTGAATGTGACAACTAAACTTTGAAGGTGATCGCGAACCCCTTGATTGCACAGTGTTACTGTGGGGAAGAAAGTACTTTTAGGAAGTTCTAAGAAAATGGTTGACTGTATCTCATGGTAGTCCCAAATTCGGCAGCTTGTTCCTGAGTTTAAAGGCAATAGCAGGCTGTAGAGAAGAGGAGTCTCTTTTGGTGCATGCTGTTACACTTATTTCCTGATGCAAACTTTGTCACTGTGGTATCGTGAGTATGTTATAATCCTGAAAGAATTTCCATTATTGATAACGGAGAAACAAAATGTTATTTCCAAGGGCAGCAGAGAAGATGAGGTGTCTAGTTGTGTATTACTTGAAATCTGACAGGAAGTTTGGGATTCAATGGGGGACTGAATTTGGATCTCCTTTTCTTCTGTGCTGGTGCTGTACTTGGAGGAGAAGGGGTCAGCAATTTTTCCATGATGGTAGGCCAGCTTGTACCTGCCTTTGCCAAGTTAGAAGTTCAGTCTTCTGCTAGAAGCTGGGAAGTGCTAGCTGCTCCTAGGAGTGGGAACAGGCAGATACTGCCTCTCAAGGAGGTGGAATGCTGCTGACCAGCAGGATCATACCTCTATGTGAAAAAAGAACTTTCAGCTCTTGCTGAATTCAAAACTCAATGGGATCCAAAGGCTGAGAGTTGCTGATTGTGCCTCTCTGTAGAAAAACCCTTGTTGCTGATCATTCAAAATCTGTCCACGTGCATTTTTGGCACTGGGCTGCAGTTTGCTGATTCTAACACAAGACTATCTTTCACTTGCAGAGTTCTCTCCTGACCTAGTTGGGATGTGTGCTTTCAATCACCACAATACAGGAGCTTTTACTACTGAATTTGGGGGACTTTTGTTTGTAAGGCCTCATAAATTTGAATAAAAAAATTGATGAGATATCAAGTCTGGCTGAATGATTTGGTAGCATTAGCTAAGTAAAAGGAAAACAGTCCTTGATTACTAGATGTTCAAAATTCTGTCCTCAGAAAACTGATGCATGACAGGCTCAGTGGTATACGTATTTCAAGGTCTGGTTCAGAGCCAGGTAGCAAAGGCAATGGGAAAACACCATGTACCTTTGTATAAAACCTGTCAGATATTCTTGTATTGTTTCTCATACAGATTGGTAATAAACAATGTTTTTGTTGCTTCTCACAGGAAGGAGTATATGGACAACATGAATTCAAAGTGAAACTTAATCCTGAAGCCTTTTATTTACTTATTGTCTTGTAGATGCATACTGGAGGGAATGAAATTGACTGCATTCATGCTTTTTGTTGTTGTTCTCTTGTTGCTAAAATTTATGAAGAGAAAAGCCTGAAAAACTAGCAGTTAATGTCCATATTTCTTTTACCCTAAGAGATGGGAATGTGTTTCAGGAGCAGTGTGTCTTGCATTCCTCCTCTGAGTTTTAGGTGAACTTTTAACTGATGCCTGAAATGTATGCGAGTGCATGTTCACAACAAGGAATATCACTACAACGTGAATTCTTTCCTGTGCCAGCATCTTTTGTTTTATGCACCTTCCATGCTTACTGAACACTGTGATAAATGGCTCCAGGCTCCTCACTACTTCTCCCTCTGAGCAGGCTGTTCCCGCATTACTGAACCTTTTGTAATTTGCTGTCATCTCAAACATCATTCTTCAGATCTCGTTCTTCTATGTCCTGCCTCAGTAAAGTGAACTCAGTATTAAGTCCTGAAAGCCACAACTGAGATTAAAAATGCTCAGTGCCTTCAAGTCTCTTCAGGGTGATGTGCCATTTTCCTTGCTAGTCTTTGACCCTAGTAGTAGTACATAAACTCAAGTCCACTTGCCTCAAGAGTGCTCCCTTTGCTTTCTTTATAGGCCAAGATGGGCTTCCGGGAAGGAGAAGGTCTGGGAAAATATGGCCAAGGCAGGAAGGATATTGTTGAGGCCTCTAATCAGAAGGGAAGGAGAGGCTTTGGGCTGACCCTCAAAGGATTTGATGGGGAGCTCAATATTGACTGGCAGGATGAGCCAGAGGTAAGTACTTCCTGTTTTGAATCCCTTTTCTGTTGCTGTGTTCAGGATTTGCCCTCTGGGAATGATGTTTAGTGTTGTCTGATACAACTGGCTACCATTAAGTGTCTCTGCTGGGTAGACCCAGGCCTTATTTTGTCCCAGAAGGGCATGGCGAAACTTGTTTTCTGTCATATGTATTAATGTTCTGGCACAAAATTGGTTTCAGATGGATTGTTGCTGTGGTCTGTAGGATTTGTTTCTAAGTTTGCAGTAGTGAATGTGATTGAAAATTGTTATCAAGCCCTTTTGGGTTTACCATTTTTATTTTGTATATAATTTTTCATGCCTGTATAGGTGATTTATTTTTTTAAAAAAATCTTTTCTGGGTGTGTTTAATAGTCCCAAATAAAATGCTCAAGTGTTCTATTCCTGTATCTTGTCAAGCTCTTCAACAGGGAAGAACATTGGGAAATAGAAATAGATGTTGTCAGGAAAGTGAAGCCCAGTTTTGATATTATTTGGTGGAAAATAGCTACTGTATGTTTGTATTTAAAAAGAAAAAAACAAACCGCAACACTGGATCCTAGGGATCTGGCAGCTGTAGAGTAAGCCAGAAGGTCCCAGCCATTGTTAGTCAAGGGCAGCAATGCTTGTTAAGTTGTGGATGGTGCAAGTTACAGTACTTTGCTTTCCATTCTTTGAATTGATTTCAGCAGTTGAAAATAATATCAGAGGTTATTCCTTGAGAGCCAGGAACTTAAGACCTGTTCTGTAGGCTCATTGGTTTAGGTCTCATTCTCCAGTGTGTTTCTACAGCACACGGCAGCGAAGTGTTATGTACGATTAACCCTTGTGCATGATACTACTATAACAAATGTAAGAAGGTTAGTAGATCTTAGCAGCCTCTCATTGTGGAGGAGTAGCATCACTTTGATCCTAACTGCTAAAACAATTCCTTCCCAAGATTATAAAAGTTGTTCAAAGCCTGAATTAAGCCAAGCCTTTTGGAAAGAACTGCGAGAAAGAATGTGTAAAGCACCATCAGGAAGTGTGGGTTTTTGGCAATTGTCTCTTTTGCAGTGTCTCTAAAATGTACTTTGAGAGTACTAGGCTTTTGCTTTGTCTTGTTTATTTATCAGACTGTAATGAGAGGAAAGCGGTGTGGGTTTTTTGTGGTGGAGTTTTCTTAAATTTATTTTTGTTTTGTGTTTTTTTGGCGCTTTTTTTTAATTTTAAATCCACACAATTAAGACATGTTTTAGACTAGGAGAAAAAAAAACCCTTTATGGTTGGCCCTGAAGTTATGGCATAACCTCTTATGCTAGGATTGGGAGGCAAACTTTTGGGGAGCAATTAGTTGTTATATTTTGCTAACAAAAATGGCTTAAACTCTTCCCATGTCTTGTGTTTGCAGCCCAGTGCCTACGAGGAGGTGGACTGGTGCCTTGAGTGTACCACGGAAATCCCTGATGCTCAGGAGCTAAAGGAGTGGATGACTGTGGGGAAGGTAATTTTTTAGATCTCAGTACTTACCAGCCTAAGATGATGCAGGACTACTCAGCCTGAAACAATCACCTTGTCAAAGATTTGTAGAATAACCTAGGCTGGAGGGAACCTCTGGAGATTGCTAGTGCAACTTCCTACTTAAAGCAGGTCCAACTACATCAGGTTGCTCAAGGCTTTATTTGGTTGAGTTTTGAGTATCTCCAAGGATGGAAATTTCGCAGCCTGTTTGGGCATCTGTTTCAGTGTTTGATAATCCAGTTGACAAAAGAAAATTTCTATATGGCTAATTGGCATTTTCTGTGTTGCAAGCTTGTGTCCATTGTTTCTTGTCCTATTGCTGTCCATCTCTAAGAGTCTAGATCAATCTTCTTTATTTTCTGCCATTAGGTACTTATAGATAGCAGTAGGATCTCCCTTTCTCCATTCTGAACAAACTATTTCTCAGTCTCTCCTCATACACCAGATGCTTCTGCACCCTCATCATCTTGGTGGTCCTTTTGCTGGGCTTGCTCCACTATGTCTGTCTTTTACTGGGGAGTGCTAAACTGGATGCAGTATTCCACATGTGGTTTCAAGGTGTCTAACAGGGGAGAATAATTCCCTAGTCTGGTGGCTATGCTTTTGCTAATACGGCCTAGTATGTGGTTGCCAACCTTCACCCATTACTGGTACATGTTGCATTCTGAAATAACTGATAACCATGTTTGCTAATTGTTACCTGTGTTCTCATCCTGTTCCAGAGGAAGATGGTGATTGAAGATGAAACGGAGTTCTGTAGTGAAGAGCTTTTACGTAATGTCCTGCAGTGCAAGGTGAGTCCCCTTCTTTAAAGAGCAACTGAAGTTTTGGGGAAGCAAGTGAAATAAATAATTGGAGAGGATTGAGTAGTTTACTTAGATGATTGGCAAGAGTTCAGAACGTCCTCTTTCACCTCCATGCCACTAGTAGGACCTCACATCCTGTTTGTTACTGTCTGTTCAGCAACCTGTTTCGCACCTGAGCCTGCAAGAGACAAATGAAAACAGTCTCCCTTTCTGAGTCCAGCTGAAAGGCTGAAGGCTTGAATAAGCTAAGGAAATAAGCTCCCTTTCTTTTCTGATGTGTTCGATTTTTCCTCCTAGATCTTATCATGCCCTTGTAAATTGCAGTAGAGTGTGAGCGTATGTATATGTGTGAGAGAAGTACCTTAGGCTGGGACTGCTTTTGAGGTGGCTAACCACATTATGAGGCTCTGGAGCTATCAGTACAGAATTCTTCAGTGTCACTAAATTTGCTTAAGAAAATCGGGTGGCTTAGAAGAAGAGTGAATATCATTATGTGACAGAAAAACATTCTGTATTGGTGAACAGAGTTTGCTGTCTAAGAAGAGAGGCATGAGGATGGGAAATGATCATGCCTGCCTATCCCTCAAGCCTTGCCAGCTTCAGATCAATTTTGTTTCTGTTTGTGCAGAGTGTATTTGATGAGCTGGATGGAGAAGAAATGCGTCGAGCCCGAACAAGATCTAACCCATATGAGATGATCCGTGGAGTTTTCTTCCTGAATAGGTTTGCAGAACTTCTGGTAGTGGAGCCCCTTTCCCATTTATGTCCACTTCCAGCCTTGGGAGCCAAGGTTGAAACTTAATAGGTCCCTATTTATGTGTTCACAGGGCTGCGATGAAGATGGCAAATATGGACCATGTCTTTGACTACATGTTTACAAACCCTAAGGACTTCCATGGGGTGAGGGCCTCTAGTTAACTTTCAGACAGCAGTGCTTTCTCAGAGAATGGAGAAGGTGGGGAAAAAGGAGAATCCTTAGGATACTAGCTGGGAAAACAGGTGCTTGAAAGAGACTTCTCTGACTGAGTAGCGCACTTTATGGTGTACCTCGTTTGACTGATGGGAGCTGTTACTGGGTCAGTAGAATTTCCTCAGTTTCCTTTTGCAGAGGCCCTTGATAAAGGAGCGAGATGCAGAGCTGCTCTACTTTGCTGATGTGTGTGCTGGTCCTGGAGGCTTCTCTGAGTATGTCTTGTGGAGGCGGAAGTGGCACGCGAAAGGATTTGGCATGACCTTGAAAGGACCAAATGATTTTAAACTAGAGGACTTCTATTCTGCTTCCAGTGAGCTCTTTGAACCTTATTATGGTATGTAGCACATGTGTGAGTGTTACCTGATGTTTTCACTTACGCTGCAGCCTCTGTATCAGGAGCGGGGCTGGTGTTGATACCAGCATGGGCATCTAAAGAGAAGCTTGTTTATAGGGAGCCATTTTGCAAGGCAGAAGGGGGCTGCCATCTGAGAAAAGGGGTTGAGATTGGTGAGCCTTCATATCAAGTTACATTTCTGCCCTTATTCCCAGTCTGCCCTGGGAATGTGTGTCCCATTGTAATAGTTGATACTTGAGTGCTTTGCTTATCTGAAAATTGTAGAGTGCTTTAAGATTGCTTGACAGTATTTTTCCCACTTCAGTGATGTCGGCCTGAAACATAATGAGTGAGATGACTTATCATAGAAACACAGAATGGTTTGGGTTGGAAGGGACCCTAAAGATCATCTAGTTCCAAACCTCCTGCCATGGGAAGGGACACCTCCCACTAGACCAGGTTACTCAAATCCCCATCCAGCCTGGCATTGAACACTTCCAGGGATGGGGCATACACAGCTTCTATGGGCAGCCTGTTCCAGTGTCTTTCCACCCTCACAGTAAAGAATTTCTTCCTAACATCTAATCTAAATCTACCCTCTTTCAGTTTAAAACAGTTACCCCCTTGTCCTATCGCTATGCTCCCTGGTAAAGAGTTCTTCCCCATCTTTCCTGTAGGCCCCCTTTAAGTACTGGAAGGCTGCTATTAAGGTCTCCCCAGAGCCTTCTCTAGGCTAAACAACCTCAGCTCTCTCAGCCCATCCTCATAGGGAAGGTGCTCCAGCCCCCTGACTTGTCCAAAGATCTGTTAGCAGAGCCAGAGTTAGAGACCTTACTTGCCTGGCTGGCAGTGTGCTTCTATATCAGACCTCCCTGGCTCTGCTTTGATAATTGATTGTGGGCTCTTAGTAAAGACAAATAAAACAGATTTGAGCTAGAGGCTGTATCTGAATCACTGTGACTAAATGAGCTTCTTAATCGCAAGAGGTTAAACATGTTTTACCTTGCTTTGAGACAGACTAAGAAGGTGTACACTGCTGCATCTCACCTCATTGGATGGTAACTTGTTAAGCTTGCTGATATGTTTGACCCCTCTATCTGCATAGCCTCTAGGAATAGAAAGGGAAATACAAGGACTGCTAGTATTCCCGCTTCTTATTTCAGACTGTATAAAGGAAACTCAAGTGTGAATGTCTTGTAGAGAGGAGGGTTTGCTTTTCCATTCCCTCCACCGCTCTGACTGTTGTTGACTGCCACTTCTGACACCTGACCATGAACTTTCAGGGAATGGTTAGTGCTTCAGGATTAGATCTGTTAAAGAGAAGGTTCATGGCAAGGGCAGCAAGGCAGATAAACACATTGTTCTAACGGTTGCAGCATTTGGATCTTCATAACTCACTGCAAACTGGTGTTCTTATGGAGAGATGGAGATACCTGGAGAAATGAATAGCCCAATGACTTTGATGCATTTTCTTGATCCCTTTCTGTCTGTTACGCTATAAAGTCTAGTGAGATGTGTACAAATTCTCTTCCAGTGATGGGAAGGAAGTAGACTGCTGTGATATTTGTGTTGTGAAGGATGGTAACAAATTCTAGCATCACTTCACTTACTGACAGGATGATTGATGCAGAATTTAGTTATCAAAGTGCTATCATGCATCCTGATCTCTGTTGCTTTCTAGTCCTCCAGTTCAGTTAATAGAAGCTGTAGTTGTAGAAGATTTGTAGGGACTAATACCAAATAGAGGTGCAGGCTTCTTCAAAATCAGAATTGTTGAGCTCTAGAATGCACCTTAGACTAGCTTTCTAAAACACCAACCTGGGGGACAACGTACCTCTCTTTAAAAAGAGCCGTATGGGAATACTGTACGAACGTTCATGCATGAATGCTATTTCCTTTTCCCTACTCCCTTTATAAACTTGTTTGCAGGGGTTTTTTTTGGAGTTGCTTTTTAAAATGCCAGATTACATTGTGTTTGGAAAGACAGTATTGTGTTTCTTTGGAATGATTTGAATTCTTAGTAGAAGGTTGCCAATGCACAATGTAAATCATTTTGCCCTGTCTGGAAAAAAAAAAAAAACCAACCCAAAAAAAAACAAAAAAAACCCACCAAAACCAAAACATGCTAACATATGAGCTGTGCAATGAGATTGAACCTTACATTTTTAGGAATGACACATAGCTGAACCTACTACTTGGATGAGAATATTATGTTGTCACGTAGCCAGTTCTTATCTCAGGGGAGGGCAGTGAATGATTTGTTTTTGGCTAAAGCTAATGTACAACTCATAATTTGAGCATGGTTATTATATGGCTTTGTTTAGCGCTGACCACAGAATCAGAGTAATTTTCCTAAATTAACAAGCATCTTTGGTGCTGAACAAGGGAATGTGTTAATGCTTATTTGCCTGTCAAGGTCTGTGTAATTTATGACTAAACATTGATTGAACACAATAGATCACCTGCACATACTGATCTTTTGTCAGTACTTGCAAACATGTTAGTAATTGTCTCTTTTTCCCCTTAGGAGAGGGAGGGATTGATGGAGATGGAGACATCACTCGCCCAGAGAACATTACTGCTTTTCGGAATTTTGTCTTGGACAACACTGATCACAAGGGAGTGCATTTCTTAATGGCTGATGGGGTTGGTCCATTTCTTTTTCTCCCTGCACTAATGACCAAAACTGTTACCTCAGTCTGCATATAGTAGGATATTTGACACGTGTCCTTAGTTACAATGTGAAATTCTTCAAGGCTTGCCTTAAAAATTCCTGGTGGCAGTGTTTTCTATCATAAAGAAACAGAAATTATCATGATTCTGTGATTTAGCTGTACAGAATCCTTTGCTTGACCAACAGATTTGTGGAGATACTAATCATATGCTATGTGCTTTGCAGGGTTTCTCAGTGGAAGGTCAGGAGAATCTGCAAGAAATCCTAAGCAAACAGCTCATGCTTTGCCAGTTCCTTACAGCACTGTCCATTGTCCGGACAGGTACGTTCTATCCATTAATCTTCTTCCTTCTCTAAGGTGTGGGTGGGATTGTGGAAGGATGCTGTACAATTTTTACCAACGTGCCACAAAGTCTGCTCTGCAGTGAGGCCGAGTTGCACAGAATTGAGCATATATGCATACATCCTGAGATGGTTGTCACAAAGTTAAGAGAACTGGGGCAGAAAAATAAGATTATCTATGTCCATTTTGCTTTTAATTAAAAACATTACTCTAAAGGTCTTACAATGTATTATGTTATGTAGCTGTCTTGGGCTAAGGTCACTAGTGTGATAAGCGGACAGTATATCTGAGTTTTATGGCACTAGCTGGATCAACTGCTTCCTGAATATTCTAGCAGGCTGGTTGGAACAGAGTGGTGTTCATCCAGTTCATCCTTCCCTTTAACTTGTGGCTTTTCTGCTTTAAATCTACCATCTCTGTGATCAGGACAAGATGATGTCTCATATTGCCTTAGCTGTACCTCATTGTTGCCAAATGACGGGCATTACAGCTGTATCTGGTTTTGATGGGTCCTCTCTTCTGCTGAGTTTAGTTAGCATTTGGCACTGATGTGGAAGATAAAAATGCTCATTATGTTATCATTTATCTTGTGCCCTATGTTTAGAAGTACCTGAGGCAATGATCTACTTTGCAGTAGTCTCAAATATGGTATGGTAAAAGGAGCAACCTTCTTTAAGTCTTTCCTGTCTGGGTAGATAATATCTCTGTAAGACTGACTGCTTTTTTTGCTTGGAGAAATTGGGACTCTTGTTTGAAGGCAAGGAGTGGCATAGACTTTTTTTCTTTCTAGATGGTGAATTATTCTGTTTAGGTAACATCTGTTAGTTTTCTCCTCCAGCCTGAGGTTTCTTGTTGCACATATCAGAGCTCGTTTTCTGTAGAGGCTTTTGCACAGCATGCTGCCATGCCATAGGGCACAGTTTGGGCCTGGAAGGGAGAATAAGGGGTAGATAGAAGGTTTGCTTGTGAGACAGCATGCATACTGATTTGATCCTGGTTGGGGAAATGCTTTTCTCTTTGCTGCAGAGATACAGGGACGATGGTTCATGGACCCCCATTGGCCCACTTCATGAATGTGTTTTAGATGCTGTTTAATTGCACAGAAACACTCTTGCCAGTTCTGCAGAGGAGAAAGTTATTGAGGTGCCTGGTATCTCCTTGTTTCCTTACAATCTGCTGGTATTGGTGTGCTTCCTTTCTTTTTTTCCAGGAGGACATTTTGTCTGCAAAACCTTTGACCTGTTTACTCCATTCAGCGTGGGACTCGTTTATCTGCTGTATTGCTGCTTTGAGCGAGTGTGCATCTTTAAACCTGTGACAAGCCGCCCTGCTAACTCGGAGAGGTGAGATTTTTGAGAATGAGGGACTACTAAAGAAACGCTGGCTGCTAAATATAGTGATAGATGGATTTGGGTAAGTATAGTGGAAGCTCTGTGACGTGCCTCAATTGGCAACTGTCTTGGAGGAGGAAACATTTTAGATGCTTAGCAAATTACAATGTTTGAGAAAGTAAAGAAGATACTTGCCAAATTACCCTTCTGGGGAGAAAGCAGTGGAATTAACTATATAATAAATTCTGTTTTGCATGAAACAGCTATGGTTCCAGTGAAGCTAGAGCATATTATTTGTTTTATCATTGTACCTGTCAAGTTTAGCAGAATTGATTTACTGCTTGAGGGGAGATCTGTGGGGTTTTTCAACAGGGTTGAGTTTCCCAGTCTTTCCCGAGTGTAGAAAATGTATAATGACTTTGTGATAGGTGAGATTGCACCTTCCTAGGGATACCCAGGAGGAAAGAATTCCTGGGATTTAGGAAACTGTCCTGATAATGGGAGTGTGGCAGGAAAGTCGGCTGTGTGGAAGAACTGAACCACATGATCTCTCTGCCCTGCTCTGCAGGTACGTGATATGCAAAGGATTAAAGCTAGGTATTGATGACGTGCGGGACTATCTCTTCACGGTGAACATCAGACTCAACCAGCTGCGCAACTCTGATGTGGATGTGAATCTTGTTGTCCCATTGAATGTGATCAAAGGCGACCAGGATTTCTACGATTACATTGTCCAGTCCAATGAAAAGTGAGTGCCCATGGGCAATGAGGGCTGCTGGTTATAGGCAGGTTAACCAACATGGCTTTCAGCTGTAGCTTCTTGCACTCATGGAGTTACTTGTTGGCGCTGCTACACTGCTCTGCTTTTGCTCCCTGAGAGGCTTAGCAGAGTAGAGGGATCCCGTACAGAGAGAAATGCGGTATACTGTCAGTGACTGTTTGGCCTCTGAGTACTGTGTAGAAAGGAAAGGAGACTATTGCCTAGTTCTTTCCAATGGTCTTGCTGTCACTTTGAATCACGTGTGCAATGATCCATCAGTGCTCTGAGGATCAGACTGGCTTCCTCCTGTTGTCCCAGCACTCTTCCTTGTTTTGAACAGTAGAACAATCTTGGTGGTGATTAATTTGCTCCCTGACTGAAAATTGTCCTCTCTTTCAGCCACTGCAAAGTTCAGATAAAGGCACTAGCCAAAATTCGTGCCTTTGTTCAAGACACGTGAGTATATTCCTCTGGCTTTCAGTGAGGATTGAATTAACCTACTATAAATGAATTGCTTTGCCCTTCTTTAACGTGTTCTTCATTTGAGCTGGTACCTGGCTTGGCCTTCAGAGCCAGGAAAGTGAATAGTGCTTTTAGGTAGCTCAGTTTGTGTCTCTGCCCGAGTTATTTGCAGAAATGTGTGGGTGGCTGGAGGAGTCCTGAAAGTTGATGGTCTATTATCACCCTTGTTGAGAAGCCTTCCACGCATTGCATGATTTGCGATTACCCTAAGTGGGCCTGCTTCTTAGCAGGAATGTAAGCAGAAAAGTAACTCCCAGCTGTTATGTTCAATTCTACAGTAACCATCTAAGTTGGGTGTGGTTCATAGCTCTTCATTTTCCAGGGGCAATTCAAAGTTATGTACTTAGACTTACTTAAAGTTTATGACGTGTATTTCTTGTGTAGAACTAAAACCATTGCAATGTATAGCTGTTTCCCTGATATGACTTTTCTGTTCAGATGTCATTCAGAGGGAATACATAGTAGAAAGTTGAGTGACTTTGTCTAAGAGTTAATCCTAACACTGACACTGGTTTTGTGTGGCCTTCAGCAGGTCTTTGTTGCTATTTTTAAATAGGGCTATGTACCCAGCTCTTGGAGATTAGCATAAGTTCATACTAATACATAACTTCTTGAAAATGTTGATGCCCAGAGGTGTACTTTCATGGGATGGAGTAGTGCAGACAATGAAACAAAGCTAAACACAGGGATTGGAGACTGGTGGAGGATGGGGAGGGAAGGCAGCATCCTCTTTTGTGCAGCCTGTTGGGGAAGAGTGTGTGTTGCCATTCCCAAGCCAGACACTGAAAGATGTAAGTTTTGTAGGGCTGGGATACATAATGTTGCCAGAGCCAGGAGGTTTCACCATCTTAACAGTCTCCTGTCTTTCTCTAGGACGCTGATTGAGCCACGGCAGGCTGAAATCCGAAAGGAGTGTCTCCAGCTATGGGGGGTAAGCAGGCTGCCAAGCAGGGAGGTCATGAAGGTGTCCTTGCTGTGGTGAAACAGCTACAGTACAGATAGGACTTTCTAGCCAGAGGTTTAATATGTTGTCTTGTGGCAAAGTCAGAGACCATTTCAAGCTGTTTAAGTAAGGATGTTTCTGATTCATTATGTCTATGGCTTAACTGAGCAGGCTTCTTTGCTGCAGTTGAGAATATTTCATGGTACATAGAGTGAACTCAGCAACTAGTTCCCAAGCAGCAGAGCTCTCCAAGAGGTTTTTTTTTTATGAGTCTGCAGGTTCTCTTTCCTGAGCTTTTGACTGCGCTGGGGCCATAGATATGGTAGTCAGTTTCATAGGCTAATTGTTTGTCTTTGATGAAAAAGTATTCCATTTAAACATGCATGAAATCAAAGATTTAGCCTGAAACTTTCTGAAGTTGCCTGTTGTTTCCTGTGAGATGTGGTATGCCTACATTAAATTTGCAAACCACGTGAGATCTTTTATTCGCTCGATGAGCTCTCCGGTGACTGGATAGCCAAGAGTCGGAGGAGTTTTAGGGGTCAGCATGTTCTGTCATGTATTGAAATCAGAAAGGTTCCTATGAATGTGCCAAGGAATAATACTTATTATGAATCGTTTGGATTTCTTTTCAGATTCCTGATCAGGCTCGTGTTGCTCCTTCATCTTCAGATCCCAAGTCCAAGTTCTTTGAGCTGATCCAGGTGAGACCTTACCCAGAAGCTTGTTCTGAGTCTTTTTGTACAAATAGAACTTTTCCCCATAGGAATTAAAAGATGAAGAAGCTAGTCCTGGATTATCATTTCATGTAGAAGTTGCATTTACCTACCTGTTCATGTATCGTGTCTAATTTGTGTTTTTCATACTTTGCTCTTCAGGGCACAGACATTGATACCTTCAGTTACAAACCCACTCCTCTGAATTCCAGTACACTAGAGAAAATTCGCCAAGTGTTAGATTACCGGTGTATGGTGTCTGGAAGCGAGCAGAAGTTCCTCTTGGGACTAGGGGTAAGTGCTGAGAACAGTACGGGAGTTTTGCTGGTTCGTTTCAATGCTACTATTCTGCCTTGCAGTTTCATTCCATCCTTTCCTGTCCCCAAAGGCCAGAAAGGATCCCCATCAGCAGTCCTTGAGACTGCTATTTATTTAATGCTTCTTTCTCCTGACTTCACTGTTTTTCACACTAATTAACCCTGGTTTTGTAATCGCAGCCCACACAGAGACCTGTACTCTTGCTAGTGTCTCTAACTATCTTCACTGTCCTTTTAAAGCTGTTCTATTTCTGGTTCTTTGTGTGGGTATGAAAAGTCACTGGCTGATTAGAATCGGTGTTTTTCTTCCTTTGCTGTAGAGATTAAGGTTCTTCCTTAAAACTTCTGACAAAGAAACTGCCTGTGACAGCCTAGGACAAAAAGATTCTCTGAGGGCTGCTCTACAGTTAGTCAGAGGTCTCCCCTCCACCCCTGGCCTCATGAGGCTTTGTCTGAGTCTGACTCTGCCTTCTACACACACAGAAATCGCAGATCTACACCTGGGATGGTCGCCAGTCAGACCGCTGGACAAAGCTGGATTTGAAAACTGAGCTGCCACGAGATACCCTTCTCTCTGTGGAGATTGTTCATGAGCTGAAAGGAGAGGTAGGAGGCTATTCTCTCCCTTACCAGGTGGCTGCAAATATAATGAGCAGCTTTGCCTATTCTCTGTAAGGTACTGCAGAATAAATGTTCCATCTGTGCCAAGTGCAAGGTTTTTTTTGTATATGATCTTTAGAGAAACTATTCTGGATTCCTTCTTTCTGTCCAGTGCTAGAGATATGAGCTTTTAACGTTATTT
The DNA here is from genome assembly GCA_013397275.1 of Burhinus bistriatus. NCBI lineage: Eukaryota > Metazoa > Chordata > Aves > Charadriiformes > Burhinidae > Burhinus > Burhinus bistriatus. Next base: position 490,449 of record VYXH01009785.1, on the reverse strand, counting down.
TGAAAATACTTTGACCTGACATGCTGCTGTTGTCCTACGTGCAGCAGCAGATGACATTGCCAACATGACTTAATGTGTTCTGTGGCTCTTTGGGTACATAACTGCTTAGTCGTGACTGCACACCTTGGGGAAAAGATTCTCAGGGTATATCCACAGTGTAAGGTATTGCTGCCTGGGAGTCTGTCTGTCCTCTGGCACCTCAGATGAGGATGCTGTATTGCGCTGGGCTTTGTGCTGTGGTACCTGATCAGGCACAGAGAGCTGGTGGTGGCAGCTGTGGTCCTGCTCTCTCTCCCTCCCCTGAGACAGAACTGTGTAGTTGAGACACACCAATTTTAGGAGGATGGCATGTTACTGTTACAATGGGCAGCAGGGAATTTATGTGCTTGTAATATCTGGAAAGGTGCTTTCTAGCTAGAAGGGAATGATGTCCTGTCAAAAACAGGCTATAAATCAAAGCTGAAATAGCAACAGTCTGAGTAGTAAGTCTCTGTATTACCTTCCATAGGGGAAAGCCCAGCGAAAAATCAGTGCCATCCACATCCTTGATGTCTTGGTGCTGAATGGCAATGATGTTCGAAAGCAGCATTTCAACCAGAGGTATGTAGGATCTGGAAAAGCTTCTTTCTTGTACATGTGTACGAGTGACTGGGAAACAGCGTTCACACTAAAAGCAGAAAGCTGAGCACAGGGAGACAAGTGCATTCAGCTGAAACACTGCTGTGGAGATGAACTGTGAATGAACCTGCTCTGAAGTGAACTGTGTATAGCCTTTTCCAACCGTACCTTCACTGTGTATGAGGGCAGGTCTAGCTCCTTAGTCTGGGGTAAGCCAGGCACAGTCTGGGTAAACTGAGCATCCTGGGAATACAGATGAGCATATCTGATAACTGGCTGAAGGAGAAGGAACGAGCCACTCTAGTTCCTTCCTCAGGGACATGATGTCTCTACTAGTCCTACTTTCCTGCTGATACATCAATGAGTTCAGTAGCATGCGGTAGAGGAAGCTATGGAGACCCATTCCTAATGGATAATAGTCAGTATCACTGGGCACTGAACTGGGAGGGCAGGGTGAAAAAGTCTTGCTCATTACCCATTTGGCTAGCAGTGGAGGCAGTCTGCATGTACTGAAGTGTCTAATCAGTTATTCTGCTGAAACTATTACCTACCTTCTACGCCAAAGATCTCGCTAAACTGCTGGATTGTCCTTCCGTTTTCGTTCAGGATTCAGCTGGCGGAGAAGTTTGTCAAAGCTGTTTCTAAACCTAGCCGGCCAGATATGAACCCCATCCGGTGAGTGACGACTCCTTCCCTCAGCCTGGTGTGCTTTGGTTTCAGTGTGTTGGAGGATGAAGATAAGGAGCTGAAGGAGAGTTAAATTTCAAGCTGAAATTCATAGTTCTGTTATGTTCAATGGGAAGAGGCTAAAAGCCCTTTATATAGCTAAGATAAAGGGGTCGATAGTGGAGAAGTTGTGCCCTCCTTTAACCTATCAGACAGTCATGTTTTCATCACAGGTGGATTGGCTGGTGCTGATTTCAAATATGTGCTATAGTAGGTCTAGCACCCAGTTAGCTTAATTATTGCAAAGATTTCTATGTCCTTGTCTGCCCTGAAGGGTCAGCAAGGGTACAGAGATGCTGACTTTTAGTAGACTAAATGAAGTGCTGACCAGCATTTACAATCTCCAAATGGTTAGCCTGAGGAGAAGGCTTTAGTTACAATGCCAAGAAAGTTCCTGACAAAGGGCTTCAGCTTTGGTTGGCTCCTGACCTTCCATTTCATTAATTCTACTACAGTGGAGCATAAAAGTGTCATTATGTTGGGTATCAGATAGGTATTGTGGACAAAACAGCTTCTGTTTCAGAAGCCAGAAGTGCTGTGATATTGTGAGAGAAGCTGGAGGAAGGGAAAGAGGATGTTCTCCTTGGTGGCTTAATGAAAGGTAATGAGTGGGATCTCAACTGAACTCAAGATGGATAGTTGCAATAACTGGATGAGCTCAAAATGTTGGGGAGGGCTGAAGGCGAACTGAGAAAGAGAGTTGTAGAAACGGGTTGTAGAGGGGTCCTTTGCTGCTCTTGTGAAAAGGTGTTCAAACAGTGCTCTTTGAAGCCTGATGCTTGTAACAGTGCGTGGGAAATGGGTGGTTGGGGTGTCAGATCAGAGGCAGTGCTTTTGAAACTTTCTGATCGTCTTTGTCTCTCAGAACAACAAAAACAAAAGCAGTTTGACATAATGATAAGAATGATGACTCCAAATCATCTTTACTGATTTAAAAAAAAAAAAAAAAAGCTGTTTTTACCTCAGGGTAACTAACGAGTTTGTGGCGCCCCTGAGGATAGTAACGGTGAAGATCATGCAGTTTAGTTTCACTGTCAGGCCAGCATGCTGAGGCCAGAACCTGCCTGGGGCTGACTTTGGTGAATTTACCTCATGGGAAAACAAAAGCACCCGATTTTCTCATTGTTCTTCCTCTTCTGTATACTCAGCCTGAGGTAAAGACACACAGCTTCCTTAGCAGCGACGATGCTCGTATGTTGCTTACAGCAACCCAGCCATGAGCATGCAGGTGTCAGGTTTTCTCAAGCCAGGAGAAATAAGGCACTGGAGCAGAAGACTGAGGAGAAGGGTGAACCTCAGTTATGCCTGACCACCTCCTGCTGTACAAAATGAACTGTCTGGCTGCTTTCTGTAGCTGGGACAGAAAAAGAGGGCTGTTTAAATTTTTGTTTAAATCACATTTTTGTCTTTCCCCCCTAGAGTGAAGGAAGTGTACAGATTGGAGGAAATGGAGAAGATTTTTGTGAGGTAAGTGACGGACACAAATGAGAGACTTCAGTGCCCACTGAGGTTATCAGCCACCAATGCACAGGAGTGGGAGGGATGTGCTGATCTATGCTTGAGGAGTCCTGGAGAAAGAGCTGTTAGAGCTTGTGCAGCATTCTGAGATGCTGCTGACTCAGAGCATCATCCTGGTGAGTTCTTATGCTGTAGATATGGCCAATGTGCTTTACAACAGTAGGAGTAGCAACGGCGCTTGAGTTTATGTGCAGAAGTGTCAATGGCTTCTCAGTGGCCTGAAAGATTAAGAGTTCATACCTGAAATAAGAACCTTATTTGAATTAAGTGTGGTAGATCATCACAGATCCTTCATTGCAACACTCGATATGCTACCTGATCTAGACAGCCCTGGCTGGTTTCTGTAGTCATGTGGGGGAGGCAAGAGACTGAATTCTCCAGGATGTGATGATTTTGTCCTGTCACGTGCAGCACTGTCAGTTTTCACCATGACACTCTGGAGAGGGTGTACAGGTGGCACATGGTGCGCAAGAGGATGGTAAAGGAAGAAACAGGGAATCTCTATCCCTGCCTTCTCTCAACATTTAGGTTAGAGATGAAAATCATCAAGAGTTCAGGAGGAATACCCCGGCTATCCTACACTGGCCGAGATGACCGGCACTTTGTGCCCACAGGACTCTACATTGTACGGACTGTGAATGGTAAGAAGAGTCAAGTCCCTGCTCTTATTTAACTTTTCTTTGTGTCTTCCAAGTAAAAAGTATTGACCAGGCTCGCTCCTGTTGTTACTTGGTAAAAAATTAATGGGAGTATTCCAATGGCTAGAGATTAACTGTTTGCATGTAATGAGGGTAGCTTGGATTTGGATGAGGTTTAGGGTATTTATACGATAGGTTTTTCTGTTGCGAGTTGATTAGCTATTGTGTGGGTAATTCCATTTATTTACATGACTGATGACTTTCTTTTTTAATGAGATCATAATTTTTCATCAAGAAGATATTTTCCAGAGTAATAGTATGTGGAAATATCCTATTTGGAATGTCAACTTCTAAATGCAGGGAGAAGGCAATTTTCTCAGTGACTAGAGAACAGCTGGGGAAGCAGGTCTTCTTGGGGCAGGGAAGAGGAAAAACAGTAAGAGAAGGATCACAATTATTCTTATAGATTCCTCCTCCCTGCTTGCACTATGTGTATTTATGCTGTGCTTTTTTTCCCTTTCCATTTTTTGTCTGATCCCTGTAACTTCTCTGCAAGATCCCTGGACAATGGCATACAGCAAAAACTCCAAGAGGAAATTCTTCTTCAACAAAATGACCAAGAAAGCGACATATGACCTCCCTTCTGAATCCATCGCACCCTTTCAGTGAGTAAAAGCCAGAGCTGAGGCTATGGAAGGATAGCTGTGTGTGAATCTGTGTGTGTCTGGGTATTTGGAAAGGAGTCCAGGTGTGCTGTGCTATGTTCTTGCAGTCGTTTGCAGTGCAAGCGCAGCTTGGTCACCACCAGGGTCTGCTGCAGAAACTGGTGCCTTCTCAGACTTTTAGGAAACTGCTGATCTGATTCGTGGATTTTGCAACTAATTGCTGTGATTAACACACATCTCACAACTTTGTTCCCCTGTCTGAAGCAGAGTACAAGTTACTGAACCTCCCTGCACACAGGGATGGGGAAATTGAGCCCAGGAACTGTAACTTGCTGCATCTCTGTATTTTAAGATGCTTTGTTGGAAGTTGCTAATGTAAAAGCAAATCCCAGTTCATTCCCAGCAGCTCTTCGGGAAAGGATGGAATGGCTTGTCATTGGACAGCTGTTAATACTGTGGCTGCTGAACCCCATCTGTATCTGTTGAGTACTAGGCTAAGGCCACATCTTAAGTACAGCAAATCCTGAGTGTGTGTGACACCTCAGGGCTCATGGGTGGAGATGTTCTGCACACCCTGCCCTCAGGTAGTCTCAAGGGATGCCCTCTAGGCACCACTACCCAGGACTATGCCTCTGAGTGAGAGTTTGATATGAAATAGGGCTCCTGATATTCTCACTTTGGATTTTCTTACCTACCTTACAGCAGTGCTCTTAAGAGTCCTTAAACTTTCTTTAACCAGCTAAATGGAAGAATGGGCTTAAAACTGTAAAAGCAGAGGCACATGATGCTCCATCCCCTCCATGTATCAGGATAGGCTTAGTTTTGTTTGTGTACTCAGAAGTATGCCAGCATGAACCTGGCTGAATGGTTGAGGAGGTGGAGGGAGTGGTGTGGGACTCCAGAAGGGATGTATTGTATTGTGGTTAGTGAGCACTAATGTGTCTGTAATTAGCCACTGACGTGCTCTTGTCGCTGTGCTAGTACTGCTTTGTTAGAACAGTAGCACTAAATAAGCTATGAATATTAAGTGTCAGTAATTGTACAAAACTAAAGGCTGCTGTGTCGGTAGTAATTAGCAGCTCTGTTTTCATTATGGCTGGGACTATGTTGATGCACTGAGGAAGGGCTGTACTTGATGGATGGAGTGAGAGATGGCGTTGTAGGACCAGAACTCTCAGCAGCCAAGTGGAGCTCTGTTATTTCACACGAGGAGAAAGAGGAGATGATCCTAGCCGCTTTTGTACAGTGTGAAGTGCTGTTCATTTGCAAAGCTCCATAGGACAGCTATTACTGATTCTAGTAGGTTTGTGGTGAGTGATTAGATTGCTGCTTGCTGCTGCTGGCAGACTTTCTAAATTCTTCATTAAGGCCTTTCCATTGCCTGCAATGACAGTTTCATCCTCTCAAAAACTTGGGGGGAGGTAGGTTTTCCCTAATGACCTGTCTCCTTCCAGCAAATACTGAACTGAATCTTGAGTGAAGCTAGACTTAACAAGTTTGTTTCCATGGAAATCTCGAAGGCTTGGAAGTTGCTGTACCTTAAGGGCTGTAGAGTTTGTAAGGTGAATGAATGCACTGGTCTTTTTCTAAGGCACCCCTTGGATAGACTATTTCTGTGTGGCTCCCACTGCAGGGGCAGCTGTCTCTGTAGTCCGCTTTGTGGCTAGGATGACAGTGTTTTCCTTCCCCTCCCCTGCCAAACTAATCTTGCTCTCCTCTCTGCCCACAGCATCTGCCATTACAGCCGCCTCTTCTGGGAGTGGGGGGAAGGTGTCAAAGTGCACGACTCTCAGAAAAGGCAAGATCCAGAGAAGCTATCAAAGGAGGATGTCCTGTCTTTCATCCAAGCACACTACCCCTAACCCTGCTCTCTTGAGGGATGCAGGGGAAGCTGAGCCCAGCTTGGATTCTTCAGGGAGTGACGAGACTGTGGGGAGGCTCCACAACTTCTATCCTGGTCTTCTCCAGAGCCAGTTTCCTGGAGATGATCTAACCAGAGGGTGGTATGCAGAAGGCACAGGACAAGGCTCTACCCTGGCAGTGTATATAAGAGTATGGCCCAGGTAGCGCCTGCTGCCAGAGTACCTATAGTGACTCCTGGAGCCAAGGCCTAACACCCTTTTGTCCTGACCTACTGCATGCATGAGGCCAAGGGCCTGGCAGCTTTGTTTGCTCCTGTTCAAACACTGAGTGAGGTTTGTGGAGCTCTGTGTGTGCCAGAACTCTCCAGGCTTGTGCTTCCCTGGCAGTGTGGGAAGGAGCAGAGATGTCTTGGTGGCAGAGCTGGGCAAAAGCACATGGAAGCGGCCCTGCATTGTTCCTGGCAGCTGTCTGTCTCCTTGGCCTTGCCAAAGGCCTACACTACCCAGTAGAGGTTGTTAACTCATTGGGGAATGGTAGCTTTGGGATGCAAGTATGTATTCTTGACAGTGTCTCCAACACTTCTGCTTATCAAGGCACTTAGCGCTGGCCACTGGCAATTCCTATGTGATGGTATCCTGCTGGACAAGACCAACACAGGTGATGAGTAGAGTTCCTGGCACAGGTTTGATGTTCTCAGAGCCAGGGCTTTCTCAGACCTCTAGAAGCTGCCGTGACAAGCATTTCCCCTCTCCAGGTCAGTGACTGATTATGAGCCAACAGCCTGGGGTCAATTTGTGAACATGTCTATGCCTCATGGTACTTCTGAGACCAAGGTGCTTTGGTTCTTGGTACTCAACACTATTACCCGAATTTTCAGGGGGGGAGAGTGAAAGTAGGAGGGAAGACTCAGGAAGGTTGGGATGCTGGAGGTTTTTGGAGGAAATCATGGGAACGTCTGACTTCATTAAAAAAAAACAACCCACGGCTTCAGTGAAAAGAGATCTTGACTTTGACCATGTTGGTTAATCAGAAGAAATCCTTTCCCTTGACTATGCCCACTGGAAAGGTTATCAGACTTTCCTTCTTAAATGTCAGAGTGGGCTTTGAAACCCTCCATGTCTCATTTGGCCCTAGAGCTGTATCTGGGGTGAAGGCACAGAGCTGTGAAACTCTCAGCATGGTATTTGTGTGTCAACAGACTTCTCCATGCACCTCTGTGCTGGGCTCAAAGTTGTCTTCTGTTGCATGTTTTACGTTCACTTCTAGCTTCCACAGCACGTTTGCCAGGTCTTCCACATAAATCAGAAGATAACGCACAGTTGACTGCTTTTGACCAAGCAGCAAAATTGCCCTTTTTTTTGTTCTTGGCTGGTTTTTAAACAGATTGGCGGTAGGGAGGAAACTGATTTAGGGGTTGTCTGAACTGTGCCTTAAAGAAAGCTATAGTTCTCCTAGAATCTGTAGCAGTTGTTTAGATTCTTGTTTCTTTCGCTCCACACCCATATGTACGATTTGAACAAGCTTTATGCAGCAAGACATGGATGGGTGCCCTGCACCCCATCCAAAGAAGCCAGAACAAGGATGGCATGTTGTAGAAGTCCCACCTCTACCCTCTAAGGCCCAGCATCATGTAGGTTTTGTGCTCGTTCTCAGCACACAGTTGAATGTCATCTTACAAGTAGGCTGTGCTCTCTGAGCACGGAGCACTTCCATGTCTTCTCAAGTAAATTGTCTCCATATAGCCACGTATTAATTCTCCACAGTTTGGTATAAATGAAGTTAGCAGCTGCAACTCCTTGCACCAGAGAAAATTATATGCAGGCTTCATCACTACAGAACCACACCCCTGGCTAAAGGAACAGCACAGAACTTGGCGTGGTCAATGGAAACTGGAGGAGGCAAAGCTTGGGAACGGATGGGAGGTTAGCTTACAAATAGGTAGTCCTGGGTGTTGTGGAGGGCACCTCTTCTGTTTTTTCTGAAGCTCTGGCCAAAAGTGAAGTGGGGTAAACCTGCTTTTTCCACATTGGTGATTATTAGTCCCCAGACACAGTTGGCTCTACCAAGGCAGTTGAGGGGCAGCATGATGTTAATGCATCCTCTTGCTGACCTGTGTACCCCCTCTCCTCTCAAGCATTGGTTAAGACATGTATGAAAAAAATGGTAGCCCTTCCCCCCCCAAAGAACAAGAGGCCTGTCGCTGGCAGTTTTGTTCTGGCAAAGGCACCTCCATGAGAGATGAGGAGGAATCTCTCCCAGTGGGCAATGAAGAACCTCCAACTGTGTGGCTTCCAGGCCTGTGTGCAGCTGGCTTTTTAAACCAGTAATTTGAATTCTGGCACTTCTTTGGACTGCCTTGAGGCTGCTCTAATGCCAGCAAAGCATGCCGCTCCCTTTGCGAGGCTCATTTGCTAAGCGTTGTGTCCTCTGCTCAGGTCTCCTGTGGGCTGGCAGACAGAAGGGTGACTAGGAAGTACACTAGGGTGAGTGTAGGCCTCTGAGGGTACAAAAAAAACCTGGTTAGCCTGCAGACTAGCTTTTATGAACAGATACTTTGTGTTTACCCAATTGCCTCCAGCTCCTCCTGATTTTAATTTGCTTTTATTTTTTAATTTTATTTTGATGCACTGAACCTTGATTCTGAATCCCCCTTCAAGAAGCCAAGCATGAGCCACCATACTACTTGCTTCCCTGCTGCAGGATAAATATGGAGGGATTATGTTGGGAAGGGGGGTGAGGAAGGTCTTGCTGAAGGGAATGTTTATGTACATTAATTGCACAATGTATTGTTATTAGGCTGTGTATCATTTTGTGTTGACTTCTCTGCTTTCGTTGTCTCTATTACCAATACAGCCCCTTTAGTTCATAATAGTGCTTGTTTACTTTGCTTCCCACAAAATTCTGGCCAGCAGTGTGGTACCGTGGAGACAGAGAAATGCTTTGCACAAGTTAAATTTTCAAGGCAGCCCTTTTAAAGGCTTTCCTGGCAAGTTAGTTAGAGCACACTCAGGGCTACCTGGTGTATGTCGCTGGATCAGAATGAGAGGGGACTACAGGGGACAGTCTCCAGCACTCCTCTATAGCATGCTAGGCTGCTTTTCCACTCAAAGGAAACAAACGCTCAAGCAGATTTCAGGCTACAACAGACCAGTAATCCACTGTTGAGACCTCACTGACCAGGGATGTTAAGTGCCTAACCCAGTCCAGGCTTACTGTGGTGCAGCATGTGCCAGCAGGGAGATGGCAGGATGAGAAGAAAGCAGTGGCTGAGAGGTATGTTACAAAACAGGAAAAAAAGAAAAACAGGCAGTTACAAGGTCAAATTATTTTATTTAAATCCCTGCAGGGGCACTTCCATCCCTGGAAGTTGACAGTAAATTCTCTTCTGCAAGTGTTGATTCTCAGAGGCACAAAATAGCTACCGAACTGTGATGCACTGCGTATTTTCTCAAAGCCCAAGCACCCAGATCTTAAGTTGGATGCTACCTGCTTGCACAGAGATACTTACCTCCCGTCTGTTTTTATGGAGGTAGGATTCCTTTGGTCTTCTAAGTCAGTGTGGAAGAGGAAACATCTCTGTTTAGCTCAGCTCTAGGGACAGGTGGAGTCTTTAGATCACAATACCCAAGTTCCCCTTCAATTCAAAGGGCTTGGTGTCCCTTCAGCTTATTGCTGGCTCACAGGAACCAAGAAGGTGGCATGTATTCCGACTTGGCTGGGCAGAGAGCACTTGTCTGCAACCACAGAGGTCCTCTTCAAAAGGGAGAACATACTGCCTTCCTGCTTCAGGCTGGATGGTCTTCACAGTGTTTCGGGTAAGACGGCACCACCTTGAGCTCAGCTTGACCTGATTTCCAACAGCAAGTGTGTTGCGATTTCTGGTTTGTCTCCTGTCCCCCTTAATTCTCAGAGAAAAAGCTTCCCTACAATGAGGCTTGCAGACAATACACAAGAAAAGCAATTTGAAATGTGGATCCTCACCCTTGGGCAAGGCACAGTGGTGAGAAGAGGAAGAGCTCCTTGCAGGAGAGTCATTTGGTCAGCAGGGAGAATTCTTGAGTGCAATCACATTGTCCAGCAGGCATAAATAAGAGCAATCAGTAACCCCATGGCCACAGCAAGGGCGGCATTCTTGCGATTTTCCTTACGAAGCGCACTCAGTTCTTTCTCTGGGAAACAAACAAAAGCCTTGCCTGTGAATGTTCTTTGTGTTGCAGCTCCATCTCCTTTCAAGACTGTCTTAAAAGCACAATGGCCATGGGCGACTCTTGGGATCAGTATGCAAAGCTATGCAAAGCTGCTAATAAGATGTGCTGAACAGGAAGTAAACTAACAGGAACCCTTTCATTTGCTAACTCTCATCCTGTCAATCTCAGTAGCCGTGCTTGGGAATACTTCGGTGCCAGACCAGTTCCTGTTTGCAGAAGACCTTGTTCTAGGACCCTACTAAGGACAGAATGGGTCATTAGAAAAACTCCTTGTTCCCTAAGAGAATGAAGAAGACAGAGGGTAGAGAGCTATTTTTACAATCTTCTAGATATAACAGCCTGGCACCTTTTCCTAGTGTTTAAATTTACTGAAATACAACTGCGGCCACCTTTGAATGTTGCAGAAATTGGGTTTCCTTGTGCCCCAGAAGGATGAGTGTGGAATAGGTCTGAGCCTGGACACTCATTCTGTTGGGGTCTGCAGCTTTTTAGAGATGGGTCACTTTCCCCAGCCCTGGTTTACAAAAGAAGAAATGCAGATACAGAGACAGTAAGGAAGTGGCTACCAAAAATATGGAGTTGTACTGATCTCTATTTCTGTTCCGTTCCCTTCACCAAAGATGAGAACCCCATTCTCGCTGGTCCTCTTCCACAAGACTTTGCTTGATGATACAGGTAAGAAGTGAGGCCTACAGCATTACATGGCCAAACTAATAATCATTTTGCAGGGCAAGGTTGGGTGTGGACTGTCTCCAGAGCCAAACTGCTCTTGCTGCTGAATTCAGCAGAGGCACCGGTTACTGCCTCTACAGTTTACGCTAGAAGCCTCCAGGGGGAATGCCCTGTTGCTGCAGGTTCCCCAACTGGTGCTGGTATCAAAAGAGGCTTTTAGCTGTTCTTTCTGCCCCTGTTCTTCCATGTGCTACAAGGACTCTCATGCAACCACAGCACAAGCTGCTTGAATCTGCAAGGCTACAGAGGAGGTGGTAGGGGCAGGAGGCCACATCACCCCAAGCACAGCAGTGCCAGCTTAAGCTGATGGAGCAATGCCATTGTCAAGAACTGCAGTTCATGGCCTCAAGTCTGTCAGCTGGAATAGGCAGAGATTTAATCAGAGGCCACAGCAGTGATCTAAAAAGGCTGTGTGCATGGCCTCTTCTGTTCCAGGAGGAGCAGCCATCACCATTAGGTGAGGCTGTTGCTGCTGTTTGAGCAGCCTGTCAGACTGCTGTGTTGATGCTAGCAGTGACGTCTGACTGCTGGTAAAAGGGTAGCAACAACATGCAGTCTTCTGCCGTTTGCTAGTGGTAGGCCCTTAGGGAACAGCTTTGAATCTGTTTAAAATAACTGTTAGTCTTCTGGAAACAGTCCATTAACATGAGTTAAAATTATAAATTTGCTGGCCATGCCTCAGCTTTCAACTCTCCAGGCCTAGAAGAGCACTTCTGCTGCTTTCCCTTGTGTGAGCTCTGGTGCTTGCACTGCTGCAGAATGCTGTCAAGCAGTTAACACACTGATCAACACCAGGAGCGTGAAGACATGCAAAGCAGCATTCCCAGCGGAATGGAAGTGCTGTCAAACATGTGGTAGCTCAGAGGGACTCTCATTTTAACTGTCTACAGGAGGACTTGCAGCAAGGAAAGACCCTGGCTCTCTGGAATTGCAGGTAGCACACCAGTGTGAATCCCTATGCTTGTGTTCTGAACGGTCCCAGAAACTGATGCAGTGAGAACCTTCCCCAAGGAAGGTATACTTTGCTACACTCCAGACAGCACTTGCCAGCTTGCTTAGCAAGCCCCTATTGAAGAAACGGAAAGGAGGAAGAAACGGAAAGGAGGAAGAAACGGAAAGGAACAGGGGGGAGGGATGTTAAAAGCCACTCAAGTCAATCTGTCGGCTAAGATTTTTCTAAAGACTGGTAATTTGGGGTATGTGAAAGGGAAATCTTTCCCCCTTNAGGAGGAAGAAACGGAAAGGAGGAAGAAACGGAAAGGAGGAAGAAACGGAAAGGAGGAAGAAACGGAAAGGAGGAAGAAACGGAAAGGAGGAAGAAACGGAAAGGAGGAAGAAACGGAAAGGAGGAAGAAACGGAAAGGAGGAAGAAACGGAAAGGAGGAAGAAACGGAAAGGAGGAAGAAACGGAAAGGAGGAAGAAACGGAAAGGAGGAAGAAACGGAAAGGAGGAAGAAACGGAAAGGAGGAAGAAACGGAAAGGAGGAAGAAACGGAAAGGAGGAAGAAACGGAAAGGAGGAAGAAACGGAAAGGAACAGGGGGGAGGGATGTTAAAAGCCACTCAAGTCAATCTGTCGGCTAAGATTTTTCTAAAGACTGGTAATTTGGGGTATGTGAAAGGGAAATCTTTCCCCCTTCATTAACTGATTATTCTTTTTTTTTTCCCCTATGATAGCACAGCTCAAGCAGGAGCATCCAGACTCCTATTATAATATGCTGACTAGATTTCCCTGAGTCTAGCTCCCTTTGGTTGAACCTAAATTCAAAGGCAGAAGTCAGAGGTGGCAGGAGCTTGAAGACGAAGCTAAGCTGCAGCACTGATCCCATCCAGCCCAGAGGGACCATTTTTAATGAAGCTCTTACCATAGTTGTCAGCTTTGGTCATTAGTAAGTTTCTCTCTCTCTCCAGTGACTTTCTGTAATGAGAAGAGGAGCTCATTACCTGCGAGGCACAACACAGCCTATTTCTTTGCTTATAGGACGGAAGAGAGACTGTCCCACTGCTGAGGATATCTGCTCTCAGAATGAGCCCCTCACCCTTCACTGTGGAGAGGTGACAGTTTACAACCCCCCAGCTGTGCGAGAGAAGAGACGTGGCAGTTTTAGGTTACTTTTTCTTCCCCCAAACAGCTTCATGTCTGTCCTTTCAGGACAGTGTCAGTGTACGCAAGCAGGCTCGAAAGTGGTCTGTGTGTCAGAGAGCCCCCTGCTCTGTTCCCCCAGGTGGGGTAGGAAGTTCTACCACAGCTATGGGATGGGGCAGGGTCCCTACATACGCTCTCTGCAGGATCCTGCCTTTCCAGCACATCTGGCTTAGTGCTGGAATGCTAATTCTTCTCACCAATTGAAGCTGGGATCCTTTTGTCAGAGGTACCCAATTTACACAAATTGGTCAACTCAAGGAAACAAGCTGAATCCAAGCCCAGTAACAACCAGTTAAACAACCTGCTATTAAAGAGTAAGTCAGGCCAACCCAGCCCTTGTCTTAAACTGCACAAGATCATTAATTAATATACAGTTTAAAGTATAAATGCAAAACAAATTGCCTGAAACTAGCAGCATTTCCATTATGGCAGTGAGGATGCGGTCACTCCTTTCAGACTGTGTACATATAAATAAACATGCACTAACAAATTATCTCCCAGTTCAGATTAGACAGAGAAGGCATAAGTGTAACAGAGTTTGTTGTTCCCCTTGGGGCAGAGCAAGAACCTGTAGGAGGAAAGAGATCCAAATCTATGTGTACAGCTAGTTAAGTAAGGGATGGCAAGAAAGCAAGCTACGTCAGAGCACCAGGGGAGGAAGGGGCTCTGAAAGGCAACTTGGGGAAAGGCAATGTGGCGTGCAACCAGGAGGAAGTGAGAAGACAAGATTTACCAACATGACTGTGCTGCTACTTAGAAACTTGCCTTGTGAAGAGTCAAGGGAAGAGGCTTTGAGAATGAGACATGAAGAAACCATGACAACTGAACTTCAAAATAGGAAAGCAGAGCTTGCCTTTGTGTACTACTCACTGAATCAATAATTTTGATCATGGTACCTTCCTCCAGGGTTTTTCGAATGGTCTGAATTAGGGCAACAGAATTTCTGTTTCCACCTCTCTACAAGTTGTAAAATTCAGAAAACGCCCCAGGAATCCCTATTACTAATTCTTTGCTCTAGGCTGTATATTTCAGAGAAATCATACAGATACATTCCATCTTGTCAAGTTACCACAACTGTACGTTTGGTGCTGGCCACCTAAGTACCAGATAAAGAATACAGACAGTAAATGTAAGAAGAATTTAGGCCTAGAAAACAACCGTTGAGATTAGAAGCTAGAGAGACCAAGGACAGGAGGAGATGGGACCCTTTCCAAATATGGATGGGGATATAAAATCCCAGTAAAGGAGCAGGGGGGTAGGGACATAAAGTGGAAAGGAGGAACGAGGAATTTAAGCTGAGGCTGATAAGTATCAAGATGTGGAGATGTCACCATTGCTAGGATCATTTCTAACAGGGTTCTGTAGGACAGTACTGTAGAGCAGACACCAGAATCAACAGGACTGCTCCCTGGGCCTACAATTAAGCTTCCCAGCCTTTTTTGCTAGGAGCAGAGCAGTACGATGCTGGTGACTGGAAGAATGTTCTCAAGCAGAGAGATTTAAGGATCAGGTGGGTGATCTAGGATCTCTTGCTTCACACTCTAGAGAAAATAGCAGGTTCTGCCTGTCTGCTACAAAATCCAGGTCAAAGTCCTTGCTTGATTCCCAGCTCTAGAAGCCTAGAGTCGCCTCTTCTATGTCAGTGACAGATTTCAGGGGAATTGTCCCTCTTCCCTTTCCCAGGGAAAGCTAGTGTGTCACTGCATCCCAACATCCAGACACATTTGCAACACAAGCACAGGAGTAATTTCCCTCAGCCCCTTTTCCAGTTGCCTGGTTTGGCCCTCAGTATTAATTGCTGCACATCTCCCCTGACTGAACTCGGGCAGCTTTGGCAAGGCTTGAGTAGTAGCGTGCGGTGAACCTTTGCCACACTCACAGACCTGCTTCCTAACAGGCCAGGAGCCAACTCTGTAAATGAACTGGCAAGTTTCAGGCACTCCTTAGCTGGTTGTGGCACAGGTTGGAGAGTGAGGCTGTTGGTAAGATAAATCTCTCTCCATATATCACTGAACTTCTCACCCTGGCAAGTTCCCCAAGCAAGCTCCAAGCTGGGGGAAAAGAGTCTTGTCATGGGGAACCACACATTCTCATCCCTTCAGGAGCCCTTGTTCACTACTACAGCAGGATGACAGCTAGCTGAAGTGCACAGCCACAGCTGTGAAAGGAGGTGGTCAACAATACCTTCCCTCAGGGCTGAGCTTCTCCCTGCGCAGTTTAAGATCCATCTCCTCCATGCTCTGTCTGCAACGTGCCAGCTTCTCCTCCAGTCCATCAATCTGAAAAACACCACATCAGTTCACCGTCATTTCCTCTCTCAGCTAACATGGATCTATCCCCACTCAGATGGGAAGGGTGGCAGCTCAGCCACTCCACCTCCTTCTCCCCAAATCAAGGGATGAACAGCCCCAGGTCTGTGTAGACATCACAGCACAGAGAGCCCATCGCCTCCCAGATCAGCATGTTATTATACCCCAGGCAACTGTGACATTGTCATCCCAGACACAGCCAAGCCAGCTCTAACATTCCCACTTGTGTGGCTGGCCAGCACCTTTTTGCTAAGATCTAATCCCGTTCCAGCCTGTTCTAGTTTCTTTGCATGTGGCTCCACAAGCAAAGATGTGGTCTAAGGCATCTTTATACAATTAAAAGAGGCTAAGATGAGGGAGACGGGCCTTGGCCAAAGCCTGAGGGACAAAGTCTTGATGTAGTGCTGTGAACAGATGTAAAAGTTCATGGGACGTGACAACAAAGCACTCTCAGCTGTCTGCTTGGGGGAGACACTGATACTTGCCATCTCATTTACCCACTAAACCTACAACAGCAACAGCAGTCTGCACAGTATGCTCAAAAGAGCATTCACCACAACCTCTACCCCTTTGACCTGTACCAAGTTTTGGAAGCAACATGTTTCCATGCAGAAAAACACTAGTCATCTCCTCGTGTCTCCTTGTCAGGTTTCCTAACAGCCACCCTATCCCCGTATCTTCCTGTGGAGGGGAGCAACTGTGCGTAAGTACAAGAGGGTTGATGTACTTATGTGCAAATGGATTGTCTGGCAGGGAATCCCACCACAGACAACAGTTCTCCTGGGAATCATTCCTCTTTTCTGTCTGGCAACTAGAGTGTAGATATCTTTAGGAAAAGTTTGTCTTTCAGGCTTGCTTCCAGCAGGGCAACAGTGGAAATAATCAGATAATATGAACACAAAATCCTAGCCTGAAAGAAAATGGCCTCGGTGCCCTGAGGTAGCAATGACCTATCTTTTTAGCTACTCAGCACAACACTCCTGCTGCGTCTGGTTCTTCAAGCAAGGCGAAGGCCAGCTAGACGGCTGGCAGCATGGCCTCTCTGTGGTAGGAACCTTTACAAATGAGAAGCTAAGAGGCAGCACAGTCCTGGGTAAAGTACCGAGGTGGACTAAGACACCAGCGGCCCAGACATCAGCCTCAGAGGTGGCCCAGAGGACAAACACTCCCATAAACAGTGATATAGAAAACAAAATCAAAGGTAGTGATCCCTAATTATTGCTGCTTTGAGGATCAGCTCCGTCCTAAGCTCATTAGCAATCTCACACCTTCTGCTCAAGAAAGGCAGGCAAGCGTTATAAATAAGCAGGATGGGAGAAGAGGCTTGACGTAAAAGGGAGAACAAAGCAGACTGTGAAAAGGAGTTTAGCCAGTCAGCTGAACAGACTCATTGTAAGGGGCACAGTTGAGCTGGGGAGAGGGCCACATGTTAACAAGGCTCAAATAAATCTTTGCATCTTACCAGATAGCAATTTCCAAAGTCCCTTGTTATCAGGCAACTCTGCCAGGGCTGTTGAGATGCCAAGCTCCCCAGAGGCACCTGCAAAGCCTCCCTTGAGCCCAAGGGGAGCACCAAGGCACATAACCTGATCCCAGAGCACAGGGAATGGCGCTTCTGTGTTTGGCAATGTTTGGGTTTGCCTGGATGGGGACACGGATATTTTTGAAGCATGTTAGCTGAAAATACATTCAGTCAGGGAAAAGATAATTGTCCTCCTCCGTATCCAGCTGTGCCAGTTAAGAATGTTCACTGCAGCTGCTCATCAGTATCCGTGATCTACTACAGCTCAGTCAGTGAGATGCATTGCCCCGGTCTGCTTCAGGGCCAGCTAAGGGCTTCACCCACATCAGCTCTGAACACGCTTATCAGCAAGTTAATTTGAGTGCAGTGGAGTGGAGGTGGAGTGTCCATCCAGTTCAATTTAAGAATGACCATCTCCCTCACCAGTTCCTACCATTTGCAAATGATGGTGTCTCTGCTGCCTTACCTGTTGGAAACCCTCACATACACACACAGCAGGACGTACTTCAGCATGTGTTACCTGGTTCCTCCTTAGCCAGTAAACTTACTACAATGCACCACACCTTTTCTGGAAACACATTTTAAAATCATGTTAAATAACACAGTTTAAAGACAGCTTTGGTTAGTCAGCTGCCAACTTCACCACTAAATTACCCGTGTCATTGCACTTCCTATCCTCTCCAGAACTTCTCCTCCTGCTCAGATTGCAGTTGCTCTCACTAGTGCATTCTCTGCCCATACTTCCGTCATTTCATGAGACATAACAAGAGGATATTCTGCCCAACTGTGCCAATGCTTTTACTTTCTGCTGACTAAAAATCTCCAGATTCCACATAATACTTTAAAAGTTTCAACTGGTTTTAGTGGTCTTAAATCAAAACCAAAGTTTGGGTCCCCTGCTGGAGAGCAATAATTTGCTAATAAACCACATGCCCTAGAACTGCACCATCAGCTTTGTTGAGCTGAGGGCACAAGGGACAGAAAATAATAAAAAAGAAAAGGCAAGGAAGGAGGAACAAATTGCTGAATGAACAAAATATTTTTTCCTCCAGAATCTCAGTATTTCTTTTCTTCAGGCTAGTCTGAGGCATTAGGGGTTGTAAGGAAGGAGGTGAGTGAGGATTCCCAGATGTTACCCATTTCCCGTGCCTCAGATTCCCTACTTATAAATTAGGACAATGCTATCTGTCTCCTGGAAGTGGCTCATTTATACAAGGAGCCTCAGACACCGACCCAAACTATGGGCAGAGCGCTATTTTGATATGTTGGTGCCATTGCCTCACTTAGGATTTGGGATCTGTTCCTGCAAGCTAGGAGTGTCTCAGCAGCTCAGCCATCCAAGTAACTCTTCACTGTAGGGCAAAGGAAAGAAACAGTAAAATAAGCAGAGGGAGAAATCAGAGTAATGCCTGGCAATTACTGGTTACTCTCTGGGCTGCTGAGGAAACTCCCAGGGGGGCTGTAGCCTGTAAAGCGATAGCACATGAAAACCTGCAGAGCTTTGGCATAATTCTCTGCAGCAGCTCTCCAGGAGAGCAATCCTAGAAGCAGGTGCACACCTGAGCTTGTTGTGGATGGAAAGCTTTCCCTCCTTGTACCTAATACAGAAGAAGGTTAGCTGGGGTATGTACCTAGGCCTACTGGAAGCCCACATAAAAACAAAGAGCCAAGCTCACTTAGCTGAACCACCACTGCACTTCACACTGCCACTAAAAAGCCAATCTCAGCACAGTGGCTTATAAGTTGCAAAGGTGAACCCTTGCTCCTTCTGGCTCTCCTTTCCATGAAGAGGATGTTCTGGGACAGAGCTGAAGTGGAGCACGCAGAAAGCTAACATGACAACTCCTCAGGTTTCACGTGGCTTGTAGCAGGGGCACAGGACTTCACTTGCAGCAACATCTTTAAGTTGTGTCAGTTAGAACGGGCAAGTGAAACAGGTGCTTCACATCCAAGCAGCAGCTCAGAGCACACAGAGCTGCCCTTCTGCTCCTCAAGAGCCACTCCACAAAGTCAAGTCCCAGCAGCTTTGGACACACACAGGGATCTAAGACCAGATGCCTCCCTTGCTCCACAAGTTATGACAAGGCATTGAGCCATTTTCATTGAATTTTGGCAACACTTGTTTGCAATCTGGAGACCTTTTTAAACCAGAGAGACCTGGAGCGGATTTCAATCCGAAGTGACTTACATGCTTATTACAAATCTCATTTGTTGGGACTGTCTTGGGCAGATAGCCTGAAATGGCTCACATAAAGGCAGAGACAAAGAGAGAAGGAAGCAGCTTTGCTTACGGAGTTGAACTGGATCCCTTTTAATACATTTTGTAATGAATTAATAAAAGCTTTCTTTCCAGCAGAAAGGCTAAAAGCGCTTTTCAAGAACTGGCATCCACCCTCTGCTTTTATGAATTCCCTAATTAAGATACTGGCAAAGAGCCATATCACACATACGTCGACATCCAACAGCGTTAGGTAATGAGGTTTTCCTCTTCCGACCCTCGTAAACAGATCAAAGCCAACTGAAGAGGTGGGGGCAAAGAAAAAAAAAAGGCCACACCTTCCCCGAGCAGTCTTCTCATGCCTTGTCACCTGCCAGCACACTTGAGCAGTTCTTTTCACAGAAGAATAGTGGTTCCTGCATCCACAAATTTGGCTGGGTTATTAAAATCCGTCCAGCAGAGATGAGTTTTGTTTAAATTCAAATGCTAACTTGCAGTTCATGGACACACTTCCATTTTCACCATGCTCTTGGAATCATTTTCCATGCTGGCAAATCATTTTGCAGATGCTGTGTCCACAGCATGCTTGGAAATATTTACCAGGCAAGCTACTACACAACAGAGGATGATCCACCAGCAAAGTCTAAGATAAATCCTGCAGATCAACCCTCTGTGTTGGTAAAGGATAAAGGGCTGGATCCTAGCTGCATCTCCTCCTTCAGCCTTGCAGAGGCTATCCAGTTAGGCTTCCCACCCTGCCTCAACTCAGACCAGCGGCTTTGTAGGATAGCACATGCCCACACAGCACGACCCACAGCTTTCTGAAAAAACCTGAAAGAACAGCTTTACTGAGTAAAGACTACATTGGCCTCTTCCCTCTTCTTTATGCTCTTGCATAGACACTGATCAGCTACTGCCTTGTCAGAACCAGCAATAATATTACAATACTTTCTCGAAACATGCACTCGACATTTTGCAGCTCAGGCATTGGCTGAGCACAGGGCATTCTCTTTGCATTTAATAGCCCCACTTTTTGCTTCCATGAATCCTTTTCAGTTGTTGTCTGAGCCACAATTCTATTTTTAAGGGCTACTACATCCTGCGGCAAGGAGTTTCACAGCACAGCCACAGATTATGACAAGAAGCAACCCCTCCTGTTTGTTCTGAGCTTGTCAGCTGGTGGTTTTATTTGATAGCCCCAATTTGGTATTGACAGTGAATGTTCATTCTTTGTTTAAAACTACAAATAGCATACAGAGGATACAGACCTATATCAGGTCCCCTTGCAGTCATGTTTTCAAGCTTAAAAGGACCTGCTATGCTTAGTTGTTTCTTGCATAGAAGTTTTCCTCACCTCTGACCATCCTTGTCACTCTCTTAAGCTCATTCCATTTTCACTCTTTTGCTACAAAATAGACTGGTCTTCCCAGTTTCATTTTCCTGATGGGTTTCATCAAGAAAGTTCTGTGCAGCTCAACATTGTCAATGGGGCTGCCTGTCGAAAGTCTAGAGCTATATGAAAGGAGAAGTGACGCGAGTTTAAACCGCCACCACATTACGGAGACACATTTATATCAGTTTAGACCAGGTCATATCAATTATACCTGCAATTTGTAAGTGCAAGCTAATCTGATAAGTGTCCACACAGAAAATGGCATTCATTTAGCATCATGACTTCAGTTAAACAAGCATGACTACCTAGATTAGGCCTTTCAAAGCTCGCCATGCATCATGTCATATTAAGACTCATTTGAAAAGTCTTCTTTACAATCGTAACAGCTTAGAAGGTAACACTGAACCAAATGAAAATTTAAATTATGCAATCAATATCTTGGTTGTCACGCATTTCTCACACCTGAAACACAGCTTCCTCTTCCTCTGGCTTAAAGGGATTTTGTTTTCTTCCTCCCTAACTTCTATTCAGTACCTTTCTCATCACTGCAAGGGGGAAGGATTTTATCTTTTAGTAGTATCTTTGCAGTGAGAGGTTAAGTTTTCATCTGCAACACACTGAGGGAGAGTAATTCTACAATCGTTTCAAAAGCAGTGTATTCTATCATGAAAACTTCTAAAAAAAAATAATAAATTTAATCCAAAGATACCACAAGTCCCCAAACACTTTGCAAGAATTTGCTGTGGCAGCTAAAATTAGTCCCTTTTCATTCTGTGACCAGCAAGTCCCTGAAAGGCTCACCCTTTTTACCACCTCTCTTTTTATAAGGTACACCCTACTATCTCAGCTCTCCTTGTCTGTCACATCTCAAACAACCACCACCAAAAATTCATTATTTCAACTCTCCCTGCTAGGCTTACTGAAGTGAAGCTTGGACAGTCAGCATGCTCCCCTCTGGACTCCCTTTGGTGGTTATACTTGGGTTAGAGTACCCAGAAACGTCTGTTTCTCTAATGAAAGCCTAACTAGATGAAATAGACCAGAAAACTACTATAAACTGAACTCCCATTCATATGGCGTAGTAGGACACTCACCTTTACATTACTGGCTGATGAAGCATATATGACAAACCCCAAGTTCTTTCCCTGGCCTTTCTACCCTGGCTATCTTGGTCTGCTGTGCATATGCTCATCTGAAAGAGTTCAGGACAGACAGATCACCAGTGAGATTCACTGGATCAATTCTGCCCCATTTCAGCCATTTGTCAGGAAGGTTCAGGCTTTTGCTGTCCTCAAAGTATCCACAACCCACAGACTTGAACTACAGGCTCTCCACTGCCCCCTCCAAGTCAGTCCAGATAGCACTGTTCAGTGCCGGCGCTAGAATTAAGTATGCTTCAGAGAGGCCTTAACTAACATGCCTCAGACTGTTAATGCAAATATAAAGCTTAAACAAAGCTTACCAACAGCCCTCCTGCCACTCAGGAGATTACAAAACACCCAAGCGCAACATAAAAAGGCGGCTTTGGAAGGAAGGCATACTCTTAAAAACCAGTCTTTTCCCCTTCTCCTTGCTGTGATTTACAGGCACCTCATGTGCTTGTTTATCACTGGATTCCTCAAACGCAGCTGCCTGTGCCCAGCACACCGCTGACTTTCACCGCTGCACACACAAGCCGGGCTGCGCACAGAGTTGCTAGCGAGGGGCAAGAGCTTGCCTCAGCAGCCTCCACGGGCACAGCTACTCCCTGCCCCTCCCTGCACGGGCTCAAAGGCTCAGCAGGCGCAAGGGCACCAAACGCCATCCCTCAGTCAAAGGCGTGGGACGAAGGACGGGCACCGAGCTTTCCGCTCGTGGGAGGGCACAGTGCAGGACGATCCCTCCTCCGCCACCCTCGCACATTAAGATGGCGGCCGGGCCCGGCAGCAGAGCAGCGCTGCCTGGTGAGAGCAGTGCCCCTGCCACCCCGCCCCGCCGCTCCCCAACACCCACCACTCTCTTGTGAAATACTTCGGCAGCGACAGCCGCCTCGCCCCAAACCAAGCCCGGCCGTGCCCCGCGCCGCCGCCGCCGCCCCCCCCCTCACCTCCCGGGCTACGCTCAGCTCCTCTCGCCTCCTGCCCATGGTCCTCGGGCCCGGCCGCAGCCGCGCATGCGGAAGCTGCCGCCCCGCGCCGCCGCCCGAGCGCGGCCACGTCCGCGCAGCCGCCGCCATCTTTGTGAGGGGCCGCGCTGTGGGGCGGCCGCCATCTTGGTGAGGGCGTTGCTGCCCGGCGCTCTTCGGCGAGGCCGCCCGGGGGTGGCGGCGGTGGCGGCTCTGGCTGTGTGAGCCGATTGTGGCGTGGTTTGAAGACAGCCGAGGGCGTACGGCAGGGTGGCCCGCAGCAGTCAGAGCGGCACCTGGTGCTTTGTGCGGGCACTGCCCGCAGTCAGCTCTGCCTGCTCCAGCAGCAGCAGAAGAGGGATAGCTGGGGAAGGACCAGCAGGCCGGGAAGCTGTGGTGGGACCTCTTGGACTTGCCTCTCCACCCCTCAGAGACCCTTGCTCCCTTGGTAGGAGGTATTGGCAGGGGTTTCCAGTGTGCTGTCTGGCCAGGCATAGCCTCTGGGCCTGTCAGAGGGCGAATCTGGGCTGATCGGTTGGTTTTCCCCCAAGGAGAGCCAGCTCCATCCTGCTTCAAGCTTCTGTGCTGCTCAGGCCACTCCAGCCCAGGTCTTGTATTGCTGGGGGTTGGGACTCACCTAGGAAGAAGGAGGGATCTCTCAGAAAAGCAAGGCACCAACAGGACCACTATTTTGCTGCAAGTTACGATCGCTGAGAACTTCAGGTTGTCCTTGGGGCTTCCTCCCCAAACACAAGCTTTATGTTAAAGCAGCTGCAGGAAAAGCCAGCTGTTTGATCTACCAGGAGATAATACTCTGTGCACACTAGCCAGTTCATTGCAAGATGCTAATCAGAATGTTACATATGCATGGAAGCTTTTGTCCTGACCCAAGAAAGCTTTTTGTGAAACACTGCTATCTTGTCTTAAAAAAAAAAAAAAGAAAAAAAGCAAGAAACACCACTGAAATGCATCTGTCTTCAGGGTAGGACATGACTGCTACATGACAGAGAACAGAAGAGCTATTTGCTGACCAAAAAATGGAAGGTTGGGCAGCAGCAGCATTTATTAGAAACACAGACTGAATTTTCATTTTGGCTAAATGCCCTCTACTGCCTGAAATTTTGCTAGGATGGCAGGAGTGCAGATGCCCGTCATCAAAGGAGTGATAATACTAGTACCTAATTTGTGTGTTTCACTTTTCTTTCAAAAAAGCCCCTACGTTTTTACTACGGGAGGTGGCATATGTTGGTAACAGCATCAGTCTCATTTTCTCTCTGGAGAAGTTGTACTTTTCTCTGCTTCCCAATCTGGTACTTAACTCTACGTTCCAGAGCCTACACTGCTGAACCCAAAGGAGCCAGAACTCCCACAGTTCTGGTGAGACACAGATAACTGTCTTCCAAGCAGAAGCCGCTCAGTCAGAAGGCAGTAAAGAAGCTGAGTAGGACCCAGCCAGCAGCCCTAGGAAAGCACAGCACCGGGGGAGGGAGAAAATGAAGAAGTGGAAGAATGTTTTTTTTTCCCCTCTTAGACAGAAGACTTGCTTAGTGAGTGTAAATACAATCTTAAAATGCGTAGAGGTTTGAAGAAAACACATCTGTTATGGTTTGCAATGGGATTAAATAGCCATCAGTTCAGCAAAAAGCATTTTCTCCTTTACAAAGGTGAGTATTGATTCAGGGGAGGACTGTCAATTCTTACATACACACTTCTCCATAGAGAGACATACATATACTATTTTGTGGGCAGACAAGTGTCACCTTTGCTGTCACATCTTTTGGGAAGACAGAAAAGGGGAACTAGTTCCTCCCTCACAAGCAAGCCATCATTCCCACCATTGCAAGCAGCAGTTTTCAGTTCATGTGTTACTCCTCCTGGCCCTCCTGAATACATTAAGCTGATAACCTCATTATGCCTGTCACCTGGTCTCGGGTCTCCTGGTTCTGCCCTCAGCTGGCACCCTCTCTTCAGCCTTTCCTGTGTTACATCTTCGTTTCCTTTGTAATGTCATTCAGGTCATCTATGCACTGATGCAAGAAAGAAAAACTGCTCCTTTTCCTCAGCAAATTTATAATCTTTTCCTTCTTGAAGCCTGAAGAACAGATCTGGAAGTTTTTCACATGCAATGACATCAGCTTCTGTATTTTAGAATATCCACAGACATGAGTATGAATTTGAACTACTCCGTATCAAGTGGCTGCTGACTGGCCATAAGCATATTTAGGCTGGAAATCAGAAGTTTCTAGCTGAGAGAGCAATCAGATTATGGAACAAACCTCCTGCAAGAGGGGTGAGAGGAAAAGAATGAAATAATTTTTAGTAATCTCTTGAATGGGATAGTCTAACACAAAGCCAGCAGGAGGAAGGTGCAGGATGGGATGACGTACAGGTGAACATCAAATAGCATATCCACTAATGAGACTGGATCAGGCCCTGGTGAGACCGTGCTCAGGGTCTCTGATAAGGCTGTCCCTGCTGTATTGGGGGTCACATCCCTGCAGCCAAAATGAGTGACAAAGTGATGTTAGAAACTAAAAATTACACCAGTGTCAGTCTGAAAGGAACATTCAGAAGTCACTCCATCTACGTGCCCAGAGGCAGGATCAGATATACTGACAACGCCCAAGCAGGTGTTTGCCTTACCTGCCCTTAACACATGCCAGGGATGCTACCACCTCTTTGGTAGCTGTGACACTGCTCATTGACTGATAGCTGGGAAGGTTTCCCTCCTCTTTATAACCTAATTGAGCTTGTTGCATCTTGACCTGTTCTCAGGAGACACAGGGAACAATTGATCAGCATCTTTCTTATAACAACCTTATATATTTGAGGTTCATTATCATGTTCGCTCTTCTGTTTTCTCCCTACTAGACTCAATCCTCTTCTTTCAACCTCTTCTTTCATTTTGCACCTCTTACACTGTTTGTTACCTTCCTCCAGTCCAAACCTAGACTAAGACTGTCTTACTGAGCCTCTCTAACTTGGGGGTGTTAAGAAAGCAAAAAATGACCTCCCTTGTCATATAGGCAGTATGCCCTAGTAATACAGCCAAGAATAAAATTTGCCTTTTTATGTAGTACCTTCACAATGGTGATTCATATTCGGTTCATGGCCCTGTAACTCCTCGATCCGTTTCCTCAGTGCTGTGGTCTAGCCAGCTGTTCCCTGTTTCTTTACTGGTGCATTTAATTTTTTCTCCTTCTCAGTGCAGTATCTTGCACTGGTTTTATGGAATTTTAGCTGACTGATTGTGAGCCGTTTCTCCAATTTGTCAAGATCATTTTTTTTCCTATCCTGGCTTCAGTCTTGCAAGCTCTTCCAGGCTTGGAGCCAGTCATGTATTTTATAAACATACTTTATTTCGTCATCTAAGTCATTGAGGAAACTAGTTGATAGATCTGGCCAGGCACCCCTGGGACTGATCTCTGTAAGTCCTCCTCGACTGACTGCAAACTACTCATAACTAGTTTCAGAGTGCATACCCTTGACAAATATCATACAGGATTGTTTCAAAAAGCCTTACTACCCATCAAGATGGCCTGCATTGCTGCACCAGCTCTCTCCACTATTCCAGTTACTGTGGCAAAGAAAGTTAACCGGTTTGACATGATTATTAGTTCTTGGCTTTCTCTCTGCTGGCTTTTTCTTATCACCTGATTATCTTTAAGTGATATCAAATTGATTATTTAATAATTTGTTCCACATTCATTGAGGAGATGAAAAGGTAATGACTGAGGGCTGAGGAATCAACATTTTCAAGAAGGTTTAGGGACACTTGCTGATTTTTATCAGGGCAGTGCTGACTTTGAGGGTAATTTAATAGAACAGACATTAAGTCTTCACTAGTAATTAAGTCTTTACTAGTAAATTAAACAACATCAGGAAATGTTCCCAGAATACAAACTAAATCATCAGAATTAAGTGTCAGCTCACAGCCGGCATGGTTTGGCTTGGTCCCACTAGGACTGTCCCAGACAATTTCCAGGCATGATTTGAGAGTTATAGGCAGAGGACCATTCCCAGTAAGCTTTTGCATGAGGTCAGTCTGTTTCAGAGGTGAAGAGAGTTTAATAATATGGATGTGAGCCATTCAATGGTAGTTTGCAGGATGTGTCTAGGAGAATGTTCCTAGGCACTCCTGATTTACTGCCTTCCTAGCTCTTTTTGCCTTCTGCATCTGCAAGATTCACAGTGCTTTGTAAGCACGAATGAATCAGTCCTCTGACAAGGCTGAGAGGAAGCTAAGGCCAGACATTTAACTTTATAGATATGAAGAGTAAAGCAGTATCTGACCCAATCTCTACAGCTGGCTGGGCTAGCACTGAATCCAGGGGCCTGACCTCTTATCCTTGCCTATACCATGGGGACCAATCGTCCGTCCCCCAAGCATGTCTGTCTTGTCAGGCAATGCCTCATGAAACATGAGACAGGAGGGGACCTTCCAGGGACCTTCTGAGAACAGGTTTCCCCAACATAACGGGTGTCCAGCTCTAGCCTAGTGCCATGTCTCCTCTCCCCTCCCAGCTGTGCCAAATGCAGCTGGTCACTGGGGTCACAGAAGGAAGGAATTCACTGCCCCATGTCAAAGGAGAAGCCTGATTGCAGTGGAAAGCCACGGTGAGAGCAGGCAGGGTGAGTCTTCCTCTGTCTGTATACTTGCACCTGTGAAAAGATGGAGGAAGCATCTTGCTGCTGAGGGCAGCCAAGGATGGGGGATCATTGGGACAGGACAACTCCCAGCACAAAGGAATAAGCAGGAAGTGTCACCGCAGGCAGAGGTTGTGTGTTGACCTGGAGGAAGAAAAAACTGAATGCAAGGGAGTCAGACAGCAAGCTGAGAGATGCTGTGAGCTAGAACTGAGCTTTGGATCTTTGTTTTTCCCCCACTTCCCTCCTGTAGGACCAACACATAAATTCCCTCCTCCTCAAGTGCTATAAGCAGGGATGAAATTGCATCTTTGTGATGATGACCAGGGCACACAAATTCCACTGCAGACATATCTGCCCCTAGTGGGGACAATTGCAGAATTAAATGCCAGCAGGGAACAGAAGAGCAACAGAAAACACTGTCAGACTTCCACAGGCTGAAAAATGCTCCTGTAGGGTGGAGTGTTTTTTTCCTCTGGGAAGATAAATACAGAGAAGCCAATGGACTGCATCTTCAGTTTGTGTGCGTCATGTTCTCTGCTCCCACCTTGACGGGCTCCACACAGATTCTGGGAACAGCTTGAGATGATAGAATTAATTAAATGAAATTAATCAAAACAACCTACCCGGAGACAAAACTGGCATCGGTGAAATGCAGAGTTGGGCCAAGAAGGGATTCTGTAGCCAGGGCTGATGCCTGCCCTCATCAATAGATTCTGTTTGGATGAAATCCTGTGTCCTTACATGCCTTGGTCAAACATGAGGGGCTCTGAGGAATTGTGTGCCTCATGCAAGATCATGACTGTCCACGCAGTGCAGTAATTGCAGTGGGAACAGATGGAGTCCTGCTTTTCACAGAGCCAGGCACAGCGTGTAGTCATAGATCTCACTTTGATGCTGAATGAAGCTGAACTCCAAAACGTGCTGTGTTAGTCTGGAGAATGCGGGAGAACTGGAGCAATGTCTTTTAGAGATGTGATTTAAGAGGAATCCACGGGTCCAGTGGGTGCATTCCACTCTGAAAACCTCGGAACAGGGGTAGAGATTTGCCCAAATGAATTACTGAAAATTGGAGATTCCCTTCTGCTTTAGTCTCTGCCTGTTCCCCCAGGACATGTCAGCCTAAGTTTTCTTACACTAGGTGCCCTTTTGGAGGCATTTTTGGGGGCCTGTCCCAGCCATTTATGTTCTTTGTTTTATGAAAGCATTGCTGTCCTCCAAAAAACACTCTGCATCACCTCGAGGGTCTAAGAAGCTGTGTGGGCATAGTTCCTATCTATTGAGCAAGGATAAGAGCACAGTTACAAGAAGACATATCTGATTGAGTGTGAAGTGCTCAGATATATTGTGGAGATGGGTCTCTTATAAATATCTCAGAACACAGAGAGAGACCCAAACAGCTTTATGAAGTGCTGTGTTACTGGGGCCACAACCCTGTGGCCGAGTTTATTCTGCAGCCAGCAGAGGTGCATCCATCACAGAGACGGGTGCCGTGGTGCAGAGGCAGTACAGGGTCCTGCTGGTTGCCCGGGAAGTCACGGGGAGCTGTGTATTTCTGAATCAGGGCATGGCTGAGTGGAAAAGTGTGCCCTGCTTTTAACATTTGGCAAGTGTCAGGGGAGGAAAAACATGGCTGTTGCAGTTTCCCAGGACAAGTTTGCTTCTGAGCTGTGTGTGAGGTCTTGGAGAGTCTCTTGAGGAGACCTCCCCGGGCTTCCATGCCACTTCAGAATTGGGTGACTGGCTTTATAGCTGTGTTTTTAACTTGGGGTCCCTCAGCTACATTCAGAGGAGCCTAAGCCTTTTCTTGGAGATTTATCCCCTTGAACAGGCTCCAGGGAGCCAGAAAGTACTTATTTGGCAAATAGGCTGCAGAGATTTAGGGTGTTGAGGTTGGCCTGGTGAGACGGAGCTCACACGCACATCTGTGTGGGCATCAGAGGCAGCAACTGTGTTTCTGGTCCCGTGCTGGGCAGCTGGTTTCTAGCTCAGTCATCTGGTGACCACAGTCTCTGTTTCTGCCCCAGTCACCCTGTTTTTACCTGCTCGACCTTCTTTGCCTGGCAGCTGTTATGAGTTAATGGGCCAGTGCCCAGTTCTCTTCTGTTTCCATCTTGACTTTGCCACTCAATTTATGTGTGGCATTTCCCCATTTCCCTGACCCAGGGGCATTAAGATCTCCAGTATTGGTTGATGGTGCTGTGAAAGGCATGAGGAAGCTGAACCACGTCTGCTGCTTGTCAGAAGTGCCATGTTGTCTGTCCAGATCCCATGGGGTATTTATCCTACAAGGTTCCAGGTGCTGTTAGAGTAGTGAAGTGCTCAAGGATTTTGTAGCCTTGCTGACAAAGGTGGGAGAAACCAAATCTGTTCCTCTTCTACTGTCTCTTCTGCAGGCCTGTCATGTAGCAGACAGGCTGCTGAATGCTGCGGCCAATCCAAACAGAGCTGTCACTTGTTATGAGAGAGGACAGCCATCTAAATGTATTCCCTGGCTCAGACACCTCACCGCGAAGTCAGGCTGAGTCCATCCCCATCTGCAGGGACAGTAAGGGACTTGCCCTCTAATGTATCCTGTGGTTTTCTGGATGGCGGGATGCTCTTTGAAAAGGAAGTACCTAGTATTTATGCTAAGCACTGTCCTTCCCAGTCACCCTCCTGCTTCAAAGCCCCTCTTGCTTAGCTTGGTGCTGGCTACTTGTGTGCTGGCCCCATGCTCCTAGGAGGATGTGGCCAACCGTTTGCTTCTTGTTTCCCCTGGGCAATGGGAGAGAGGCTTGTGAAGACAGGAGGTGCTTGGGGCTCCCTGAGCAGGGAGAAGAAAGGAGTTTGCTCCTACACCGAGTTGTCTGCAAATGGGAGGTGACAGCCCTCTACATCCCTGCATGCTCCTGTGTTGTTTAGGTAGAAAGAGAGTGATTATATCCTTCCAGGTCTCTGCTGAGCTCCAAGGGAACGTGCGGCTCGCTGCTTCTGATCAGTGGGCTACTAGGGAGTCTGAAAATAGTATTATTTCTCTTGCTATCATTTCTGCTTTCTCAAATGACTTCCTGTGTGATTGGTGGAGACAAATGCTCCAGAAATGGGAACCTGGCAAGGAATCTGAATGCCCCCAAGTCTGAGATGGCCACAGAGCTGAAATCAGACAGACACACACACGCATCATTAGCCGCTAGCCTGCATGTGAAATGAATTGAGATTTCCTGAGCTGGGATCCAGCTCGCGCCCTAACGAAGACTTCCCTTCGTTCTTGCAAGCAGACAATATAAAACAACCCAGATACACCCCCAGTTTCCGCAGGCATTTCTGTTATATAAGTAGTCCGGGTCTTGATCGGTGTTTCTTTGATTATCTCTGTGCGCCCACATAAATATACCGTGTGTGCGTACACACAAAATCCATCTATTTATCCACCCCACAAACCATTTTGCTGGGAGACAGCATGGTCTTCTGAATTTTTTATGGCTCCGCTTAGGTTGGAAACAATCCAAGGGTCAAACATTGTGCTGTATCTCCAGTCACCTTGCCAGTCAGCGCAGAGCATGGGTCTCTGATACTTTCTGAATCTCTGATCACCCACAGGGCACTAAATTACAGCTATTACACCGCAATTCGCTGTACAATTTTATTCTTTGATACACTACCTGCCTTTGTCTGTCTGCATAGCAGTGAGAGCAGTATGCATTATTTACCAGGCTAAGTACACTGCTGCTGCTGGTGTTGGGAAAAAAGAAAGATAAGAGAACTGGAACAGGCTTGAAATATAAAACGATGGCACAAATACAGCTTCCTGGGAAATGGCTTTGCAGTTATATAAAACTTTCTGAGATTTTGCAGACCCTTTTGCCTCACTGCACAGGGTCTTCCCAAGCTCTTCAGGAAGAACAGAGGTACTGGGGCAGATGGGGAGTCCAGTCTGGCCAGTGCCCTGGCTTCAGGAGGACCCCTGGGCAAGCACTGTGCCTGATGGGGAAGGACAATGAAAGGCACATGGTGAGGAGAGAAGGATGCCACTCGTCTCCTCATGGGGTACTCCAGGGCCTTAAATTGTTCTGTGTTCCTTCTGGTTCAGCCAGAAATCGTTCTGGGCACCAAGAAGCCATTCCTGTGTTACTTCAGTTGATATATTCCAGCCTTTTTCCAACCTAACCGTGGTATGTGTTCCCTCCACGTTGTCCCTTGAACCTTGAACCTACTGGGGCAGGGATTTGGGGAATAAAATCAGTTCCAGAAGATTTCCATTTAGTGCAGTGATTATCAAAAAAGGTCACAGTCCTTTACTTTGTCAACCTGAGAAAGACAGGTGATAGCTGGGCTTTGCTGCCCTGTGCTGACTGCTGTGTCCTTGGGGCTTCCTTCTAGGGCAAGAGTCTGCAAGGCAGCTTTTGGAGTGTGCCTGGGCAGAGCTGGCTGGGTGATGCTGTCCCCAGTTGACCTGCTGAGAGGCAGCTCCAGGCTTCTCTGCAGCGTAAGCAGCTGGTGGAGGTGCCAAGGCAGAGCTGACCAAATCCTGGCATAAGTGAGTGGGAGAGCCAAGGCCAGCCCAGATGGGGAGAGCCTGGGAGAAGCAGACTTGCTGCTTCTGTCTGGTGAGAGGAAGTGGGATGTGCATGGTGACTGAGTTGTTGCTTTCCTTCCCAAATGCCCTGCAGATATTCCCTTCACTTCCCCCTCATCAGTGGCAGCAACAGCCAGACCAGCTTACTGTTGCTCTGGTTTAGGCACTACGTAGAGCAATGGTCAGACAGTACCTTATCCATCAGATTGTGAGTACAGTGGGTGCTAATCTTGCAGGGAGAGTGAGAGCAGCTGTGCACAAGCTGTCTGTAGACAGAGCTGAGCAGTCATGCACTCAGACCGGATCCTGGTCTTTTATTTGTTGAGATAAGCTGCAGTCAAAGTCATTTTAAATCTAGTCTGTGGTCAGGAAAATGTTTGCTCACTGGCTGAATGTCATGAGGCAAATGTAGAGGGGAGAGAGAGCTGGGGCTCTGATTATTGCAGAGCTGGTTGAAGTGGCAATGGCCTGTATTGTGGCAGTCGGTGCTCTGATTGTTTCTACTCTCCCCAGTGTTTGGGGGCCTTATTCACTTTCTTCCCATCTGCTTTCCATCTGATCTGGCCCCATTATTGCTCAGCAATACAAAGTAGATTGCAGGTTGCTTTCTCCATTCGGCCCCCAAAGCAGTCCTTACAGGAGATGTATTTCTGATTGAAATCCTCCCTGACAATTGCTGCTGGGATTCTTCCGACACAGCATGAAGACACTTCTCATAAAATTGCTAGCAAGAGAGGGCTGTGTTTCCATGAGGCTCAGGCTCCCACTTCCTCCGTTTTCCTGGCAATGTGACACTGTCCCCGTTTCAGAGATGCTTCACATCCCCTCTAGCTTTTGTGAGCCCCTGAAGCAGGAACATCAGAGCAGCCCATGAAGGAGTGCCCCCAAACCTCTCCCCTCAACAAGCAAGACTGCGGGCTGTGCCTCCCTAGATAGGCATCTTCCTGAAATCAGTGCTGAGAACTGAGTATTTTCCCTTTCATGCTGAGGTGAACCAGCTCTGGGTGAACCCCGAAGGCTGTGTTTCTGACACGCAAAGCATCAACTGTAGTCCTGTCCCTTGCGGGGAGCTGGGCTTAGGCCACCGGCTGTGGGCTGCTCAGGGCAATGTTGCCCTTCCTTGGGCCTGAGCAGTCCTGATTGTGGGAGCAGAAATTGAACCCTCACTTGGATGAGAGCCCATTCCAGCTCTCCCCTTACAGCCATCCCCTCAGCATTGCTTCAAGGTTGAC
Source organism: Burhinus bistriatus (assembly GCA_013397275.1). NCBI lineage: Eukaryota > Metazoa > Chordata > Aves > Charadriiformes > Burhinidae > Burhinus > Burhinus bistriatus. The sequence goes on along the minus strand of VYXH01009785.1, from coordinate 457,353 downwards.
TGCATTTTTTTTAGCCCAGTCAAACTATCATAGAATCATAGAATCATTTAGGTTGGAAAAGACCTTTAAGATCATCCAGTCCAACCATTGACCCTACTCTACCAGGTCTGCCACTAAACCATGTCTCCAAGCACCACATCTACATGACTTATAAACGCTTCTAGGGATGGTGACTCAACCACCTCACTGGGCAGACTGTTCCAATGTTTGATAACTCTTTCAGTGAAAAGTTTTTTCCTAATGTCTAGCCTAAACCTCCCCTGGTGCAACTTGAATCCGTTTCCTCTTGTCCTGTGTTGAAATATGGGATCCTCTAGGAGACTGAGTGAACCTGTGCATACAGGTTGAACACATTCTAAAGATTGGATGGGGTCCCATGTCCAAGCTGTGCTGGTGGGATGCAGGAGCATCCTTTTTATTGCTCGTTCTGGAGGCTGCTCTGACAGACCAACGTGGATACAGTCTGAGAGACTTTTTAGCTCACGTGGGAAGCGATTCAGGCAGTTTGATGTGCTCCAGCCTTGTTTCAAGGGTGGCACCTCAACCATCAGGATGCTGGTGTGAAAGGGGAGTTGCCTTTGCTGCAAGGTTTTTCTTCTGTGAACAGCAGAGGCTGTGGCTGTGTGAAGCAGGCTAATAGTTTTATTACTTCTCAGATTGTCTGGCTGATTAATGGAAAGAAGTTAAACATCAGCACCTTTTTCTCTACTTGTGTCTCAGACCTGAGAAAACATTTAAATGTCCAAATGCTCATCTGTCTTTTCCAGCTACAGCAGTTGGAAAAACGATCCTCCTGCCTCACATATTAGGGATAAAACAGCTGCCGTGGTTGGGCTTATTCCTCTCCCAGGAAGAATATGACTGCTCTGTGCTCCTCTGATGGCTCTGAACCTGGGGCACTGTGCATGTCTCCAAGATGAGGCCAGATATAGCTGGCTGTGCTGCTCCGGGCTGTGTCTCACAGCCATTGCCTTGGCTGTGAGCGTGGCATTGGCAGGCAGTAGGGACACCAGGGCATGGAAGGAAGCAATAGGGGAAAGACGCTGTAGCACAAGGCGTGCATTTTCTTTTCTAGTTTGAGATTTGAACTGTGTGGCACATGCAGGTGGGATTTGAATGCTTTTTGATGACTTTACAAAAGGACTCCACTGTTCCCAGATTTCACAACCTGGAGAGAGAGGGAAATAAGCCAAACTGCTTTGCTCCAACATCCAAAGGCCAGTCCTTGAAATGACATCAAGCGTATTGCTTCAGAGATGCTGTCAGGGTTTGGAAGAGGCTGGAGAAGTGCCATGAAACAGAGGAAGACATCTATAGGGGAAACAAATAGACAGAGCCATTTTGTGTACCAGCTGCTGTTAAGGCTGACAAACATGGCTTAGCCATATTTTGCTCTCAGGTGGAGAGCACTCGGGTGTTTTCCACACATGTTCATCTCTGCAGTTTATCTCAGAGGGAGTGCTTTGTCTCAGGTCACATGCAACCCAGCAAACACCATGCCTTACTGACCTCACTCGCAGATGCTCTTTTGAGGGCTTTATGGATAAACTGACATGTGTCTCACTGGAACATGTTGAGACCTGGGCCTGGAGCACCAGTCTCGGATGTATTAGGGTTGCTGCAACTTCCTTTAAAGAAGGAGGACCCAGGCTGGGGCTGGAGACATTGAAATACCATGAAAGTGTTAGGTCCCAGAGCACTCCTGCCACTCTCCTCCTGTGAGGTGGATTGCTTTCCATGCGGGGAAATTCACAGATGGAGGTAATTTGTTTCCTTCCCTGAAAAAACATACCATTCCCCTGCTTCCCTCTTTGGACGCTGGAGGTCTCTGCCAGCAGCAGAGCTTGCAGTGGATTAGAGACAAGGAGCCCAGGAAGGGTTCCCTGTTCTCCTGGGATTTCCCACATGCAGATCCATGGGAATGTACCAAAGGCAGCACTTTCCTGTGCAGGCTGTCCTGACTTTGGGCAGCCCTGGCAGCTCACAGCTTTGTCCAAGCACTCTGCATCCAGTGGTGCCCAGTGTGTGGGCAATAAAAAGACAGTGTGATGGAGAATCTAGCCTGTGGCAGCCCTAACTCTGTGTTGAGCCTGCCTGCTTTTCCCTGGCAGCCCTGAGGGTCTGTGGGGAAGAGTGGAGCATGCGGGTGAATTGCTGTCAGGGTGAAACAGCGAGGCAGGGGGAGCAGAGGGTGCTGCAGAGCCTAGCTGCAGGAGGAGTCCCTAATACCTAGCCCTGGGTGCATTGCCCTGGAGGAGCCTGGGGCATGGCTGGGACCTGCCGTGTCCTTGTCTCTGGTAAGGGAAATGCTTTTTCCCCAGCAGGCGTATGTTTGGCATATGAAGGCAGCAGATATGCCAGCTGAGGTAAGACCCACTCTGTGAACTGTCTGCATTGAGGTAACGCTCCTTCCAACTCCAAATGTGCTTAATGGGAGACCTGACTTTTTAAATTAGCAAGAACAATTTTTTTATGACTTGTCTTGCAGTCCCTGAATGGCTGCCAGCCCTGCAAGCAGCAGGGACCCAAAGCTGCCATTTGAAAGCCCCAACAACAGGGGACTGGCAACAGAAACACTCTGGATGAGCTGCTTGGAGAAGCCCTCAGAGTCATTCAATTTGGAGACTGATACTAGCTAATTTCTGCCTCCCCTTGCCTTTTATTATTAGAAACCTGGAAGGAGACACCTCACCCCTTTGAAATGTGTCCTAGCTCTCCTCCCGCAGTTTCCATCTTCTGTCACCAGCATCGCAGGTACCTCCAGGGAAGTGAACGGAAAAGCTGTGTGGGCCTTGGCAAGACAGCAGACACCAGGAACTGGTAGCGGTTCAGTTCAGGGGGTGACATCCCAAATGCTACTGCTCCAGGAACACAGATGTGGGCAATACCTTCTATGAAAGCAAAATTTACTCAGCAGGGTGGTAGCTGCAGTTCACAAGGAGCCAACACTTCATTAATTTTCTGCTGTGTGTAAAATAAAGCTGTTAATGATGTTTAGTCCTTCTTTTGCACCTTCCCTTTGAGGAGCTTGAAAGCATTTTGCAGATGCTAATTAGTAACGAGTTGCAGCTCCTTGGGCAACATAGCAAAAAAAATAATTGGTCTTTTCTACCTGGGGAAACTGAGGCACAAGGACAACATGTTTCCTACATGATGTCAGGAGAGCACAAAGCAGCAGGTGAATAGGTTGGAGGCACTGGGGGAGAAAACAACCAGCCCTGTTTGCTCGGAGCAGGCAATGTGGGAATGCAGGCAGCACAGGGCAATCTGCAGCAATCTCCTGAGACAACTGTCCCAGAGTTTGTAGGAGCAGCTTGCGGGACTGTAGGAAATCCTGACCCTTGCCGTCTGCGTCTCTCAGCGTGAACTGCAGTAGCTTTGGCTACCCTTCTCTGGCAGAAACCTGGAAGCAGAGATGAGTAAAATTGTTTTGTCTGTTGAAAGACAGGCTGAACTGAGTATCTGCCAGAATGCTTTGAAAGCTCCTCTGCTGAGGCTCAAACTAGGAAAGAGGAATGAGGAAAACAAGAAAACCCCCTATCACTGGGTGGCTGGTGCCTCTCTAGAGTTGTTAGCTTGTGCAAGCTTTTCTCACTGCAAGCTTGGGACTTACCAACATGCCTCTGTTTGGTGAGCTGCAAACCCAGCACATTCAACAGCAGACAAACAGACAAATCCCCTGTCCTACCCAGCAAAGACACCAAATAGAGTGCTTTTAATTGGCAGAATGCTGGGAGCAGGGATATGCTCTCTAGGTGAGCAGGCACTGGTCTTCAGGTGAGGCTGGGTGTGTCTGAGGTGGGTTTGACTCCCTGCCTGTGCTTCAGCCTGGCTGTGAGAGGGACACATGGATGGGAGGCAGGCAATGGCTCTTTTGTGACCACTCTGGAAGTTGCTCTTTCAGAGCTTTACAGGCACAGCTGGTGATTCACAGGCCAGACAAACCAGTAGCTCATCCTGCATGCATAAAACAAGCCATAGGACTTCCGACTGGTCCCTTGTGTCACACCCAGCTGCAGCGATAGTCACACACATTAGCCAGAAAGACTGCTCCCTCTGCTCCTCTCCACTGAGCTCTGTTTCTCACTGCTGGCTGGGAGGATTTGTCTCTCCTGTGGAAATGTTCCTGGTATTTGATTCTTGGCTTCCTCACCTCTGCAGTGACAGGCACAGTGTTTCCCACCTACCCTTTTGCTGAGCACTGCTTCCACAGGATCTGTTCTCCGGGGGCTCTGCTTGAGTAGTCACCGTGAGACCTAGTGTAAACCCTGCTGTGAAGGACAGTGGGGTTTTAGTCACAGGAGGGAGACAGGAAGTTATTTGCTTTACTTTTTCCAGTCTTATCTAAGTTCAGTAAAGGAAACCTTTCATGCAAGGAAAAGGCTAATTGTCTTCTGCTTTATTCAGGTGAGAAGAGATTCAGGTCTTCTAGCTTCTATTGGAGTAGTCTATTTTCTATTTAGCAAAATCTTTGTCAGCTAATGTTATTAAACCCTCGTGAATGCATGGCAGCTTCTGTGTGAAATGAATTTGGCAAGCTCATTTCACATCCTAAGGTGTAGGTATAGGTGTCAGAAACCAGGAGCTTGTCTCTTGCCTGTCTGTGGCCAGCAAAGAATCCAGCAGCCTTTGGCATCTGGGGCCTTAAGAACTGCAGCCAGATCCATTGCAAGGCAAGGCAGAGGGAGGAAAACCAGCAGTGCTCTTCCCTAGCTTCTCTGGGGATGAATGACAAGCTTTCTGGAGGTTTCAGCTGGCCACCTTTGTCTGGGGCTCCACAAGAAAGCCCAAGAAGAGGCATTTCAAGGTCTGACAGGCTCAGTGTGTAGGCAGTGCAACAGCACCATGCCTTTGCTCCCTGTTTTAGAAAGGTTGACTGACTAAGGGTTAATTGCTGCTGAAAAGCCTCCCCCAGGTAGCTCTTACCCTAATGTAGCAACAGCATGGCTGCAGTATCCTCTGATCCATTAGTGCCTTATCTGGAGTTCTTTATTCATTTTCTAAAATCCCTTTAATTCATGTCTTCCCAGAAGACAATCAGCCCTCTTCTGACTTCATCCTCCTTAGCCGTGTATATAATCACCTATAGTAATACACAAAAATGGCACTGATACCTTGCTGCTTGAGTTATAAAAAAAACACTTTATCCTCTGTAGGAAGAATATTTTTATCTCTTTCTTACTTTTTCTTTAGACAGATTAATAATTTCCTGGGTTTATCACAACCCCCATGGGTGTTGGACTTTTCCCCATGCCTGGTATATACTGTTCTTTGAGGCTAAGTTCAACATCTCTTCCAATATTTTAATAGCACTCCATCACAAGCGGTTGTTTTTTAGTTGCTTTGCCTTCTGCTCTTAGTTACTTCCTTTTTTTTAAATTTTCCCTCTAGTATCACACAGGTTTGATTTGTGGGTGACCCTGTGGTGTGACTTGGTGTATCCCTCAGCAACACCTGGGAGCAAGGGCTACTGGGTGCAGTTATGCTTGGTGCATGAGAGCGAGCAAGCATCTGCCACTTGCCTGGACCTGCAAAGATGAGTTGATTGGTACCTCACCTAGAAGCACCTGGCCCCACAGAGCCCCAAATTAGGCACCTTGGCTGTCTGATGGGGAGAGAGGTCACAGCTAACCCAACCTTCCTCTGGGACTTGTACGCCCACTTCAGCCACTGCAGCCCTCCCCTGAGAGCAGGAAGCAGTGCCCAAAACACAGCCTCTTCTCAATCTGTCTTCCACTTCTCACCTGTCCAATGCAAGAACCAGGAGCTCATCAAGCCATCCTGACAGCTAGCAGGCTCAAAAGAGGAAACATCTGTTCTTCACACATCATGTAGCTAAGCCGTAGAAGTCCTTGCTATGGGGTGCTATGTGTGCTTAAACTTTACTTTTGTTCAAGGGGGAGTTGGATAGGTTCAGAGAGAAAGAATCCAAATTAGCTTACTAAATATACAGAAACCAAGGTAATTGGCTAGGTGGGCTTTGGTGTGACTGAGCCAACCTCAGGGTGTTCCCTACACTCCTCACCCGATGGGGAAAACGGGTTCAACTCCCAGTGGTGTGCTCAGGGGGATCAAGCCCAAATCTCACAGGAGGCACCAAGCTGAACACCAGAGCTGGTGGCAATAGGTTGTTCCCCAGGCCTTCTCTAAGGGCACAGGTAGAAGCCACATTAGAGCTTGCCATGCCTTGGCTGTGCCTGTTACCTGCTGAGCTGAGCTACAGTGTTGCAGGGAAGGCAGCAGCACTGTTTGGCCCAGCTGCGCTTTTCAGGGTGGCTGGCTCTGGCAGCATGCTCTGAAAAGGCCTAGCAGGGGGAACAAGGCAGGTGGAGGGCTGCCTGGTTGATGCATTGCAATGCTCTTAGTTGCTCATGGAGCAATATTTATAGCTTATAGGCTCTGCAGGGATGTTTTAAGGGTCTGCATTTTGTGCTCACACATGCTGCTTAATTCACATGTTAATTTTTCAGTTCCAAATGGAGATGGTATTCACCCACCTGCTTCCTTGGTGTGTTGGGCTGCGTAGGTAATCTTAATGAAAAGTTTTGCATTCTTGGGATGGAAGATGGTTCACAGAGGCAAGAGCTGAAATGTGATCAGCCCTAACAGGGAAAGGTGGCTTTAGCGTGAAGGCCTAGGAGATCTGTTGCAACTTTTCTCTTTGGGATAGATAATGAACCACATCCCTCTACCACGCTCACTCCTTCTGGAAAGAAGGGATAATGCAACACATCTCATGGGAACCATCAATGCTGATCTCAGCAAGCAGTGGTAAACAAAGCTGAGCTCTTCTGAGAGAGGGTAAATACTGAATGCAAAACGGCACAGAAGCAAGTCCAGTCTCCTCTGTAAATCCATTAAAGAGTCATTAGCACCTAAGTATTTACTCTCCAGCTTTAGATAACTGAAGTTATTTTATAACTTTGAATTTCCTGTGAAAATGCTAAAGGTATGGGTGATGTCAAGATGACTAGCTGAAAACTGGCCAACTCTTCTGTCAAGGAGGGATACTTTGGTCAGATTTGCAAGAGATAAAGCAACAGCCTCATCTGGCAGAAAACAAGCTGAATTCTCCTGTCCTCCAGAGACATCAGGCTTCTTAGGCCTTGGGAACTGGCAGATGGCTAAACAATGCAGAGATGGAAATCAAAAGCAATTAAAATCCCTTCTACCAGAACACTGGAATTATCATATGAGAGCAGCTCTGCCATCCCTCAGCCTGGTATCTGTCCTCTTTCTCTTCCCATCACTGAGAGTCGCAGAGAAGGAGGTGGCAGCCACCATGATGGGCACCCATAGGCTAGAACAGAGCATATGCCCAGGAGACATCTCCTCTCTCCCCTCCTAGTCAAGCGGTGGAGGTCCTACGCTGGGCCGGAAGGAGTTAAAATCCCTTCCAGAGAGATTTTATTCTGTCAAGTGTAACGGCAAGTATTTTCATTATTCATGTCAATGGCTTTTCCTATTCTGAATGCTGCTAAGCCTCTGTCCTCGGCAAAATTCCGTGGCAGTGAACTTCACAGGTTAATTATTCATTGTGTAAAAATAGTCCCTCCTTTTATCAGTTCAAAATGCATTGCCTTTCACTCTAATTGCGTGTCCTCTGTTCTGGTATTATTGGGCAATCTATATGAGGGAATGATTTACTTCTGCCTGTCCAGTGTTACTTTGTACCTATTTTTTCCATCCCTTGTATTCATTTTTTTTTCTATATTACCCTGCCTCAATTTCCCTATCTCTCCCCATTCAGAAAGCTCTACTGGCTTCTAGTCATTTTTGCTATGCTCTCTGTTCCTACAGTGTCATTTTGGAGGCAGAGCTGCCATAGTCAAACCCAGAAGGTGGGACTCACCCCTGTGTGTCCCAGGCCTCAATCCCACAGAATCAAATAGGGCTGCACTTGGGTGACATGATGAGAGAGCCATTATCAGGCTTTTGTGATTTGTATCTCATCCTTTATGCACCCAGGTGCTGTGTTGACCTTGGCAACACATAGCCCAGATGACATTGGCCTTATGGACAACCTTTGGGATGCCACATCTGGCAAGGAAAGGTGTGTTTCCTATCAGCATTGCTTGCTGTGCCCCACTCGCATCTGTCATTAGAGTCCTGCATCATCATGGCTGTGATCCCCCAATACATCACAAGGCAGGAGGCAGCTCCAAAATGAAGTCGGCTTCAAAGTCATGTTGCTGTAAAGACTTTTTTGTTGTTGTTGAGTTTCCTTTTATCTGGGTTGTTAAAATGCTTAGCAGATGCAGCTTCCAGCTTTCTTTTCCATAATCACGTGGTTTGAAAATCTATAGGGACAAGGCAAGCTGAGATGCTCAGGAAATAGCATGCCTCCAGGAAGTGAGGATTTGAGACTCTCCCTTTTCCTATCCATTAAATAGTATAAGATTTACAGAAGAAAGGTGAAGACTGATAACACAGGCTCAACTGGCTTTCCACAGTTTCCTACAGGACTGATGAACACACTCTTCTGTGATCTGAAGAGGTGGCAGAGGTACTCTTGTAATAGAGTTACATAAAGAGAGGAGGAGATTGCTAAAGTCTTCTTGCCTCTGTGATCACTTGTTAATTCTATTACCCATATAGGTGCTGCTCCATTTGAAATCACTCAACAGATTGACCACTGATTGTGTTTTAGCAGTTCTTTGAACCTGTTTATGATCTTCAATAGCTACTTACATCTTACTTTTGACTGCTTTGCTTTCAAATGGTGCCAGTCAGTGTGAGCAGTGTGGATGGAGGCTTTTTGAAAGTCCAAATAAATGACCTCACTTTTCCTTTATCTGCTGTTTTGCTGACATGCACAAAGCATCCTAGTAGATGTGTGAGGCATGAATACTTTTGCTGAAGCAGTGTTGGTTTGTTCCTGTTATATCACCGCTGTCATCTAGATGTTTTATTCTTTGCGCTTTAATTATCTTTTCAGCTAATTTGCCTAGTTCAGAGCGAGGCTCATTGGTCTGTAATTCCCAAGATCACCACTAATGCCAATTTTAAAGATAGATATTCTTTTACTGCCCTCTAATCCTCCTTCAATACAGTAGATTATTTTAATGAAATATCATAAGCATTAGAAGACGTGGATAAACAATTGAGGTTCTGTGCCTTCCTGATGCATTAGGTTGTTCCTGCACCTATTCTCTCAGCCTCTCAATCCTTTGCAATCCCTTTTTCATTTTGCCTGAAAAGAGCAATCCTGGTATAGCCTCATCCTCTTATTCCCTGCGTGCTGAAAGGGATGCTGAGGAGAGATTACCTTCTTTCCCTGCAGTGTCTTTCCTCACTCTAGCAGTCGCTTTCAGTCCCTTGCAGTTGACTCTTGGCAATGCTTCCTGCTCCTGGCAGTGCCTTAAACAGAGATTTCGTAGCTGTTTTGATCCATTGACTGACAGTTGTGGTCCCCCAGTGGTGGTACAGACCAGTACTCACCAGATGTAAGGCCTCAGATGACCAGTGTGCACTCCTTACTCCTCTTTACATCCTCAACGAGGGCATGAAGGCTGTGGAGAGAAACTGCCTTATTGCAAAGCTCATTTCTTCAAGGCTTAGTCTCTGCTATCACTTTTGTGGTGCTCTGCGAGGCTTTTGGGGCCAGCATTTCCCCAGGTCAGCTCCCACAGGGCAGCAGAACTGCTGCAGCCTGGTGCCTACGCAGGACCTGCATTTCAGACAGTGGGAGCAAACAGAGGCTAAACTGCATCAAATCACTTTCTGGGACTGCAGACTGCTGCTGTCTTGTTTCTTGCTTCCTTCAGTAGTGCTGAGATCTCATGAGGTGAGAAGAAAAGGTCTTCAGGGTTTGAAGACTGCAGGGTTTGCTGACTGACTCAGGTGGAGGGCTGAAGTGCTTGCTGGAGGTCTAAGCCAGGGGAAATGCTGTGCTGTGAATGCTGGGGGGGTAAGACGGAAGTCTTTCCTGTTGGAGGCATGAGATGGTCCATGGTACCTCCAAGCCCAGGTGCAGGAGGCTGAAGAAGCTTTGCATGGGCTACGTCAGGGGCTAGCACAAGAGGCTGTTGTTGTCCAGCTTCCCTCAGCACCCCAAAGAGGGCGACACACATGCCAAGGGCCTTACAAGTCACCTTTGGGTGACTAAAGCCTGGGGCAGATCTCAGTAAAACTGGATCCTGTATGAGGCATAAGAGGAGACAGCTGCATTTCCTTCACCTCCTCCCATGCTGAACTGCTCTTTTCAACTAGGATTGATTTATCTACATAAGAATGACATTTAAGGGCAATCTGTTCACATTTGGTACATAGCAATTTATAATCCATATCTGCACCTTGTTTAATCCTGCTGCTCTAAAGCAAGTCTCTTTATCATCAGCTGGAAGGCTCGGTAAGTGAAATGATACATCTTTGCTCATTAAAAACAAAACTCCCCTTCTCTGTGATGAGTATGAAGCGTAAAACATTTTAGCATCCCATTTGCTTTTCATTTTCTCATGCTCGCTATCTGTCAAATGAGTCTTTTTCCTCTTAATATACTGATTTTGTATGTGTATGCATCTGCCTTTCAACAGCCTTCTCCATTCCTGTAGGCTGCTAAATCAGAAATCCAATGGTAGTTTCTAAACAGTGACTCAGATGACTCCCAGCTGAATTTTCTCCTGCCTTCTCCTGGTAATGTCACACCTAGGGACTTTAATATATGCATCCAAAACCTCTCAGTATGACATTTAAACGTATACTCTGTCTTGCCTGCACAAGATAAGCTGTGGTGGCTAATCACACATCTAAATCACACCATGGTCATCAGCAGTGTCATAGCTGCCTACCTCTTTGTCCAAACCTGTCTGGAGATGGGGCAAACATGGTTTAATGCTATGATCTGTGGTGCTCCACAGGAGGCAACCAGCTCATCCAGCCTAACGGTTAGGGGTAGGATGGAGAAGGCACCAAATGTTTGGTGCTAAGCAAGGGCTCAGCACTCCCACTTCAGCCAGCAGAGATGGAGTCAAGGCAGCCAGCACAGCCTGGAGGGCAATGCAGCTCCCCAGAGGGAAGAGCCATGCAGTGAGGCATGCAGCTCTGCAGGCTGCATTGGGAAGGGTGGGATTTAGTTGCCAAAATACAGATGCCTCCTGCTGTTTGAGATGCCTTGAGGCATCCAGGGGGTTCTCACTGGCCCCACAGACCCCTGAGGAGCAGCCCAGGGAGTCTGGGACTCCACAGAGCTGTCATACTAGAGTGGTGAATGGCTTAACAATGTGGGAAACGTTACCTTGAACTCTTATGCTGGGTTCACCCTGATTTTGAGATGGGAAAATGATTATTAACATCAAGTATTAAGTGGTCATAGTCATTACTATAAGAACAGAAAGCATTGATATAATCTCAGAGTATGAACTCAGACAATGGTATCTGAACATCTTCACCCTGTTGCATGATGTCAAATTGGTTTGGATGTAGAGAAGAAAAGATACAAAAAAATTGTAGAGAGCTGTCAAACTTAAAAATGCAAGTCCTTATGAATGTCATTAGAAATGCCCATTTTTGTAGGCACTGAACAAGCATCAGAATCTTCTTTGCTCAACAGGATTTCTAGTAGAGGGGGGAAAAAGCCATGAAGTAAAGGCATGTTCTGATATCCCCAGCAGAGTGCCAGGTACCTCTTTTATTCCCATACTCTTAATGCCTGCATACAGTCAGTGTCCTGAGAACATATACTGATGACACAACTGGAGAGCTGGATTATCACACAGATACTTTCTGGACTTTCTTTCTGTGTGCACATAGAAAATAATCTGGCAGCAACATGTAAGAAAGGTAGCTAAGGGACAAATGAGGACAGTGTGTTTAATTTTAACTGTCGATGCTACATGCTGTCCTCATTTGTTCCTCAGCCAAGCTACTAGCATGTTTTTCTCTTAATTTGATCTGCTACTCCTAACCTACTTTATTTCTAGCACAACCTTTCACCACAACAGTTACCCATCTGCCAGCTGAACAACCTTTCCTAATGCAGGGAATAAAATAAAACATCTCCTTCTGTGCTGGAGTTCCCGGCAGCCCCAGACCAAACGTGCCTATAGGAGAAGCAGTTCTGGTGCCACCTGGGAGAGTCTCTGAGCATCCTGCACTTGCCAGGCACAAGCCACAAGGGCTGCTGCCTTCTCATTCCCACCCCAGTCCTTCTCAATTTGATTTTTGGCTAGAGGCAACTGTATTAAACTATCAGCACGTTCTCCCTCTTTAGATGGCCAGCTGAGAGCATCAGGTACCAGACAGCTGAGCGATCACATCAGGGTGGAAGCCAACTTCAAATGCTGGATATGGTCAGTTTGGGAAGCACAGGTAATTTGCATTTCCAAACTCTGAAAGACTTGCATGCAAATGACAAGCAGCTGGCATGGAGCTTTGATACATCCTTCAAACTGTGAATAACACCCAATTAGAGATTAACAAAGGTAGTATCTCTAGTCAATAAGGGCGATAAATGTGCTCTAGGCATGTACATGGCTATGTCTGCCCTCAGCAATATTTAAAGCTTTTGAGCAACATGTGAAGGATGGACAAGTTAGCAGACGTAAATGGAAAAGGTCATACAATGAAACCTGGGCTTTGCCCTGGGCAGATCATGGCAGAGCAATGTGGTGTCTTTCTGAGACAGCAGCTGATTTTCTAGACAAAAGAGATGTGGGGGGTCTATTTATGCTTCAAATACATTTTTGATAGGATACCACTGAGAAACCAGTGGAGCTAAACTATTTGGAGATCAGTAGAGCTGACAACTAGAGTAAAATCTGGCTCAAGAAGAGATGACAGCAGAGTGTGTTTCACAAGAATGTGCTGATTAGGCTTAAGGGTCTAGCAGTGTTTCTTGGGGATGAATCTTAGGACTGATCTAATATTTTCATTAAAAGAAGCATAGGTATACTCTGGTAGAATTTGGTATTCACACAAAGGTGGGAGACATCAGCAGGACAGAAGAGGATCAGATTATCATGCAGCAGAAATTGGGTCACTTTGAAGACTGGAATAACAGAGAGGTAATAAGGTCTGATACTATAAAATGCAGTGTCAGAAAGTCTGAGAAACTGCTTATGAAAAGCTCAGCTATAAGCTGGGGGTCCATGTCAGATGCTGGGGGTGCTAACCGAGTCACACTGGCTGGCAAAAATTATGATTGGTTTTTCATCAGTGTGTACAAATACCGGAAAGGAGGGTGCAAAGAAGAGAGAGCTAGGCTCTTTTCAGTGGTTCCCAGTGGCAGGACAAGAGGCAATGGGCACAAACTGAAACACAGGAGGTTCTTGAACATCAGGAAACACTTTTTCACTGTGAGGGTGACCAAGCAGTGGCACAGGTTGCCTAGAGAGGTGGTGGAGTCTCCATCCTTGGAGATATTCAGAAGTCGCCTGGACACAGTCCAGGGCCACTGGCTCTGGGTGGCCCTGCTTGATCAAGGGGGTTGGACAAGGTGACCTCCAGAGGTCCCTTCCAGTCTCAACCCTTCTGTGATACTGTGTGAAAATGATACAGTCAGGAGAAAGGCAAATGCCAGTCCGCTCAAATAAGGTATTTCCTGCAAAGAGTGAGAATTACTACTGCCATCAGAAGGGCTGCTTACAAATAAAAGTAGGCTGGAAAAAGGCTTTGTAAGCATCAGAAAGCAGTGAGGTTCTGCAATAGTTTCTCAGCAGGTGTAATGGGGAGAAAAAGCTCCAGTGGGGTTTAAGAAGGAGCTTGTCAGCGTATAAGAGGAATATGGTCATTTGCTTGCCAGGGGGAGCAGGGGATTGGGCTCAGGTATTTCAATTGCAAGCCTGTATTTTTAAACTGCGAAGAAGGACAAATCCACCTTTTAGGGTATTTCTCTCAGAGAGGGTCTTTTGGCATCAACAGGTCAGTGTTATGTTTTATATACTTCCCTTTTCTATATCAGTATTTTCTGTTATCAAAGGGTTATCTTTTCCTGTAATATACCAAATATCTTTAATGGTGCTCTCTGGGAAAATGTCTCCGTTAATCAGTTTCACACCTCTGGGCAACCTGCTAAGAAATGTAGCACTCTGATGGCATGAGCAGTGAGCTAAAGCCCCCCATTCTGCACATTGCACCAGGAAATGTTTGTATTCCCACTTTGAATTTTCCTGCTCAGGCACGGTGGCTCATACCCTTTGTGGGTCGCTGCTTCCACCTTTCTTTGATCTCCTGGATTTGTCAGTAGCCTGCCCAGAGGGGAGGCTGGCAGGAAGAGAGTTAGAGATGTGCAGGTCCTGTGTCACTTGGAGGGGACAAGAGCTGGAATAGAGGAAGGTCAGGGACATCTCTGTGAGCTGGCTCCAAGGTGCAGGCTCTGTTGTCCTTGCCATGCTTCTCTATACACCTGACATGGAACTTGACATGTGCCTCAAGTGCAAAGCCTCCTGAGCACTAGCCAGCTTGCTGCGGGACTCAGAGCATTACAGAGCCAAGATTTCCAAGAGAGAAGTTGATTCCAGGCAGGTCTGGACATACCTGCCCCAGCCTCTGCTATGAACCCTAGGTGAGCCACTCTAGCCAAACTCTTATTGCTAGAAGTTTATAAACACAGGAGGGAGAGAGAGGAGATTCAGGTACCTTCATCCAGGCAAGGATGTGATCAGTACATCCTAGCGCCCAGCCCAGCTATTGGGTACTGGTCAATGTTACATCTTATTTTGGGCTAATGGAGGACCTGCAGCATGGTTAACCACAAGCCAAAGGGAACAACAGAACACTGATATATCTGTCAGCTGAGAAGAATAATTTCTTCTTTTTTTTTTCCTTTGGTACGGAGGTGTGTATTTTACTGACAGCTTCAGCTGTAAAAGAACAACAGAAAGATGTTTATGCTGGGAGACAATGATCCGTGACACGCTAGGGATCTGTGCTACTCTGCTCTCTGCGTCATAGATAACAGCAATGTCACAGTGCATCTCCCCAGCTGAACTAAAAAACCACCACAGCAGCAGCCCAAATGCTGCAGCTCAGAGTGATGATACCATTGCACTTGCAGCTATTACTCAGGGATACTGTCTGTGAATACGCTGTGTGCGTTCAGCTTTCCTGGCTACGGTACATGGTCTGGTCAGCTGGCAAGGTAGGCTTGGAGAGGCTGAGACGTTGGCTTTTGGTTCAGCTTTCTAGTGCTGCTGGGAACACTCAGAAACTGAAAAATGAGAAAGGAACCTGTTTGCATCACTTCTGCCACTAATGGTATTTTGTGGCTATGGCCAGAGTCCTGCCTGGCCAGGCTCACATAGGGGAACTGGGGAGCGCCCCTTGCAGCCAGTCCTTAGAGCCTTCTCCAGCCTTGCCTTGCTCTGGGACACACGTCAAAGCAGGGGGCTGAAGTGGAGGGAGCTGCCAGCCCTCCCTGTGCACCACACAAGTGAAGAGGGAGCAACCCGTGAGCCTGGCAGTGTCTGCTGTCTGGAAAAGGCAGGAGGAGCTTTTGAGGTCTTATGTTCCTGGGCTAACTTCTCTTCCTTGACCAAGAGCTGACAGCCACATTTGTTGTGCCAATCCTCCAGTCAGTAAAAAGGGAATAATGAGTCCACTAGCAAATATTTTATTCACCCCCTGTTTCCCCTCACTGTTTGCAATTTGCAGAGCTCAGTCCTGACTGTGTTGCTGGCTGACTTGTTCAAAGTGCTACCCTAGTGCAAGCAAGTGATGGTGACAGGCAGAGGGTCACCGAGCAGATCCATTCAGTATCTGTGGATTCCTCCTCAGTGGGCTGTAACTTGAACAGCTTGGCTGGATTTGATCCTCCCAAGAAGCCTGTAAAGGCAGCATGGCACCCAGCTTGGAGGTGAGGAGGGTATTACTCTGGTGGGATGCTCCTGGTGCCTCCTCAGAAGATGGGTGTACAGCAGGGTTTTGGCCACATACTCAGCACTTGTCTGTAAGCTGCCTGAATCCTTGGCTGCCTAGGAAGGCATAAAAAGCTTTCCTGGTGAGAAGGACTGTGGACTCAGCCTGGGATGCTGCTGCATCTAGCTTAGCCCAGAAGGGACTTAACTGGAGAACAAAGGTTCACCCAAGTGCCCTGAGGCTCACTGGTGCGTACTAGAGCACCACCAACAGCAGTTACCTGACCTTCTCATGTGTGGGTGAATCATATTTCAATGGACCAGGTCTAGGGCTTGTCTGTGCCCTCATTTACCCATAGCCCAAAGCCTCTCCAGGCTTGCCAACTCTCTGCACGATAAACTCCAGCCTGGGCTGGAGGACTGCACCAGCATAAGCAACAGGCTGTTATGTGCTGGATAAATTGTGCGCAGACTGGGTCAAGCCTGGGTACAAGGGGTATCCCAAGCTTTGTACCTCCCACAGATGTTACAGGTGTTCTAAGCCTGAACTACCAGCAGCACTGTGGACAAAAGCATGTGGATCACAGAGCCCTAAGAGGCAAATCTCTTCTTGCTTTTCTCACAGCATGTAATACAGGCTGACTGAAGTGGGAGAGACCTCCCTAGCCATAGGTTATACCTTCAGGTTTCTTTCTGTCTCCCTTGGAAGAGTCCGGCACTAGCCAGTGCCAATGACTGGTCACACTGAGCCCATCAGTTCCTCTTTTCTTGTGGAAGCAGGCTGAGCTGCTGCTTCTTAAGACTCAGGAGATTGTAGAGAGTATTTCAAGACTCATTGCACCAAAGCCTCCCTCGCTTCAGAGCTTTGATACACAAAATATGGAAACAAACCCAGGTTTCGCCTTTTCTAATTACTGCTCAGTGCTTGAGATGTGTCTCTCACATTTCTGGCTGCCATGGGAAGGTGGTGATGTGGAAAGCTGATGTATATTAAACGAGCACTGATTTAGCTCCCTGTTGCTGCTGGCTCTGCTTCTCTCCGTAGAGCCTGCAGTACACCCTGAATTTCTGTAGATGTTGCTGCATGCCTGCAGTCTCCTAGCAAGGCTTTTCACACAGGGAAGCCCACAAGTCCAGAGCATCTGGAGGAGGCTGCACTCTCAGAGGGACTTCTCTTTCCTCGCTGGGCTCTGGAAAGCAAAGATACAAGTGTAGAGGCTGATCTCTGCTGTCTGGCAGTAAGTCATGAGGAACCAGCTAGCTAGGATGGATTAGGATGGATGCTGAAAGGTCACTGTAACTAAACTTGGTGGAACCACAAAGCTAAGAGTATGTTGAAAATCATTGCCAACCTTGCACGTGGGGAGCGTGTCTGTGTTGCACTGCAGGTGCCACTGGCTTCCTCAGCACTAGCCCCACACCAGTGCCTGGTCTGAAAACACGGCTGTTCCTAATGTCATCCTTCCATCTTGGGGAATCAAAGGGTTTGCAGGTATTGCTTGTCCCAGAGCATCACACGAGTCTGAGCCTGGCCTTCCTCAGCATTGCATGTACCTACCCTCTTGGATTACAAGAGCCCCCTAGCACAAGATCTGGGGGCAGAGGGGATGCTCTTCATGACCATAGACTGCTGTGGCCTCTGCAAAGTAATCTGCAGAGTTACCAGCTGAAACTCATGGTGTGCAAGCCCATGCACTCTCTGTGACAGGTCCTGCCCTGGGGATATTAGTTGAAGCCAGGTTAGAGATTGATGTGACTGCTCTTGATTGAGGGCAGGTAGGCAGGAATCAGCTAGGTCCTGGGAACCCAGAGTAAATCCCAGCAGATGGGAAATACTCCTTGTGACAGATGCAAGACCTCAGAAGCAAGGAACCTTCAAAGACAATTACCCTGAGATGTGATCTGCACCAGGCGCACACAGAGTGACTGGAGAGCCTCTTGCATCACTGCTCTCAGTGCCACATATTATTGGGCTCCTGAGCCCCACAGGATGGACAGAGTGGAGGAGGGGAGAGAGAAGGGAGTGGGGCAGCAGGCTGCAGCCAGGGAGAAAGTTAGGGTGCTGCACAGCTGTTCTTGCCTCCTACCACCTGCAGCAAGCAAGGCAGAGGATAACGGAGATGGTGGGGCTCTGCCTCCTTCTTTCTCCATGCGCCTCCCAAATAAGTCCACCTTGTTTAATTAATACAAGTCTCTAATCTGCAAACACGGGAGAAAATTCTCATGGGAGAAATTACTTACTCTGGTTTAAGAAACCAGACAAAGAAAGATCATAATGGGTTTAAAGAAACAGCCCTGACTCAAACACACAGCCAGAGCTGGAACAAAGAACTAAAATATTCATGTCAGACCTGACCAGGATCTGCTGGGGCTGATCTACACTACATGATAAGCTTGGCACAAGTGTTTGGCATGTTTTTTTATAGGTATTGTTTATTTTCAATGCTTATGTCCTGAAATGAAGGGTATGGTGTTTTGGGAAAGTTGGCAAGTCATTGTCACTCTCCTGGAGCAGGGACAGAGCTGTGAGACCTGAACTGAGGCTGATGGTGCTCAGAATAATCAGAGGCAAGTGCAATGGGGAGGCTGTTATAAAACTTTGGCCCTGTCCTAAAATGACGGTAGCCAAAGATCTTAGCACTAAGCAAAGTATCTGGCAAAGGTCAGGATTGAGGGGTTAGCCCTCCTCACACTTACCTCTATGTGTCAAAGCAGCTAAGCTTGCCTGCTGGAGGGGGAGTATCAATATGTTGAAAGGAGTGCAATAGTTACAAGGCCAGAGGAGTTGGCAGTGCCATCCACAGCAAGAAGGGCGTGGAAGAAATGCACCCGTCTGCTCTCCTCCATGCAATTGTCTCAGTCCTCTGCTCCCTGCCAATGGCATGGATGTCCTGCAGAGTACAGCGGGGGACCACGGAGATGCCAGAGCGCGCTGCCCAAGAGGAGAACCTGGCTGGTCTGATAAACTTGCCACTTCTGCCGCTACTCAAATCCTGGAGCCAAGGGATTTTTGTTTGTCCTGTCTGCTCCAGGCTTGCGAGGATGCGTGGGTCCTGCTCAGAAATCTGCTTTGTCAAAGGCCAGCCCTGCCTCCCAGAGTCTGCTCCCTTTAGTTTCTTTGTGCTTCTGAGCAATCTGCTCCTACACATGTTAAGAAGCACTTAGTGAGTGACTAAAACAAAGCCTCAGAAAAGGAATAACCTAAGGATTTAATAAACTGCAAACAAAATTATATAAAAAAAATTTCCCAGGCAGTTGAGTTTTCAGTGATTAAGAAAATACAATTTCCTGTAATTAAATCTTAACAAGAAATGTTATTAAAAACACTCTGTCCCAGCTTTTGTAATAATTGCCCATTCCCCCAGAACAGTAAACAGAATTAGAGTCTGCAACACACACTGTAATCCATGTGTCATTTTGATCAAATTTGCCTTAATAACTTTATCTGGAGAGAAAAGTTGAATCACAGTGTCTGAAATGGAAACCCCCACACAGCAAATGTGACGTGGCTGCTGCTGCTGGGGGTGGGGCAAGGGACAATCAGAGTGGAGGGGGTGCTGGCACTGGCTGGAGGTGGGTGATGCTGGCAGGGCTGCCCTCTCCTTGCATGGGCACCCTCCATGGCTGCTACTGCACCCGAAGCCACAGGGGTTAACAGGCTCAGTGCTTCTCTCTGTGTCGTGGGGCATGTACCCTGCTTGTGGCTCTTCTCCTCAGGATCTCCATCCCAAACATCTTTGACGTCCCAGCTGACCTCATGGCATCCCAAACCTCCCTTCTGGGAAGCCCTGCTCCGCAAGGGTCATTTGCCCATGTTGGTGGCTTCAGCCCCTTCCCACATTGTCTCTCATGCCTGGTGAAGCAGTCCTAGTGCTCCCTTTCACACAGTCTTCAATGGCACCACTGCCACCTGCATTTCAGGGCCAGTGCTGGGGTTGTGCAGACACATCCCTGTCCCCAGCTCCTCGGATCCAGCTGCCCCGGGGGTCTGGCTGTGCAGCTGCTGCAGCCTTGCGTATGCTGTTCTACCCTCCTTCCCTCTGCTGGCCCATGGCTACAGCCTGCTGTGCTGTTTCTGCCCTTGCCCCCTTCTGGGAGCAACTCCTTCCTGCCAGCCCTTGGCTCTTCTCCCCCTTTCAGGCTCCTCGGCACTAGCCCAGAGCCAGCTGACTCTGGCTGCAGGCAGAACAGAGGTTTTTCTCCCTGCCCAGTCGCTCTCTCCTGCATGGCGCAGGGTCTCCACCTCTCCCCACCACGACTGGCAAGGTATTGTGCATTTCCCCTCTGATCCTCTCCAAAACTTCCTCCTGAACGCTGGGGCTGGGAATAAAAGCTGAGCGGAGCACAGCGTGGGGAGCGCTGGCACATCCTTCCCGGGTTGTGGAGACTAACCAGGGGCTGTGTCAGCCAGCTGACAATTTCCAGCCT
This sequence comes from Burhinus bistriatus, assembly GCA_013397275.1. Classification (NCBI taxonomy): domain Eukaryota; kingdom Metazoa; phylum Chordata; class Aves; order Charadriiformes; family Burhinidae; genus Burhinus; species Burhinus bistriatus. Next base: position 437,131 of record VYXH01009785.1, on the reverse strand, counting down.
AACCTGAAATCAGTCTGACAGCAGCTGGGCAGCCCACTCACCTGCGGGGTAATTTTTAAAGCTGGTAATTGGCTGTCATTGCTGTTGTGTCAGGCTACGCCATGTGCCCTCCGGCAAAGCCTGGGAAACAGATGGGGAACCTGCTTGCACAGAGGACAAGGGTTTTTCCTGTATGTCAGGGTAGCCGCAGGCAGAGATGGGGGCAGTGGCTGCACACGGCTGGGCAGGGCTGTCCTGGATGCTCCTGCTCTGCATCTTGCAGTGCTGGGGAAGAATAAGACCCCCGCTATGAACAGGAGCTGTTTGCAGCCAGTGTTAAAGGGGAAGGGATCTTGTGAGCAGCTTTGCTGCAGAGAGCTTCTGGCAGATTTTTCTAGGAAGGGCAGAGAGACTCGTAAAGCAATAGTCTGGTAGCAATGGGAGGGGTGCGGGCTTGGATTCAGGGTGGTGTTGCTTGAGATGCTCTTCCAAGCCACAGGAAGGGGCTGGTTTCTCTTTGAAATGTTTTCCTGATGTGCTACAGGGCTGCAGAGCCTCTGCCAGCAGTGGCAGAGCATGGCACCAAGCAGAACCGGGATCCACTATCTGCAGGGACTTCTGACATTTCAGCACTTGCTTACATCTCCAGGTAGAGGTGAAACATAGAAGATGGGGAGATTTGAGGGAAGAAGAGAAGCTTTTGAACTACTATGCCATTTTTTGTCAAAGAGCAAACATCTGGACATGCCGTACAATTCTGTTCAGTAGGACAATGCATTTTCCCACCGAGATTCACCGCCCCTTTGAGCTGTAGTTTATGAACCTGCTGTCCTTCTCCTCTAGTGATCCAGCGTCCCACCTAGATGTACATCAACCCTTGTGCCTCCCATGAGACCCTGTAACCCATGCAGGCTCTCCTCGGTGCATTGCAGGAGATATAGGCCAGCCCAGGCAGAAGGGACTCAGATTCTCAAGGAGAATCTAAAGCATGAACTACGAACCCTGTAAGGCTCCGTACATACAAGGAAGCATGGGTTCAAGCCAGAAAGACCTAGTGAACCAGTTGCGCTCCATCTCCTGGCCCTGTTGGTAGGTACCTTGCTGTGACAAGGGGACAGATGCTATCAAGGTGGTGCGGGCCAGCCAGCATGGCAAACAGGAGGAAGATAAATGGTGGAATGCCTCTATGTATGTATGTATGTATGTATGCATGTATGCATTTCTAACTCCAACCTTCCTTTTTCTACAGTTACACCAATCCATTTGTCTCTCTCTAGCAGAGAAATGCCCCATTACACTGTTTGATGGTAGCATCTCCCTCTGAGAAGTGTTTCTGTAGTGGTGATCGTCACAATATCAAGGCATCACCTGCCTACAGAAGAAAAGGCTCAGAAAGTGCTCTGCACCTGTGAAATATGGTGATGAACCATTTTCTAGCTCTGAAAACCCCCAAACAAACATACAGCAGATGCCATCTCTCTAAACAATGGTTTCTTACAGAAACCAAGTTATTTGCTGTACGGGATCCAGCGATCCCGCTACCCTGCAAAAGCTGCATGCTCCCTCTGGACTCAGTCCTGCATTATTTCAGGGAGGTGGCAGGGCAGACTCTGCAGCCCACATACTCCATCAATGCATTTTGCTGGCCAATTTCTTATCTGTTGGAGTCTAAAATGCCTGCTGCTGTCAGAGTGTTTGAACAAACTGCCAAATCCTCACTCTGTGTCACACTGCTGGCATCTGTTGCTTATTCTGGCAATAAACCAGTTTATACTGTCATGATCCAACTCAACGGTTCTCCTGAGTCTATGCGGGATGGCTCAGGAAGGCAGTTTCCTTTTCGTAAGGTTTTATTAAAAACAACACTGGAGAGAGGAGTTTCTGTGCTGAGATGGTGGAAGCAGTCCGGGGATTGTTTCTTTATAGCACATCGTGCAGCTGGTATTTTATGTGCGTTCTTCCTGCAGGGGATGGCCTCGATTCTTCTCTTCCTTCCGCGGGTGTAAATGAGGAGTCTTTTTAGTGGAGTTACCCTGCTGTGAAGCAGGTGTAAGCGAGAGGAAAATCAAGCCCCATCTAGAAAGAATTGGCAAAGATAAGGTCTTGGGAGCATGTCAGAGATTGCTGCTTCAGTAGGTACTTGAGGAATATTCTCTTGTCAACCCAGATAGTGGGGCCGTCGGCAATAGAAACCAAGTTTAAATAAAAACTTCCTCAGCTATTTGGTGGCAAGCAAGGCTACGGCAGGGCTAGGCTTCAAATACCAGGGCAGCCTCTGTGGGAATCTGCTTACCTCCCAGGGGAGGCCTCGGTGCGACCAAGCAGTTCTGATGAGAAACCGAGGGATCCCAAGGCTGGTTTGAGTACAAAACAGCATTTGAAAGTAGACAGCTCTGAACCTTCCAGCAAAGGAGAAATTATTTTGAAAGAAAGAGTGTCATGAGTGAATCAGACATGCAGCTTTGAAACTGAGCTTCTTGTGCCATCTCAGCACCTAAAGTCTGCTGGAGGTTGAGTTGTTTCATGCTTTCTGTGTCCACAGCAGCGTTTAGCTGTAAACCCCCAAGTCTATGGAAGGGTGTTGCAGACCCTTGTCTGGAAGCTGGGGTCCAGGGGTCTGGGAAAAGTTTGTTTGGATCAAAGTCAGTGTGGGGTCCTTCCAGCTATTACCTGCTAGAAGTCCAGCTCAGAGGGATGAGATACTTCTGGTATTTCCCCTGTGCCTCTGTCTTTTGGAAGTCTAGCCTTATTGCCCACTGGGAAGAGAAATGATTGGAAGCCTATCTAGCTCCAGCCACTGGAGTATGGTGGTTTATCTGAGCAAAGGAAGGAGAAGCCATACAGCTGGGCCACAGGCAGTGCTCCAAGAAGCCCTGGATGGGTTATGAAAGCTTGAAGGATAACACTGAGACTTCTCGTAGGATTTGCAGGGAAGGCAGCTATTACGCCTTTTCCACACTGTGCCTTTGCTGGAGAAGACTAATGCTCACCAGCTTCCCTGAGCTACCACCCCAGCACCCCTGCTGTTATTAAATAGGACAGTGACCCTTTAGAGATTGATGCCAAAATCTCACCCATCTAGTGAACCCAGTCTTGGAGACCCTCCTCTAGGAGATGTAAGACAGGCCAGAGCTATGCTGATACAAAGCGGTAGCATCGGAGGCGTTTATCCATCAGGGCACTGTCACACTGATTTCTGCACTGAGGTGCACGGCAGGGTACAGCCTTCTCACCTCACGTCTTTCCTCTGGCCCCACAAACAGCCAGTGCCTGAGCTCACTTGCCTCGTGCCTTACCTTCAAACTCCAGCATCCATCACTCTTCCTTCTTCTAGGGAACACAGTCCCTTTTCTCCACCTCCTCTAGGGAGAGAGCAGAGCAGCATGATGTGATTAAAAGTAGAAGGCTGGAAGGAAAGGTGGCTTTTTTGTAGTAGCAGATACAAACAGGAAAACCTACAGAGATTGTGTGCCTGGTTCAGTTTCATTAAGGTTCTTAGCTTTCGGCTGATGACAGGTGTTGAGTTAAATCACTCAGGTCATGTTTTATAGTCATTAAAAAAAAAAAAAAAAGTGAGAGATCATAAGCCATTTTCAGGAATTCCCCTCCCTTTGTGTTACTGCAAAATTTTAATTATCTTGCTCTGCACTTTGCACTGATCTTCGAACGTTAAAACTGAGACCTTAAGCTAAGGATCATGCTCTAATTTGGCATCGCTGTTGCATAGTAATACAGCTCCCTTGGCACTTTTTGCAAACCTTGAATTCTCCTTCTAATTCTGCACTGGCTGTAGGGGCAGCAGAGCTCTCTGCTTTGGCTGTGCCTCTTTTGAACACCATCCACTGGATTCTTCACTGTCCTAGGAGGCTGTGCAATCAAAGTGACATTCTTCAAAGTCAGTATGCCCTGCCGATGTATGCATGCAATTAGTAACCTTCCTACCCTCCTGAATTTTTGGTATCAACCCTTCCTTCCCTTTGAAAATGACTCAAGAATGATCCCCTATGGCCTTTATCATCCATCAGGGGCCCAGAGATCCTATAGAGTCAGAAGGAATGTGAAAATATCTGTTTTTCTCTAAGTGGACCCCAAGCAGTGAAGATCTGTGGCACTTTGAAGCTGAGAAACTCCTCGCCAGAGGATGTTAAGCTGCCAAAATTTATATGGGCCCGAAAAGAGACCGGACCCAGCCAGTGAGTACCTGTGCTCATCCTCAGCCCTGACACCTCTTTTTTCTGGCTGATGGGTGGGTTGGGCTGGTGCACAGCCTGCAGACACACAAAACTGATGTGTGCACCCATGTCCCACTTCTCTGCCCATCTGGGGGCCAAGTATGTTCCTGCAGAGGGGTGAGGAGAGCAGGCAAGTGCGTGAATATATAGTGTTACTGCAGGTCAATGTTGTAGCACTTGTTTTCTGGAAGCCATAGACATCCTTTAAAGCACAAATGTGCCTGTCTGCTTCCATTCATTTGAATTTTGCCTGGCTGGTTTTTAAAGTCTTTGAAAGGGCTCTAAGTTTGTACTGTGTTATGTATGTTCAATAACGAATTTCCTGCTCACAATGTTTAAATTCTTATCTTCGTTGTTATTTATTAAAACATCTCCAAGAATGTCTGGACATTCATGGCTCTGCATCTCAAGTGATTCATTAAAACACCCACTTTCCCTGTCAGAAACTCCACTCTTGCATTATATTCCATGTAAGGTGGTATAAAATCTTTATCCCACTGCACATCCACAGGACAGGGGTGTCTGCGCAGTCTCTTGCAGATGGATGTGAGCGTATACTTTCAGTTCTCCCCTCTTGGTTACATCTGAGCCAGCTCTCCCCTAGTGTTAACCCCTGCTCGCAGGGTGCTGAGCTTCAGCTGTCCTGCCCCTGTCTCCTCAGCATGGCTTAGGAATTTAAGTCACACCTTGATAACCCAGCTACATGGCTTCTGGATTAGAGCTGGCTGGTGCTGAGCTCAGAAGATGGGCAGGCAAAGCTGGCAGGCAGAGTCTGTGCCGATACCTGCAATAATCATGATGGAAAGCTCATGTAAGAACAAAGATAGTATTTGCAAACCCAGGGAAAGCATGCTATCTTCAGTAAGCAGTCCCCTCTGTTTGGTACTTGTGAGATCTCATCTGGAGTACCAGGTCCAGTTTGGGACTCCCTAGGAAACTAGAATGAGCCATGAGGAGGGACACTGAGATATTCGGGGGCTAAAGCACCCGGCATGTTAGAAGAGTCTGGGGAAGCGGGGAGCTGTTTGCTGTCTTCAGCTATCAAAAGAGCTATTGCAAATAGGATGGAGCCAAGTTGTCCTCAGACATGCACAGCAAAGGATGAGGGGCACAAATTGCTCCAAGGGAAATTCTGATCAGGCATAAATGAGAAAAGGATTGTCCTCATGTGAGAGGTCAAGCAGTGGAACAGGTGCCCAGAGAGTCTGTGGGGTCTCCATCCTGGAGATATTTACAGGAGGCTGGATTGGGTGACTTCCAGAGGTCTCCACCCTGAATTCTTACCTGGTTATAGCTGTCTTGACTCTGCTGATTATTGGAGGCAACATTTCATAACAAGCCCTTCTCATAACAGTCCCTGTCTTGATCTCCAGACAGAGCTTGCTCCTCAGGCTGTACCTTTTGCCTCCTGCCACCCTTACACAAAACACAAATGGTCAAGGAAGATGTTTCTTCCATCGTAATGCCCAGATTTGCTGGCAGGCCTCCCTACCTAAATTTTGGTCTCCCACATGCAGACTCCACCTTGCTCTGCAGGTAAGACCTCCCTCACCCCAGCCAGGTGTCCCAAAAGGAGCTTTGCGGGTCTGGGATTCAGGTCACAGCGTTCCCCAAAATCTCTGGAGGAACAACAGTGCTACCAGATTTTGGCTTGTTCCCTCTATCCTCCAATTCAAGAGCGAGCAGCATCAAATAAAAGCTAGCAGGAGCTGGGCTTGAAAGAAGCAAAAAGAGGTGTCTCTTCCCAAAAGAGGTAATTACTCTGCCTCACTCTTTGCTGCAGGATGTTATGCTAAAGTTTCTTAAGTCCAAAAGAGGAAAACCCACAGGTACTTACTAAGCATGAAGAAACTGCCTCTGTTTCAGGAAGTCTCTGTGCTGAAAATGAGTTGAGAGGAAGGGGATTAACAACAAGTTTTGTATATGTCTGCCCTGTTCTGCTGTGGGACAGGACCCTGGGATCCTGGGATCCTGCGGGATCCTGTACAGATGTTCTTATGGAGGCAATGGCACCTTTCTCACCGCAGAACTCATCCCATTGCAAAATGGCTACCAAAAGACCTACTAACGGTCTTCTGTCAGGCAATTAGCTAAGACAACGAGCAGCCTGGGTTTCTGTGATTTTTGGGAGAGCATGCCACTTGCATTCCCAGGCAGCTGTGCAGTCTCTTGCTCTTAGCTGGTCGGTAGAGACTTTTTGAGGAAAGTGACATTTGACTATAGCTGTGCAAATAAGCACTGCTTTGGTTTGCTACATGAATGGCAGCATTAAAAAAAAACCCACAACTAGGGGTCATTGTGAAATTCATTATTTTTCAGTTTCCTGCTGAAATGAAAAGCAGAAAAATCATCTTGTGTTGACTAAATGAATCGGTTAGAAAGCATGTTCTGCTTAGGGATCTAAAAAAAAAATAAATCTAACGGGCTATTAGAAATCTGTAAAAATAAATGGTTATTTCAGCAAGAAAACCTGAAATAGGTAATTCAGAAAATGTTGAAACGAGCCTTTGAACTTCGCTGTTTTCTTCCCCTCGGTTGAAATAATTCACTGATTTTTGCAGTGATCCATAACTTGGCTTGGTCAACCAAAAAATGTATCTTTCAGTGCAAAACAATGACCCTGAAAACAGACTCCTTCGCCTGCTCAGGACCACCCCTAAAATGTACTCCTTCTCCTGCCACGCTCATTTTCAATTGCTGCAGCTGTACTGCTGTCCTTGCCACTTATCAGCTCTCTGGCACATCCCTGAGACACTGCTTCCCTGGTGAAGGTCTTCTAAAAAAAGCTGTCAGAGGGTTGTCTGCCTCATTTCAGCCTTCTCCTCCTCAAGGGTCTTTCTCACTTTGCTTCAGAAGTGACTGGATGGCTTTAGATATGCTTTCTGCCATCCGGCACACAGTGCTTGCCATGGTCACTGCCTTGCTGCCTGGTGTGGAAAGCGGCACTTGCAAAAAAAAGCAAGAGCAGCAAGGGTTGGACAAGCCTTATGGAGGCCCATGTTTTTTAGGAGGGATCATGGCATGTGCCTCATCTAGCAGGAGGTCCTAGGATCCCATGCTTCTCATGCAGGCCCCCAGAATAACTCCACATAGCCGGGCTTGGCTGCTTTAAGAGAAGACAGAGTGGATACTGAGCATTTCTTTTTAATCTTGCAGTGCTAGGTGGCTACAAAGATACGGAGCAGTAGGGCGCTGCGGATTTGGAGGTTCACTCAACAGTGGCAAATTTCACGTACAGGCAAGCACGCTGGGTATGTCCATGCTGTCATGGTAGCTCAGGGCTTAACTCCGCATGCCAACTCAAACTCCCTGGTACTTGCACTGTGTGACCTGCACCTTAAACTTGAAGCCTGCCCACGGATGTCATGGACACAGCCAGCTTGAGCCTGTGACAGGGTGAATGTGGACCCCGCTCAGCGGGCATGGGGAGATGAGCCAGGGCAGAGGGAGATTTTGCATGCTGTGCTGCAGATGGATCATGTGTCCTTGGGAAAGTAATTTCCTCCGTCTGTGTCTCGGCTCCATCTCCTGCGAGTGGAGCGTGGGGAGGATAACCTGTTTCCCTGGGGGCTGTGAGGCTGAATTCGTTAGCGTCCATGAGGAGCGCAGCGGTGTTGGTGGGGAAGGCTCTGGGGAGGGCAGAGTGGTGATTAGTCATTTGTAAACATCCCCCCACGCTTGCAGGGATCCAGGCGCTCGCTAAACCAGGTTCCAGGCAAGCAGAAAGAGTCCCTTCTCTCAGCTGCTCTTCCTCTCAGCCCCCTCTCGCCTCCCAGAGCTGAATGCAAAATTAACACATTTATCACATGCTGTCTGAAAAAAAGAGAGAGATCAATTTAGAACAGGCTGTATTTGCAAACATCTGAGCCCAAAATAATGCAAACAAACAGTTGCATGACGACTCCGTTGTTGCTTTTCATCTGAAGCCCTTCGCTAGGGTGGAGCGTGCTGCCCCCTTGCCTTGCTTTTCATTGTCCTCTGGCAGGTGATGCAAAACACTTCCACACTCAAGTCTCCAGATATTCCAGCAAAAGCTTTTTAAGGGGCACCAAATAGGGTATCAGCCAATGACCCAAGAACATCACCAGCTGCCCCAGTGCCCTTGCCTGCTGCATGGTGCTTCCCATGGTGGTTTTCTCTACATGGCGTGGCTGGGGTGCCCTTGGTGCTCCGATCCTCAGGAGAAGATTTCTTCCACAGAGGACTCTCACTTCCAAACAGCTGGAAGAAGCTGAGAGTGGCTGCATTGCCAGGCTGCAAAAGACACTTTCTCTCCTGTAGGAAAATGCAGAACCTGATTTTACCCACGTTTCCTAATAACAATCCGAAAAAGCGGTGGCCCTGCAGGCGAACACGCCACCTCTATGAAGCACACACAGTGCAACACAAAAAAGCTCCTCTTCCAAAATGGCACTGCCAGTGCTTCTAGCCATACCCTCCAGAGATCCTGGTGGGGATGAGGAGCAGCCTGAGCTGCCATGGCCCTCAGAGCTTCCAGCTGATGCTGTCAGGAGGCTCTGCTTCCCAGCATATGTTGTGGCGGGGTTTGTTTTGCTGTGGTGTGGGTCTGCCCCATGGGGCTGAAGCCTGGTGAGGTGTCTGCAGTGGAAGAGACTCCCTGTATGGAGATCTTAGGGGATCTGAGCCTGTGTGAGGGAAGGTGATGCCTTAGGAGGGGAGGAGACCTGTGAGAGGATTTGGTGCACAGTCTGTTAGACCCAGTTCCCTGCTGTAACTAACTGACCCATGCAGAGATCTGACACTAGAAGGATCACTCTCAGGTGGGTTATTTGTACAGGCAGGAGTGGATGTTAAGGTGCAGAGGCAAGCGGGGAGAGCTGTTTATTTTTAATCTATGCCAAGCCTTCAGAGCCAACTGCCTTCGCCATGCTTCTTTCTCAGTTCTTCCTCTGTCCCACCTTCCCTCTTGTTGTCACTGTCACAGGCTCACAAGGATGATGGATGAAAGGCCTTAAAAGCAGCTAGTTTTACATTTCATCATTGTCACATAACTCGCTTTCCTCTTTGCCTGAAACTGTTCCTGCTGCCAGAAGTGCCCTTGGCATCCCAAGGTGTGCTCTTCCCTCGCGGGCACCCAGCCAGGGGTCGCCTTCTGGGGTCAGGTGCCTCTGTAGTTCTGCAGAGCTCCCGGATGCCTTGAGAGGAGGGATTCATCACAGCCCTCTGCTTCTGACAGCTGGAGACAATGGTGTTGACTTTCAATGTGGGACAAAGGGGTGATCTGAATGTGGCAGGGACATCCGTGTGGATGTGACCAAATGGTTCTGATGAGAGAGGGAAGGGAGCCGGGCTGGGGGGCCCCAGTGGCCCAGGGACTTTTGGGATCACCTCTGGGATGTCTGCATGCTTGTGCAGCTCAGCTAGGTGTGTGCTGGGTAGCTCTGCTCTGCTCACAGGGAGGGGTGGCAGCTGTGCTTCTGGTGCAGAGGGCAGGAAGGCCCCCCTCCTTTGGGGGTTGGCACTGCATGTCTTGGGTCCTCTGTGGCACCAAAGAGGGATCCTGTCATGAGCAGCGGCACCCTTGATGTAGGAGGAAAGCAAGTCCCACAGGGACCGCAACACTGGCACCCCGGATGCTCATGGATGACCACACCACATCTCCCTGTCACCTCTGTGTGTCCAGGCATGGCCAGATCTCGCCCGGTGTCCCCCTGCGCTGGCAGGGTCAGGTCCAAACCGTGCCTCCCAGACAAGCTCTGATCCTCAGGAGGGATCTGGGCAGGGACTAGTCAGAAAATATTCCCACTGTCGCTTCTCAGGTTTCCTCTGCTTGCGGTGCAAGCAGGTGAAGAGCTGGGTTGCAACCCCCCTAGCAGACAGCTGTGATTGAATGCCTAAGGAGGGGAGGGAGGGGAAAGGAGGAGAAGAAAAGAAATGATTGAATAAAAAGTAAAATAAGAATCAGCGTGAAGCAAGAGAAGACATTGCAAATCAAATCCTGCAAAAGGAGGCAGAGAGCAAACACTTCAGCCAGGTCTAAGCCACCACCAGTTATTTATTCAGATAACATATTATTAGTGAGGAGAGAGACTTGCATCTGATATGTATCTCCCAGTCCCAGAGAGATATGAAAAGGCAGCTGGCTCTGCTCCTATCAGAACCATTCCAGATGTTTTGAGCTGGTGTCAGACACACTGCTTGGCATGACAAAGCAAAGGAAAAAAAACAAAAAAAAAGAAGGACGGGAAAAGAAATGTCATCATCTTATTTTTAAAACACAAAAGGAAAAAAAAATCATGGCTTTCCATATTAAATGTTTCCGCTGGCAGCCTGTGGTGTAGTTGTCATTAATAGCTGAAACAGCAAGAGAGATAGCAGAACACAGGGCTCCTTTTTACCATTGTTAATCAAGCACTAATTAGTAGTTTAGACATTCTTAAATTATTGTGGGGAACATTTCAAAAGTGTCAAGAGCCCAAGATCCATTCTCAGAAGTGCCTCCCAAATCCAATTTCAAAGTCTGAGTCATTTAGATGCTTTTGAAAATTTTTACCTGAATGGTCACAGCTGAGATTGGAGCATAAATTTTGGTGCCAGGCGCTGCAGTATGGAGCAGCAGCCGTGCCCTGAAGGTTTTGATGAACGTGACAGAAAGTGCAGGAGCAAATGCAGTCACCCTGTTCTACAGCTGGGGGATGAAGTTATGCTGGGATTAAGGGTGGTGCTTATATTGCTTTATCAGATTATTCTGGAAACAGCCCAGGCTGGTGTGTGTCCACATGCTAGCTGCGAGCGTGCCACCCCACCAGCCCCTGCAGTGTGGCTCTCAGGTGGCCCTTTCTGATGCCCACTGGCACCTCCAGGCTCCTGCCAGGTCACAGCCGCTCATTTTGTGCTTTGGTGATTAACCAGCCCTGCTGTGAACCAGTGGGGGCTCTCAGGTGATGAGTGGCAAAGGCATTGAACAAGGTAATGCCTTACCTGCAGAGATCAGCTAGTCTGTGGTTAACACTGTCTGTGGGGAGGGGAGGCTGGAAGCCATTGCAAGACCCGGCTTTCTGCCTTTCCTTGGGAGAAAGAAGGAGTAAGCTGCAAAAGGAGCATCAAAGATAAACACAAGCAGTATTGAGGAGAGGCAAACATGGAACTGGGATGCAGCCGTAGACAGTTACCATAGTTACTCCCCATCCCTGCAAGGAGGGAGGCTCAGGCAGCTGCCCACTGCTTTGGCACAAAGAGCAGAGGTATCTTCCAGAGCCCAGGGGTGCTGCTGGCAGGTGGAGGCAACTCCGAGGGGACACCAGTCTGCCTACCCTGGGCTTAACCCCTTAGCTGTGTTCACCTGGGCAAGGAAAATGTCCCTGCCACCTTATAGCTAGCAGCCTTGAGGGTAATGGGGCACAGTCAGGCATGCAGGACTGGGGGGTTTTGCTAAGGGATGGGCAAAGTTGCAAGAGTGCAAAGAGCATCCAGAGGTTGGTTGCAGACTTAGCAGGGCTGCTTGTGGTGTAGATGTGGGCCTGGAAAGCTGAGGGGAAAACAGAACTTCCCTGACAATTCCTGGTTTGAGATCAGGTCAGGATTTCCAGGATAATTGGCATGTCCTAGTCCAGTTGGGGAACTTAGCTTAGATCTCTTTAGGGCCACTGGAAGAGGTGCATGGAGGATCCCATAAACTGTTCACCCATCTTGATTATGCAGATTGTCTCTTTGCTTTTGGTGCCCCTGGTGCCAAAGGAAACAGGAAAAATCAGGCTATGCTTTGGACCATCAATGGAATGAAACAGATTTACCTCAGTAGGAGCCTGAGCCCCAGAAAAGCCTGCTGGAAACCTGAGCCATGCTACAGGATGACTATGGAGAAAGGGCAGTAACTTTTCCCTGGCAAGAAAAGGCCTTCAGGTCACATCAGCTGACATGCAGTGACACCTCCTTGACCACTGGCTGGCTTTTCCTCTCAGATAGAGTAACAAGGAGAGAAACATTTACAGGCGAGCAAGAGAAAAGCAGCCTAGAAAATGAACCAGAAGGCCCTGGAAGTTGCCCATTCAGGTCCAGCCCACTGACAACCACCCACAGCATGCCAGCTTGGGGCTTGTCTGCTGACGGACATCAGCAGCATCAGCCAGACCCACTTGCTCTGGCTGCCGGCAGTACCACCACTGCTTCTCTTGGGTGCAGGGGTCACCTCAGACTGTGATGTGCTGGGGGCCTCAGTGCAACAGGGCTGTGTTGAGCTCAAAGCCAGAAAGTTTGCAGAAACGGAGATCCTACGCAGGGGTGGCCAGAGAAGCTGTTGACTGGGGATGGTGCCAGGCAGCCCTGCCCCCTGGGACGGGGGTCAGCATCGCATATGGGCTCCCAGGGCTCAGCAACCCTCCGGAGGCTGTAGCTGAGAGCTGGGTATCTGCTGGCTGGGACTGTAACCATGGCAGCAGCAGCTTTTGCATCACTACATGGCCTGGGGACACTGAAAAAAAAAAAAAAAAGAAAAAAAAAGACACACATAAAAAAAGAAAAAATTTAGAAATTCTAATAATGATATAAGCTTGCTGGCAGACCAGGTTTGCTGAATGCCTTTCACCTAGGCAGGGCCCACCCCTGGGCACCAGCTGAAGATGTGATTTCTAGAGGAAGCCAAGCATGTGCTCTGGGAAATCAGGTCGTGAGCATTCAGCTGGAGCTGTGGAAGGGGCTCCGCTGGCTCCTGTGCTCCTGCAAGCTCTCATTACACTAATAGGGAGCATGGGACAGAGACATGGGTGCCGGCACCCTTGCTGTGCGCTTAATAAAGTGCCTGAAGCTCCTCTACGTATTTTTATTAAAAAAGTGTCAGTGCCTCAGCAAAAGGCGGGGGGAGGATGACTAAATTGCTGTTAAGCGACATGTTGAGACATGAAATCAAGCGGAGCGCTACATTTTTAAATTAGTTTTTGACAGTCCTTTCCCCAGCATCTCACCAGGCTGCAGCTCCTGGGAGGATGCGTCCCCTCCCTCCCCTGTCCCCACTGCAGCCCCCTCAGCTGGGATCCGCAGTGCCAGTTTCTCCTGTTGTGGAGGTTGGATGGCCATGCTGCCTGATGGACCTTATGGTCCTGGAGGCTTAGGTACCTGGTGAGACCTGGGGAAAACACGGTGGGTACATCAACACGTGTGGAGACTCCTCTGGGCTTCAGCAACTCATGTGGGTGCAGAAGCTGCTGTGTGAGTGGCCCATGCCTGCTTCACACCAACATGTGGTTCATGCTGGGGTGATGGGCGATGGGTGATGGTCTCTCTCTGGGACTGTCTCTCCCAGAGGCTGGGTGTGATGACCATGCCAAATTCCTGCTTGATGTGAGTAAGTGGCTCGATGATGGTCCCAAGTTTCATGGCTCTCCGGGATGTGGCCATCCCATTGCCAAAATCAACTCTTGGTCCATGCTCACAGACCAGACCCATGCCCAGCTGCCCATCCCTTGCCCTATCCACATTTTGCCATGCCCCTGCTCTCCTGCACTGCATCAGAGGCTGGGGCAAGGGATAGGGGTATTGCTGGGGGATGGGGGGGAGTATAGGTGTGTGGGACTCTTCCAGTGATGCTGTAAGCAGAGTGAACTGTATGTCTGGAGAGGCAGACCTGTGCACGTTGCTCAGCACTTGCTGGAGGACAACCCCCACCACCACCCACCATCCAGCAGAGATGAAGCAAGAGGTGAGGGATTCAGCTGAAAATCCCAGCACTTGGTTTGCTTCATCTTGTCTGGGATTTTCACACTGGGGGTTTAGTGCGGAAAAAATGGCTTCACAAGTTAAGAGCCAGGGTTAGGAGCTTCATTAGCTATCATAGGGAAGACAGCAACAATGGAGCAGGGAAGGGTGGGGGAATGAAGGGAAGTTCAGAGAGAAGCTGGGGACCTGTGCAAAGCACTGGATGTCTTCAGGGTCACTCTGTCCCTCCTTCCCGAGCCTGGCACACTGCAAGGGCTCTGGCGATGTCTGTGCAGGGCTTGCATGTGAAGGGTGAGGACTGTGAGCGGAGGGCTGTGCTGCTCTAATACTAGAAATGCACGTTGGGTGATGTGCTGGTGCCCAGGGCGCAGGAGGGTGCCTGCTGCTGGAGCTGCTAGCTCATGAAAGGGCAGAGAGGGGCAAGGCCAGAAAAAGGAGGGAGACACTTGCAGCAGGGTGCTGCAAGTCAGCAAGGGAGGTCTCAGGAGTGAGCAAAGGCACTGAGGAAGCGCAGGAAGCCTGCACAGCTGTCCCTCGCTGCGATACAACACCTTGGGCACCTTGATGGCAGCGAGCTCTGTGTGCACGGGTGGATGTGGGGGATAAAGTGGGGAGCGGCTCCCTGAGGGGCAGGTCTGCAGCAAAGCTGTCCGCCACCGCAGCAGCACCCTGGGCTCTTGCTAATCCGTCCATGTCACGTCAAAGTGGTGTTAACACATCCTGCCCTGCTTGCATTGTCAGGGCTGATCTCAGCTGGCATTTCCACTAGCTGCAAACAGAGGCAATAGCGTTTCCATCACAGAGTGACAGCATGTCCTTTTCCCTGTCCCTTTGACCTTGATGTCTTATTTGCCCTCCTTCATCCTGCATTTCTGTGTGGGCAAGACAGTATATTTGATCTTCACACCATCACAGAAGAAGAAAAGACTGGGGGATACATAGAAACAGCTGATGCAAACTCAGGGATATGCATGTACATGCCCAGCTAGGAGCCAGCATGCACATCCCTGGCTCTGATATCTCATCATACGCATGGCTATGGTACCTCTCCTGCAACGAGGTAGCAGGGCAAGGGGGCCGAGCAAGCTCCATGGCACACACGCCTTCATCCCTGGCCAAGCAGCGATGTCTTTGAGCTTAAACTTCTTGAAAGCATCACAAGCTGAGATCCTCCTGCCCCCTGCCAGACTTTCTCAGGGCTCCTGGGCTGCATTTCTGGGTGCAGGGAGCTGATATGTAAAATTTAAAGCTTCTTGGGTCAGAGACGTGAAGACAGTCCCTCGTGGGAAGGGAGGGTGCAGGCTGTCATCTCCAATGAGGAGGAGTGTACCATGAAGAAAGGGTTTCCTGCCTGACACCCGCTTGCTTCTCCCATCCATTGCTTCTGTTATGGACTATTAAAAATTAACCAAATCATGTTCGTCATTAACACACATCGCTTTTGTTCTCCAGGCTCCCAGTACCCATTTGCAGGGCTTTTGTTATGTATTTTTCAGCACTTTGTCTCTTTAATTGCTCGCTTCTCTCTGATGTGCCAGGCGCTGTGGTTTGCAAGTCAGCTGCAGGGAACAAAGGGGCATTTTTATTGCTGGAAGTCAGTGAAAGAAAAGGCTCCGCAAGTCCCAGCTATTGCAGCTGAAGCAGGCCCTGCAGTCTCTCATGCCTGTGGAGAGATGCTCCTTGCCTACCGGCAGGCAGACACCTCTGGAGTCTTCAATCCATTGGCTGGGAGAGGGAGGGAGTACTTTCTGGAACTTAGGCTGCCTTTGCTCCTTTTCACCCCTTTCCTCCCACACACAGTCCTGCTGCTTTTCTTCCTCTCCTCTCTTGAGCTACGTAGCTGTTTTCGGCACCCCCCCAACGTGCAACATGGGGCCGGGCTGTGGGTGCTGCTGTGCTGGAGGTCTTGGGCTCAGCTGCTGGCTTCACTGCAGGTGCTTGCATGGGAAAGAGCAGCAGGACCAGGCTGGAGGTATCCCCACAGCCCTTTCCTGATATTAATCCCTTCCTCTGAACCTAAGTGCTGCCTTCACTGGAGTTTAGCTGGGCCAGGCAGGCCTGCTAACAGCTTGTAAGGTCTGGTTCCCCATAAAAAATGGATGCAGTGTGGTAGTCTCAGCAGCTGGGCTGGGACTGAGCAAATGCCAACAGGAGGTGTGAGCAGCTGCCCTATATTTGAGGTTGTGGTGTAGGCATCGCTGTTTCTAAAGGGAGGTGGTCATGCAAGACCATGGGAGTTGTAGGCCCTGAGATGCTTCCTCCTGCTGAATGTGCCAGGGGAATGGAATGAAACCAGAGAGTGGGCTCAATAGGAGGCACATAGACTGCTCCTGTCGCCAGGAGATCTTCCTCTCTTGCTGAACTAGGTGGAAGCCACGAAAAGAGGTTGTAGGATAGGTTACCATCACTGAGTCTCCTGGGGCAGCCTGTCACTTGAAGCTACCAGTCACTCTGGCAGTCAGCTGGAGAGCATGCAGAGATGGGTCACTGTTTTGGTGCTGATGCAGAGTGACTCAGGCTTCTGTCCAGAGCTCCCCAGTGGGATGCTGAGCAGAGCTGACAGGCAAAAGCAAAACATCTGCTTCAAACCCTTGTTCTTTGCAAGCTCAGCAAGTCACCAGCCAAGAGCTTACCTTTTGGAAGAAAGATACCCAAGGTAGAGGTACCAGGAGCTGGGCTCTCTGGTTTGGGAGCAGGGGAGGAGGAGGCTGTTTGGGACTGAATCCTGCCCTTTGGCAGCTTGGGCAGAGAAGAAAGAATGTGTTTCCCTTTGGATATGGACAACTAGTAGCACTACAGTTGGGACTCAGCTCTTTGATCAACAAAAAAAGCCTGGACACCACATTTCTGGGCTTAATTCAAGGGTTGCTGACTGCAGTTCAACAAACTGTGCTATTAGGACGGCAAAGATAATCGTCTGTTTCTCCTGCCCTGAACGTCTGTGAATCACCCTGGTGGAGGAAGATTTTTGGTCTCAACTACCCTAGTTAGTCTCCTAACGTTTCTTATCAGAAAGGTAGTAGATACCCAAAGCACCCATGTTGTAAGAGCACATCAGTCTTTGGGAAGGACTCAAGTCCCTCTGAAGACTATAAATCTTTTCCTTGACTTCATCAGGCTTTGGATCAGGGCCAGACTCATTGGGGTCTCCTCATGGCAAGGAGAAGTGCCACCATGATTAAAACAGCCAAGCAGGGACCCAGCTGTGGAGGTGATGGCAGGAAGTTTTAGGAGGGGAAAGGCTGGTGTCAGTATTCCCTCTAAGAGCTTTAATGCCCAACATGTTGAAATTTAATAATTAAGGAGGTGCTTTCACATGGTTTGGTTTTTTTTTAATAGTCTAACAGCGTGAAATAAGTCATTCAATAATTAATTGACAAAGTCAAACCACACGTGCCAGCACCTGAGCTGAGGGTGTGGGCTCAGCCTTTGCAGACAAATGAAGTGAGAAGTAATTGCTTGATGAAGAAAAGGAAGATATTAACATAAGATTTGTCAGGTTCCTCGTAGGAATTCATCATAGTGGGTCTGGGGCTCCGAATGGGATTTGTGCTGCTAATTCATCACTAATTAACACTCTAAATTGGCCCAGGCGTGAGGGGAGAGAGGGAGCTGGGGTGATTCTAGACTTCAATGAGAGCAAGAGGAGGGAGAAAGAGAAAAGACTTTATTTGTAGGGGATGATTCAGAGGGAATAAGGAGGAGACAAAAATGGACTGCTCGTACTGGACAACATCTGCACATGCGTGTTTGTCATCAGGAAGTGTCTAGCAATGTTGACGTCCTCACAGATGATCCCAATATGTCTGGATGGGGACTTGGTTGCAGTGAAAGGGGTCCCAGCTCTTCTCCTGGCTGACTCCAGGCTCCCTCCTTCTCATCCTGTCTCACCAGGTTATCTGTCTCTGTATGTGCATTATGTGGTTTGGTTGTCTCCTAATTACTTGTTATCACATGGGACAGGTCCATCAGGAGAGACAGCAAGGGTTCAGTCAGTGTGCCCTAACCTGGCACTTAGGTTACTAACTAAACTTGTGGTGTGCTGTTCCCCTCCATATACTCTGATTCCCTGGCTATTAGAGGAGTGTCAGCTTTTCCATGATTTTTTCTTAGTAGTTTTTTTTTTCTTTATGAGAAAGCTCAAAAGCCTACTTCAGCATGATAAAAACACTAAAAGCTTGAAAAGTGTTCCTGAGAGGGAAACTTATTCCTTCCCAGCTCAAAGTTTATTCCCAGGGCAACAGATTAGTAGTATTTAGGGCTGGAAAGGATCACTAGTTTAATCAATAGATTAAAAAAGATCACAGCTGTTAGTGCCAGACTTTGATTTTTATACTGCCACTACATTTTATGTGGCTGCCTCCCCATCTGTGGCATTTTATAGCACTCAGGATACCTCTGTGTTACCCCAGTCCAATTTATGCTCTCATCTTATACTATTCACCTACCTCTTTGCTATCCCTTATCTCCTTGAATGTTCCTGGATCCATGTTCTGCCATGTTTCCATCACTCGCAGGATGTACCAGATGGAAAGTAGTCCCACAAGAGGCTAGCAGCGTGTGTGTGACTTCTCCAAGGCAACGCAAGGGCAGTCTCTGTGTCCTTTTTACTTCAGGACCAGCTACTCCTAATTTTGGCTAGAGGCTGACCAGGACGGGATGATTTGTCTCCCTGGACACTACAGCAGGATTCAGCTTGGAGTTCTGAGCTAAGCCTCTCCACCTTGAATGTGTGGACAGAGCACTGGCCAGGCTCAGAGCACCTGAGTCATCTGCCAGAGTCTTCCTGAATGGGACTGCTGGGAATGGGGTCATTTCTGGTGAAGAAAAGCTATTTCTCTGCTGTCTCCCTTTCCCTGTCTTACAGCAGCTGAGATATTCTCTCTGCCCACCTGACCTATTTTTGATCTTTGGCTCTCCCAATGGTGATAACTCTGAGGTTCTCTTATGAAGGACAAAGTTGCAGACTTCAGGTGAAACACGTTGCTGTCAGCTGCTGCTCAGAGGCAGGGAGCGCTGCAGAAAGGCCGGTGGCAAGAAGTATCTCTGTGTCTCTCGTTTGCAAAGAAAAATAAATGGATATAAAGAACAAACTTGTTTTCTCGGAAACCAGCTCCAAAGGTCCTCTGAACTTGTGTAATCTTTTTGCTGCCTCAATGTGACTAGATATGCGGGTGGATGGATTGGGATGCTGCAGCAGGACAGGCTACAGACGGAAATGAAGACACTGACAAATTACAATGTCTCTTTGGTGGAGTTTATTCCAGAGACCTTGCTGCAGCTTCTAGGAAAGGAGTTACCCTTGAGGGAATGCAGCAAGTTTTTAAAGTCTCAGGAGGTAAAACCTTTCATAAAAATGCAATTGCTTTCAGGCAGGACCCCTTAAAGAGCATCTCGGTACACTTTGGGCCTTGGGTTATCTGTGGATTCCATGCACAAACATATCCCTTCCTCATGTCTTATGGACTGAAAAGGAAAATTTAGGTGGCAGCTGTTCTGGATTTTTTGAGAGATAGCAAAGTGCAGGCAAACTTCACTGGAGAGAGCCACAAGTCCATTCTCTGGCTTCCTGGTACAAGTCTCTGGATGACTTTCCTCTAGTTCTGCTACAGATGGCTGTGAATTTCTGTCCCAGCTTTAAATTAACTGGCGCTGAGGATCTCTACTCTGTTGTTATGTTTCCAGATGGGAAAATGAAAAATCCCTAAATGAGGTCTCCAGCTCCATATCTGGAGAATCAGTCTTCACGAGGTCCCCTTGGGCATTGCTGATCTAGCAGAAAGCCTTCACAAAACTTTGTTTTCTACTGATCAACAAAACTTCTTCCAGTCAGATCTTCTCTTTGGGTTTCAGGGTGAGTTGTGAGTCTTAGCAGGGTTTGGTCATCATCTGTAAGCCCAGAGCAGCTATGTCATCTGATAAGTAACTTGTAAATCTTCTGCCTTAGCTACAGCACGATTTCTGTGTTGGCTTGTGTTTGCTCTTGTAGTGATGTAAGTGATACCCCGTTTCCATGAATGAATAATCAGACATTGATTTGAGGGGGGTCTCAGCAAACACTGCGCCTTTTGTGACAATCCTCAGGACTCCATGAGGTCAACACCTCACTCGTAGCTTGATGAAAGCACTGAAGCCCTTCTTCCAGAAAGCACCAGGAGATCCTGGATGGTTATCAACCATCAGTGCTATAACTTCACAAAGTGCAAAAGATGGAAAAAATGCAAAGTACAAAAGATGGGTCTCTTTAAAGCTGGTTTGGTATGCACAAGTCAGTACTGATCCAGAGGAGAATCTCCCACCAGACTTGTTACTGAATCCACAAAGCTGCTCCTGGGTTCTCCTGGCAGATTTCCTGTTCTGGAGCCAACCAAAGACTCAGCCAAGGATGTGGGCAAATGTAGTCCAGATGATAGTGCAAAATTCCTTCATCAATGGGAATAACAGGTAGATGCAGCCCTGGAGAAAAAAAAAACCCACATCTCCAACTACTTCCACCATGGGATTTTTAAGACAGCAGAGCCAGAGAATGGACTCCTTGGGAGCTATGTCTTGCCACAGTAATGAAGGTGGTTGCAATCTGGGAGAAAATACCTGAATAAAATGGCTCTACTTTTGGTGTGTGCTGGGTACATGGCAAGTGGTGGGGAAAAGGGTGTCATGAGTATGGATATTCCTGTCTGTCTGGGTGGGATTTCTGCTGTTTGCCACATGCTGTGTCCTGCAGCATTTGAGCAAGATGTATGAGGATGAAAATCCCTGGTGCCTGAAAGGCAAAAGGTCTTGAATGAATACTTGGATCAAACAGGACTCAGCCAAACTGGCGCCCATTGCACTAGAAAAAGACTCCAGATTAAGAGGTGGGACTCTGCTGGCTGACAGGAATTCTGTTCCCATGCCTGTCACGTCCCAGAAATGCTTCCCTGGTCTCACAGACAAGAGCCCCAAGATATAATTCAGAGTGCTAAAAGTCCTGAACCTTGCCCATTTTAAGTGATATAAATCAGATTCCCACTTTCCTAGCAACATGGACTCTGGAGAGTCCTGGTTTTATTATTGCTTTACTGTGCCAACAACTCTGCATCAAGCCTATTACATTTACATTCCTGCTTTCTGAATAAGAGAAGCAGGTAACAGTACGGTGTACCTGGAAAATGCATCTGCAATATTAGTTTAGGCTTGTGGCTCCCTGGAAAGACCCAGTGAAGTGCAAGCAAAAGCAATAAGTTGGAGTATTGCAAGAAAAAGCAATATATTAGCTTAGTACAAGCGATAATGTTTCCCTGCAATAGCCAGCTCAAGCGGCTCTAATAGCTTTCAACTGACTTTCTGCTGAAAGAATGACTCTTGGCTCGAACAACAAAGATGTATCTTTGGGTAGAGGAGGTTCCCTTCTACCAGAGGCTGCTGTGAGCTCTGTGAGGGACACTCCAACACTTCAAAATCGGAAAATCT
Source organism: Burhinus bistriatus (assembly GCA_013397275.1). Taxonomy (NCBI): domain Eukaryota; kingdom Metazoa; phylum Chordata; class Aves; order Charadriiformes; family Burhinidae; genus Burhinus; species Burhinus bistriatus. The sequence continues at coordinate 415,796 of VYXH01009785.1, read as the reverse complement.
GCAATGAAAATGACCCTGAAATATCCACTTCGGTGACATTGAAAAGAAACCTTACAGTTTGATTCATAAATCAAACTGCAGTGAGGAAAGGAAGTGGAGGTTGCAAAGCCTGAAACTAGAGGGTTTAACCAATGGAAGGAGCACCTTGGGCTGTAATGCTCAGAGTCAGCTTTATCAAACTTTTAGGAGTAAGTGATGGTGTCCTGGCTGTGTCTGATAGTAAGACGATGGATGGCCTTGTAAAGTCCGGGACAGGCAGATCTACAGCTGAGCAAATACGACTGAACGTGCAATATATATCAAGCAACTCAGCCTCTTTTCCTCCTGGGGGGAATGCCAGCCATCTGCCATTTCACTGAATCCAGTTAGCATTCAAAATAATGGGAGTGACTTGCAGAGCTGGGAGATAAATGTCTTTTTATGATTGACAGCAAAAGGATCATCTGCAAGGGTCTGATCTGTCATGGCTTGTGGCAAGGCTCTGGCATTACTCCCAAAACTCCTCATGCCATGCCCAGGGGAGCGTGGCATGTGGCACTGGAAGGGGCCCCCTCTTAGACACATGTAGTATCTGCTTTGCTTCTGTCAGCCACTTAGAAAAATGCCTGCCATGAATAACCTGTCCAGGATTGCTCCTCGTTTATCCCCCTGGGGACTAGTGCCTTCTCCTTCCTCCCAGTGATGGGGATGGGGCAGGGATGCTCTGCTCTCTCGCAGAGAGAAACAGGAGTGAGAGGTGGAGGAGCATCCCATGGGTGGCACTGTAGAGCTGACACCAATGGGCAGAGTCAACAGAGCAAGACCAGCAGGGAGAGCAGAAAGGTGTCACCCATGCTCAGGTTGAACGCTGTGGTGTGCCCCAGTCCTTTCCGCAGCCCTGGCTGGGGCACAGCCTGGGAGGGACCATGGCATGGGTTAAGGCACAAAGGGCAGGAGCCACCTGAACCTCCTTGGTCCCATCCCCTCATGTCCATCAGCAAACTGTGCCCTGGCCAAGGTAGAGCGGGATGGGGGTGTGAGGCAGGGAAGGGGTGACCCTGCCCTCAGCCATCAGTGAAGTTTGCTAGCAGTGGTGGCAGGGCTGTAACTCTCCCACTTGTAAACACTCAGCGGTTTCTTCGTACAGGGAGATTTAAAAGGAAATCCAATGTGCGTTTACAAGCTCCCAGCCCATTAATGAACGGGTTCATAAAGCAGTGAACAAAGGCTAATCAATATGCTGAATGCAGGCAGAGGGAGCCTGAAAGCATTTGCTAATCAGGGGGACGCTGCCAGCCATATAAATAAGAAAGGTCTCTCTCTGATGGGGAGTAGGCCCAGGGAGCAATTCGGCACCTTTCATCTCTGGTCGCCCCTAAACGCCTCTCTCCAGTAATGAGACTGCCGCTCCCCTTCCTCCTCAGCGTGGAGCAGAGCGAGGAGGAGGAGGCAGGTGGAGCTGCTGCTAATGGTGACTTGCCACAGGGATCAATAGACGGGAAGCAAATTAACTGGGCTCCCGTGGGAGGGGATTTGTCGATATGCAGGGTGGCGGGGAGTGACACTGGATTGGATGGCTGTGCCTCTTCGCAAATACCAGCCTGTAATGAACCCCTGAGGGAGCGGGAGGAAGGGGACCCTCCTGCCTGTCTGGGATGCTGCCTTCCCTCACCTCATCCTCCCGTTAGCATACACACTGCTTTGATTTATTCCCCCTAACATGTTCTTTGCTGCCTCTCTCCCTCTGTGAGGTTTTGGTTCCTCCACATCTTCTTCTGTACATGCCCCTGGGAAGAGGGAAGGGTCCTTGGAGCCCAAACCCCCCACAATCAGGGCCCCTCACGGAGGGTGGCCTGGGGGTCTTTCCCTTAGGACATCTCTGAACCCTCTCCTAAGAGGCTTGCAGCTGCCCTGCCCTGGAAATGTGACATGAGCTTGAAAAAAAAGCCCTGGCCTTTTTTCTTAGCCTCATGACCATCATGGCACGGTGCTGTGAGGTGGGGAGGCAGGCGAGGGAGGGCTCGGCCAGGCATTCCTCCATCAACCCCTTCCTTCTCCTGACCTGGAGTAAGAGGGACTGCTTGTTCAGGTGATGGAGCTGGCAAAGCATGCTCCTTTCCCTGCCAAGCCTGGCGACTTGGTCAATCTTTGATTTTTTTGTCAGCATTCTCAAAGACTGAGGTGTCCTCAGTCCCCTCTGCCAGCACAGAGGGCTGGAGGAGGAGATTGTTCCCAGCCAACTGCTCCACAGAGCAACCTCATAGACATCGGGCTGCCATGAGGCAAGGATCTTCAGCAGAAACTGATGCAGCCTGTCTGGACCATTGCTTGACCCCGAGCTGCTCCAGCTACAAAATTAAAGGAACAGCCCTAATTGTAGAGGGGGTCTCCTGTCTGCACTCCTCACCTGCACTTGGGGAGCCTGGCACTGCACACATTAGTCATGGGGTTCAGCACTTGAGCTGGAGCCAGCAGAGCAGGCAGGAGGGGGTAAGAAGTGATTGCCTGCTGGACCAAGCCTGGCTGGGAAATGGCAGGAGCTGCAAGTTGTGGCACCTGCTGGAGGTGTTTCGAACAGGAAATTTGTGCACAAGTAGTGCTTTTAACAACTGGAACAGATTTCATTATCTTCATGGTCATATTAGACAGCCCTGGCAGGAGGGTGGGTGGATAGGAAGGACAGCAGCGAGGGAAAACACTGGACTCAGAAAAGCAAGTCCTGAGCACATACGGAGAGCAGGATGACCCTGCTGGAGTGTGAGTCATGTCTGCAGAGCAGATCCATATTTAGTACCTGTCCTTCACTGCAGATTTCAAGGCGCAGCATAGCAAGGCATAGGTTGGCTGCTGAGACAGCCAGGGACTGGGTTTCCCAGGGCAGTCGGCCAAGAGGAGGGAGCCTTGGAGTCCTGGAAACCACCACTGGCCTCTTTGCAAGGTGAACCTTGCATTTGGACAATGATGACTGTTCCTCCTGGAGCTGACCAAGGAGACCCTTATGGTCCCGGAGCTGGCCCAAAGCAGAATTCATGAGAGGGGCCTGAGGCCAGTGAGTTTTGTGGGGGACACTCAAGTTCCCTGGGAGGCTGGGGAGAGGGTGGGCATGCGTGTGCTGGAGGTGGTCACCCCTGAGCTCGCAGAGGTGGGCATCCCATGCCTCTTGGTCTTGCCACAGGTGGAGGAGGAAGTGGGACAGAGGCCACCAGCCTCTTCTGTGACCGGCAGCCCTGGCAGCCTTCTTGCAGCAAGTGATCTGAAGGAATGGGGGCGATCTCCTGGCCACCCTGCCTGTGCTGCTCTGGGGGGGAAAGTTCTCTTTGTGCTGGGAAGGGCAGCCCCTCCTCGACTGCCTGACAGCTCATGCCCTGAGGGGTTCATTTGGTGCAGATCCAGCAGTGAGTTCAAATCACATTTAATTTTGCCTGCACACACAAAAGAGAAAATTCCGTTGTTTCTGCTGCTAGCTGCTTGACCGGCTGCCCAAACAAACAGGCAAGATAAAGTGACCCTGGGCATCTCTGCTGAGCCATGGCCAAGACTTGATTGAGCAAATGAACCTGCAGACAGAGAACAGAAAAGGCCAGGGTTTTGCTCTGCCTTGGCTGTCCTCCCTCCAAACACTGCTGGCACCCGAAGGAGCAGCGTCCCCTAGGCACCGTTCTTCCTGGAGACCTAGGGGGGCAGGAACAGGACCAGCTTTATGGTGGGGGTAGAAGGGAAAGGAGTCCTCATTTGGGAGACCAGAGCACCAAGTGATCAGCATCTTGCTTTCAGGAGTGAGAACAGCATCTCTTTGGGAGGCACCCTTTATCCAGCCACTGGGACTAAGTGGCTACTCGTGTCTTGGATGGCTGCTCATGGCTTGGGCAGGTGTACTCTTCACTGGGTAAAAAACTGGCTGGAAGGCCGGGCCCACAGAGTGGCGGTGAATGGAGTTAAATCCAGTTGGTGGCCGGTCACAAGTGGTCTTCCCCAGGTCTCAGTATTGGGGCCAGTGCTGTTTAATATCTTTATCAATGACCTGGACGAGGGGATCGAGTGCACCTTCAGTAAGGTTGCAGATGACACCAAGTTGGGCGGGAGTGTTGATCTGCTTGAGGGTAGGAAGGCTCTGCAGAGAGATCTGGACAGACTGGATCGATGGGCCAAGGACAATGGCATGAGGTTCAACAAGGCCAAGTGCTGGGTCCTGCACTGGGGTCACAACAACCCCATGCAACACTACAGGCTTGGGGAAGAGTGGCTGGAAAGCTGCCTGGTGGAAAAGGACCTGGGGGTGTTGGTTGACAGCTGGCTGAATATGAGCCAGCAGTGTGCCCAGGTGGCCAAGAAGGCCAACAGCATCCTGGCCCGTATCAGAAATAGTGTGGTGAGTAGCACTGGGGAAGTGATTGTCTCCCTGTACTTGGCAATGGCGAGGCCTCACCTTGAATACTGTGTTCAGTTTTGGGCCCTTCACTACAAGAAAGACACTGAGGTGCTGGAGCGTGTCCAGAGATGGGCAACAAAGCTGGTGAAGGGCCTAGAGAACAAGTCTTATGAGTAGCAGCTGAGGGAACTGGTGTTGTTGAACTGGAGAAAAGGAGGCTCAGGGGAGACCTTATGACTCTCTACAGCTACCTGAAAGGAAGTTGTAGAGGAGATGGGGGTTGGTCTCTTCTCCCAAGTAACAAGTGATAGGACAAGAGGAAACGGCCTCAAGTTGCGCCAGGGGAGTTTTAGGTTGGATATTAGGAAAAATTTCTTCACCGAAAGGGTTATCAAACATTGGAATAGGCTGCCCAGGGAAGTGGTGGAATAGCCATCCCTGGAGGTATTTAAAAGATGGGTAGACGTTGTACTTAGGGACATGGTTCAGTGGTGGTTTTGGCAGTGTTATGTTGATGGTTGGACTCAATGATCTTAAAGGCCCCTTCCAACCTGGACGATTCTATGGTTCTATGATTCTATGACAACAGCTTGTCTGCCTGCCCCCCTTCTCTGCTTCCCTCTCTGCTTATGGCCAAAGTCCCTGGTGTCTGTGGGCATGCTTAGGAAGGTATGCTCAGGAACATGCTGTTAACAACTTGAAAATGATCCTTCCTTCCCTCCTTCTGTCTCTCCCTCACTGCCTTCTGCACCCTGCTTTCTCATCCCTCCAACTCTCCTTCCCATCTCATTGCTGATTGCTGCCTGCCTTCCTCATCCTCCCTCCTGCCTCTTCCTCCCATTTAATCTCATCTTCCCTCTGCAGCAGAGCTGTGCCTTTCAAGCAGACTATTAAAGGGACTTGCCAAAGGAGCCATTAGTTGGAAGCAAAGCAGAGGCCTGTGATGCTGAAAACAAAAGGCGTGGTGGTGGAGAGCAGGGAGGGAAGAGCTGGTCTGTGTTATGCAGCTCTTCTTCCCTGCCAAGTTCAGAGTGACCCCCTCGCTATGCATCAATCAGCCACGCTGTGACAGCCATTTGTGAAATGAGTTCAAGCGGCCCCATTTGCATTCCCTAATGAAGACAGCAACTCACAGAGCCCCATCCACATTGCTCACCACCCCTCGGTCCGTTCAGCCCCAATATGAGAAACATGAGCATCTGCTGGGGTTTCTTCTTCCTCTAGAGGAGAGCAGCTCTCGCTGGGAGCGAGGAGAGATGAAAGTGTGCGAGCATGAGGAGAAGGGACCTAAGAGAAATCTAAAGGTGACAGCAGAGGCTGGCAAGCTCTTGGCTCTTTCAGGCTGTTAGGAAAGAGGTGAGAACGAGTGTATTGCCCCCCAAAAATTGCATTGCCTTGTTGACATAGCAGGGGCTGAGTGTGAGGCTATCTCACCTCTTGGTCACTGTTAGCAGTAAGGAAAAAAGGTCTGCGCACAAGAACAGAAAATAAGATTGGATTGGACTCCCTGCGCCTCTGTGCCAAAGCCGTTTGAGGATAAAATGATGTCTGGATTTGGACACAACTTATGCTGGGACACTTTGGCAGGATTTTCTGGGCATTATTGCTCTTCCTCCAGTAGCAGTGAAGCCTTGCTCCTTCCCCAGCACCATCCAAACAGTTTCCCTGCTCAAAGTTCCACCCTAGCAAAGAGGCAGCATGTGCCCTCATGCCTGCTTGCTCTTTCTGTGGCATCCGTGATCATGGAGTGCCTTTGCTTGGGCAGAGGGAAGGTGCCCGCAGAATGGTTGGAGTTCTGTGTGCCGGGCCTGTGTACTGCAGCCAGTAAAATACTGGCATGCTATGGGTAGAAGTCCCCAAGATTAAAAAAAGGCAGCATTGTGTCACTCTTCACCTGTTAAGTGCTTTGAGATCCTTGAACACAACATTCGATATAAATGCAAAATAATTATTATTTTGTAAAGAATTATTCATTTCCTTCCATTATACTCACACGCACCAAGGAGTACATTCCCATTGCCAAGCATTTGTGCATAATCTCCAGAGAGGGGCTTGTCTGATGTGTTTATTCAGTGTAAATAAGTTAAATGCTGGGGAATGAACAGTTCTACTAATTGGATTTATTCTTGTAAATTTAATGCTATTCTAGCCAAATGTGCCATCAAAAATGTGCATTATTTTGTTCATCTGCATGGTCACCATTGAAATTCAGAGAAAGCATCTGAAATCCCAGTGCATGGCTGGAGGAAATGGTCTTTCCAGCAACCCATGGAAATATTGTGTGGAATTTCAATATTTGTATATCCAGAATGACTACTTGTGTTCTTATAATAGAAGGATCAGTGACTGCAGTTGTAATGCTGAAATGTGCCCACTGTGAGAGAAAGTACAGTTGCTTAGTTTTTCTTCCTTCTCGCATATGGGTTCCTTTGAGGCTTAAAGTCCCTGTGCTTGTTCTCTGCCTAGAGAGGATTTTAAAGTGAAGAGGAAAGGGCCAAGAAAAATCTATAGGTTTTTCTATAACTGTGCTTTATGTACATTGTAAGAATTATATCCGGGCATAACTCAGCACCAGTCAGGCCTATTTTGCTGTAATTCAAGCTGCTTTATAGCTCTTATGGAGAACTGACAGCAATGAATGAGCTGTTTGTGAGGACACTATTAATTGATTTGGAAGTCCTGAGTGCAGGAGTTTCTTTTTATATCTGAGTGCTAGGAGGGTCTGTTATTTTTCTTGAAGCTCTTTATCCATGTCTCACACCACAGTGGGTCATATATCTGCTGCAAACCCAATGTGATCCTTTTGAGCCTGTTGTGTGGCAGTTCAATGAGATGGTTCGGAGGTGGAGGAAGGTCCTGCTAGCCCTGCCGTAGGAAGGAAAATAAAGCAAAGCAGAGAACATCATTATGCCATTGCCCATGTGCTGAGTAGGGTATACAGCTCTGGCTTCTCCAGTTCAAATGTATTTTATATGATAGAGCTAAAAAAGGCTCTCAGCAAGGCAGCAGCAAGGATGACCAAAGGTGGGGAATGACTTGAGTGTGAAAAATTATTAACTGGGCTGGGACTCCTCTGACTGGAAGAGGCAGGTGAGGTGCTATGAAATCGTGAGTACCGTGGACAAGGAGAACAAAGAACAATTGTTCTGTCCCAGCATCAGGACTAGGTGGCTCAGAGGGAACTGGCAGGCAGCAGTTTCAGAAGAGACCAGAGGAGGTGGCTCCACAGTGGGGGCATTGCTCAGCTGTGAAACGCCTGGGCAGTGGGCATCTGGAGCACCTCAAATGTGACTGGACAACTCTGTGGAGCAAAAATCCATTGTGAAGTATTAAACACAGGAATGCCATGTATGACCCAGGATGTCTTGAAGCCAAAGGTGGCTGGGAGAGTAATCTGGGGAAATCCCGCAGTGGGCTTGCCCTGCCTTCATCTGCTGCTGGTTGGAGACAGGCTGTTGAGTGAGATGGGTCTCTGGTCTTACCTGATATGACCATTATTGCACTTTCATGTCCATTGCTCAAAAAGCACCCTAGGGCAGTCAGCTCAGCTTTAAGAACACTAAACTTTAGAGAGTTACGTAACTATTAACGGCTCTATCTTCATGCCATTAAGTATCATTAGGTCCCTACTATGGGTTTAGCAAAACCCTGATGAGCCAAGAGGGAGAAATAATTGCAGCCCATATGCCTGAAATCATCCATCCCAATACGGACTGCAATTCAGCTCATGAGCCGTAATCACATCAATTAGCCTTTGTTCCATTTAACATTAGGAGGGCCATAGAATTACAGTTTTTGTAATTCACCTCCTAAACAGGGAAGCACCCAAAACAAAGAGAGAACCCTATGTTTCCCAGGCCTGTGCAAAGGCAGGGAGAGGGAGAGATGAGGGTTATTAAGGAAAGAGGGATTAATGTCCACTGAGCTCTGTTGTTGCTTTGCAAGGGGAAGGGCTGCTCTGAGCCCTCTGGGCTGAGGAGGATCCTGAACAGCTGGCAGTGCTGCACCAAGGGCCTTGGATCCAATGCCAGGGAAAGGAGTGACCCGGGATCATGAATGGGGGGAGGAGGAAGCTCCCAGGGCCTAAGTAAGGGTGAATAAAGGAAGCTCCCTCCCCAGAGAGGTGGCTGGCGCAGTACCCTAGCCCCTCCAGGAGCAAGTGCCTAGCTGAAGACCCATGGACTGCTTAGGACCTGGTCTCTGCTGCCCCATCAGAGGGCCAGATGGCAGAGCTGGCCTCAGGGGGGGGAAACCACAGAGCAGCCATTTAGAGGGAAAAATGGAGAAGATTCACTAGGCAGCAATGGGAAAGTAATTGAGCTAAACTGAAACATAATTGGAAAATAATCATGGTGAGCAGCAGTTTAACACATTTTATTGTAATCTGAACAGAATTTGCTTTATTTGTTTGTGTTCGACCCCATCTCAGAGCTTGTGGTGTGCTGTCTGTAGTGTAGACAAAAGACTTTTTCTGTGGCTTGGGACTGAAGCCAGAAACAGACTGTGCTCCCTCATTCTCACTGCCACCTCTGCCTCCGTATGCAGTGCTGGGGCAGAGCGGGAGGAGGAACGTGGTTTCTCCAGCAGCGTGGGAGAAGGATGGTGGTACCACCCACAGCAGGAGGTGGCAGATGCTGGCCGGGGGGATCATGCTGGGAGACCCCACTTACTTACTCCATGTTAGTCGAGAGTATTTTCTGTCCATGCTTTCTGTGTGCTGTTCTGCTCCAAAGCTGCTTATGCAAAGCGTTCAATAAATACCCCCTGAAACGTGGAGGAGATGAACAAGGTAATGTGAAGAATAATGAAATGTCCCTCAGCCTCTGGGGAAGCAGTATTGACCAGCCGTGGCGAGAGCTCGTAATGAGGCCCACTTTACCCAGAGAGAACAGTAATAGCCTTCCCTTCCGCAGCCCCCCCTCGCCATCCCCGTAAATTGTGTTTGCTCAAGAAAATGATTTGTGCAGGAAAGGAGCCAGGCAGCAAGTGCAGACTGGAGGGGCTGGTTTGGAGGGAAGGAGAAAGGTTGGGGGGAGGGTCATGGGCCAGTTGCGGCTCCCCAAGGTCAGTCACTGTTGCAGACAAGGTCTGCTGTGTAAAATGCCCCTCTGGACCCTGCTGGCCCAGGATTCCAGAGGCAGGAGGCTTTGGGAGTGTGAGAGCCCAAGCCGGGAGCAGGGAGTGTATCCTGTGCTCAGTGAGTGCAACCCTCATCCCAATCACACAACCCTCATCCCAATCACATTTCCCCCTTGCCTCACCCACATCTCTCTGTCCAAACCTCTGTTCTTTGTGCAGATGGTGTGATCTCTGCACCAGTCCCACTCTGTCCTGACAATTTCTCCAGCTCCTGAGCAATGCCCTTGCCCACCACCCCTACTGTGCTGCAGGAGACTCACAGGATGCCTCTGGATTCAGTGCACACACATGCTGCGTTCACTGGCCACTCTTCTCTGGCCCCTTTATCCCACCATTGTCTGCTGTGGAGATCCCCTGAGCTGTGGCAGAGCATCTGGCAGAGACTGGGTTTCTGGGCAAACGATCAGCCCCACCAGGAGTGTAACCCAGATAACACTGCATGCTCAGCGACAGGGCTGCAGTTTCCCACCCGCAGCAGCTCTTGTTTTCTAGCCCATGACCCGGGATTCCCAGCAGCCTCTCCCGCACCATAGTGTCTCGTTCCAGCAGTCATGGAGATTTCTGGAGTGCACCAGCTGCTCACCTGGTTTTAACTGTGCTATCTGTTCAAGGCAGCATCTCGTCTACATTAACCTTTATTGCGTTATCCCTGTGCCTTCCATTCCTCATTTCCATTCCTTGCCCCCTTGTTATCTGGGGAGGCAACAGGTCTCTGTCACTTAGCCTTGCTGTTCTTCCTGTTCATTTCTCTGCCTTTTACTGTCAGAGGTTCCTTTGACTGCTCCCTCCTTGAGCAGCATCCCAGTTGGGACCAGCATCTCATTAGACTGCAATTCCCTTTGCCTTGGTCCGGTGTACAAAATGCCAGAACATCTCAAATTGAGCTGGGACTCTTGTCTCACAGACAGCAAGGTCACTGCAATCCAAGGAGCTCCTAAGCCTGTGTGTATATGAGGCGGCCCACATTCACACAGTGCAAAAGGTAGCTCTACAAACTTTAGAGTTATCCGAGTCCTTAAGCTGGTGCATTCAAGCACCCACACACTGCATCATTTCTTTGGCAGATGGGGAGGAATAAGGATTTATTTTCATTATCATTATTATTGTATCATTTATTTCCTCAGTGATGTCCAGAGGAGAGACTCCTTCCTGCCTCCATGGCAGGAACCTGCTAAGTGCGACTGGGAGATGTGAGACTTGAGAGTGTAGTAGATCACAGATACATGTCAGTCTTCTTCCCTGTTACACTCTGATGTGGTCCAGTTTAAACTGTTTTTTTCAAAACTTTGTGGTGTCCTCCATGGTCTCACCCCAGCCCTTGAGATGAGGTGATTCTCCCCCTGAGCTGTGGACAGTCCCACGCTGGCACCCTCAGGGGATGTCCATCTTCCCGCTCCAGGCAAGGAACAGAGGGGTTAGGTTTCACTGTGCCCTGGAGAAAATGCTCTGGAAGCTGTCAGCCTAAAGGAAATTGGAAGTGCCCACCTACTGTGTTCAATCTGTTGATTAAAGCAGCAGCTGATCTTATTGTCATGCCTAACAGATCAGTGCTGAGTTTTCCAAGGCTGCTGCTGAGCCCATTGTTAGCTAGGCTGGTTGCAATGATCTGAATTTATGCTAAGAGTTTTTGGTTTTTTTCTTATGGTTTTTGAGCCTGCTCAGAAAATAACTTCTTTCTCATTTTGTGTTCATTGGGGTTTTGTGTGGAGGAACCTGCCAACCTCACAGAAAACCTTTGGTCATGAGTTGCTGAGGGATGCTGAAGCAAATCAAACTAAACCAAACTCCATGAAATCAGAAAAAGCTAGGTTAGGGCCAAAACAGACCAGGTTCAAACAGACTCCATCAGAGCAGCCTCAGCCAGACCAAATGAGAGACCTATCTTGACTTGAGCAGACCAGACCAAACATATCTGAATTAATATTTGAGTTAAGGGGAATAGAAAGGCCTTTGGGCAGGGGAACAGAAAGGCATTTTCTTTCCTACTTCCACCAGCTCCAGGAGGAGCCCTGCTCTGCTTTGCCCGGGAAGTGGTCCTTCTGTTTAAGTGCAGAGCTCCCTAAGGTGAGATAGTTGCTTGGAGACCTTGCCACAATGCCACAGCATTTCGGTGGGGACCACTTTTCTTTCTGTAGTAAAAGCCAAATGAAAGCAGAGACTCATCCCTACGCATTATTTACAGCTTTAGGAATCTCTGGAAACGATATGGGAAATGGTACCCATCGGTATCACAGCACTGACTGTGACTTTTCTGCTATGGTTGATGCTAGATGCTAACCTTGATTTCCTCCTACCTAGAGGTGATGCACAGCCCTGATCTAAATGATGGGGTTAGGAAGCTATGCTATAAGATCACAGTCAGCAGCACCAATTCGTGACCCTGCTGATCTCCACACAACGAGGTATCCAACTGCAATCCCAAACAGGAACAGTGAGTGTTAAATGGAACAGCTCTTTGGAGACCGGGTATTACCATATTGTCATTATCCATTGAAGTCCCTTATGATGTTTTTCCCATAAAGACAAGGAAACAAACAATCAACCCAGCAGAAATAATTTTCTGCAGTCTCAACAGTTTGGATAAAATCTTTGTTTTTAGACCCTCTCTTCTTCCCCATGCTTCAAGTTGAGCTTGTTACTTTTCCCAGCTAATTAGCATGCAGCCTGCAGGTTCCACAGCATCAGCTAAATATAAACCATCCTTTTATTTTTTCCTTTTGTTTGAGGGCTGTTGACAGGGCTTTTTGTTCACTTGAAAGGTAGAGGATTAGCCATGTGAGGTTCATTCCTCATGTCTGTCTCCTGTCATCAGAGGACAGTGGGTCCCATCCATTAGCCAGGCACATGTCCAAGGCAATGCATTGGGCATAGCTTCAGATAGGACAATGTCACAGCCAGACTCAAGGGAGTGAGCTCCTGGGCTCTGACTTGGCCACAGTCTAGTGCTGAGGACAGGAGCTCAGCTCTCGTCAGTCCTGGCTTTTCTTCCCTGGCTCTTGACTGTTACAGAGAAGTTACCTTCCTTCAATGTGCTTTGGGTTCTCCACATGGTGTTTTGAGAACAATCCTGCTTGGGAAGAAGAGTAGCTGAGGTCTATGAATAGGAGAGTTGCACGGAGGTTGATCCCAGTCATCAACCTTTTGGTTTAACCAGCTGATACCTGTAAAATTCTATGAGATTTCCTAAGAAATTAGCCTCTAGCAGACATGGGGCAATGATACGTGTCCTCTCCATGTGCTTTCAGGCTTCTACTAACAGAGTTGGCCCCTGTATCTGGCTTGTCTGCCAGTTTGTAATGCTTTAGGAGCAATGACATTCCAGACTGAGGAAGGATGAACACAGCATCTGATGTTAATTTCTCATCATTTGGTGCCCCCTGTGTCCTTTTTATAGCCATTAGGAGGACAGGGTGACATTAAGGGAGCCACAAACTGCATTTCAAAGCCTAAGGGATCCCATCTTGGCTGAACTGTAGCTGACATTTCACCCACCCTGGGCTTTAATGTGCATCGAAGACCCTCTGGGCATGATACACAACCATTTTATAGAGCACTGAAACACAGCATTCTCCAGCTGGGATAATAAAGGAGGGGATTTTTTTTTTTTTCCAATGGCTCCTGTTGGAACACATTATGAGACCCTTTGTGAGAGGCTTTAAAGAGTGCCTTTAAAATTAATTCAAATGGAGGGAGACTTGGCAGAGATTGAAGTGGAAGAAGAATGTGGGGGATGGAGAACCTCCAAACCAAGGGAAATTGTTCCTGGAGCATGAAGAAAGCTGTCTGCAGGATTAGATCTCTGTCCTCCTCCCAACCCACAAAGCAGGTAGCAAGACTCAGATTTCCCTCCCTGAACTTGGCACACAGTCAGCCAGTTTAGCACCAAGTCATTGGTCTGGCTTGGTCTGGTTGGTCCCAACACACACTACCCTCCAACCACAAACAGCTTGGTGTGGACTCTCAGGGTGACCAGGTGATTTGGCTCTGGTGTCATCCCAGATGAATGTCCCTTTAGGCCTACACCACTTCTGGAGCCAAAGGGTTCCCACTCACATCCATCCCACTCTACTGGCAGGGCTCCTACTTATTTCTTTGCTTCCTGTGGGAGGTGGAAACAAACACTGCTGTCCCTTAAAACATCTGTCCTTCTCCTCTCTAGTGCTGTTTCTGTGACTTTTCTCCTTTTCTACCCAGTTCCACTTATCTCCTGCCTGTGTCCAGCATCACCAGTGATTTCAGCATGGAGAAGAAAGTTAAAAAATGGAAAAGACTCTCCCTTCCCAGCACACACAATGTTTTGTAGGAATTTATAAAACCAGTGAGTCTGAATCTGTCAGTTCAAGAGGAAAGACCTTCACCCTGTAGAGCTGATACCTCACCTTGCCTGTGTCCTGCTTGCTGATGCTTCACCCTGGCAAGCCCAGAAAGTTGGGCAGTCCACCCTGCATCCCAGTCCCCTGCTGCTGACCCAAGGCTGTGCTGCCCTCACGTGAGGACAGCAAGAGATGAGGGACAAGCCATCTGTTGAGGGGACAGTGTCATCAGCAGGCACGAGACAGGGACTTCTGTCCCACGTGTTCCTCTGACTAGCAGCCAGGGCTGTTGGATGTCCAGAAATCACTAGGTCAATGCTCAAAGCGTTAAGACTGGTAGAACCAGGGCTGATGTGCTAGAGGCTTTCTGATGCCTAGATGCCTGGGGAGCCTGGTGAAAGAGAAAGCAGATAAAGATTAGTTTTCTGATTCAGATTAAAGGGATACTATAAGGCATAAGGGATGAAATTTGAAGATAGGGATGAGCATGGGAATCTGTATGGTAAGGTCTCTCCTACACGTTGAAGTCTTCTTCAGAGGGAAGAAATAAAAATTAGTCTGAAACTGAAGCACAAGCGAGCTAAAGCCTGCTTTGGCCTTGGGAGAGGGAGGGAGTAAGAGTATTAATAGTGTTTGGGGATCTCCATGCTCTGCCAGCAAAGCCTTCTGGTGCAGTACAGGTCTTGTGTCATCTCTGGGCTTTCCAACAGCAGTACAATGGCACGTCTGCAGTACTCAAAACAAAAAGAGAAGCTAGAAATCCTGTAGCTTGACCACTAGCCTGACTGCTATCTTTTCCTTAAATGCAGCCTCATTGCTACACTAGAGCCACTAGTTTCAGAACCTTGATTCCTCTGTGCCTGCTCCAAAGTTGATCCGTATGTTAACTGTGCAAGCTGGGGTTTTCAAAGCTGGAAATATGCCTCGGGCTGTTTTAATGTTTCATCTAAAGTGGGTCATTCATTTCTGAGGAGAAGATTAGGGAAAAAACAAACACTGCTGCTTTGACCACACAGAACAAAATTCTGACAGATGCGTGGTTGGAAAGTGCAAGCTTATATGTTGGAGACAGGAATCGATGTTTGTAAAATACCACTCAGCCTAACTAGAGCTGCCCCAGCGAAAAGCCATGCATCTTTGAAAACTTCCCAGCCCATCTATTTTCTGTAGAGACCAGTTGCATCTGGACTGCTCTGTCCTCTGAAGCGCCTGTGTATGCTGAGCTTGCTCTACCTTCCCATGGCTCCTGCAGTCCAGTTTGACAGCACTTCCAACATCTGCAGGGTGATTTTTCTGATGCAGCTGTTACTGTGTTGTATGGTGGTAGTTTTCAGTCCACAAAGCTTCCTACAGCACTACCACTAAGAGATGTGTCCCTGCCTCACTGTGCTCAGGAGTCATCTTCCCTGGGAGTGCGGGTGGATGCGGTAAGGCAGGAGGCGGCTCCCTCTCCAAGAGCTGCCCTGGCTGCTGTACACGGTGAATGTGGGGAAGGATTAAATCAGGAAAATGAAAAAAGCAGAAGGATGATCTCACACTGCCCACCCCGAGGGACTAGCTTTGTTTCTTCCTCTGTCACTGAGCTCCTTGCTGTCAGGGAAGATGTTCATTGGGAGCAACTCGTTCCTCCTTTTCTGAGCAATAAGCCTGCTTTGTGCTGTCCATTATAACCAGATGGTCTCATGCTTCAAACACATGAAATCCCATGTAAACCCTGAAAAATCAGACTTTAAGATTTTTGCAAATCTAGCATTCCAAATTAATGATAATTTTGAATGAATTTGGCTTTGTTTCTGTCCCTCAGTTCATCAGGTATGAAGATAATAAACCCACCCGATTCAACAGGGAAAGTGCTGATGAATAAATTCATTAATACCTGTGACACTCAAACACTATCATGAGCAGAACTTAGAAAAGGCTTTGAGGAAGGGCTTTATACCCTGCTGAAGGCTGTGAATGAGCCAGAGCCAGAGAGGCTGAGGCAAAACTGGGGCGATTGGAGCAATGGGAGTCAACAAGAGGGAAGACTACCTACCATTGTGGTCCCTCAATCTGGAAACCTTCTTCCTGGTCCCTCTGAGGAGAGAAGGCATGGGGGTACTTGTCTTGGGGTACTTGGTGATAAGACTGGAAGGATGCTGAGGAACATCATGTACCAGGAATGGACCAGAAAGGGATCTTAATCACAGCATCCGTCCTGTAATTCCCTCCTAGAAACAGGCACAGGGCTGAAGGGAAGAGACAAATGGCCCTCCTGGAGGGAATGCTGTATTGAAAAAAGGAACTCCACCAAGCCCTGGCTCCGCTCTGTGTGCCAAGCTGCAAGGCAGGACAATGTCAGCTAACTCACCCATCACCATGCTGTTAGCCTCCATTGCTCCTGCTCCTTGTCCACCGCACAGCCAGGCGTTAGACTGAGAGCAGTCTGCTTGCGCTACCAGCCCAAGTGCAACTAGCCTGTGAGGGAAGGAAGAGCATGTGTTAAATATTAAGTAGCATATAGCCATTAAGCACTTTTGAGAAATTTCAGCTTGGGTGTAAAAACTTACTAAACTGCTAATCAGTGGATTATCTGCCAAACAGTAGTTTACATCAACAGAGTGGATTATACTTGTTCACACAGTGCGAGGCAAAATCATCTCCAGAGCTCTGCTCCTCAGATGAACTCTCTCCCTCTGTTTCTGATCCTTACATAGGCAGTTTTCTCAGCCCCCAACACTCTGTCTTTTCTCTTAGTGCCATGAGATGGTTAAGTTATTGAAGGGTTTAATTTCAAATATTGACACTGCAAAAGGGTAGGAATTTTCTGAGAGGTGGCTCTCATGCAAAAAAAGAACAGGGTAGTTTGGTTATAATGGGGTGGTTCTCCAGCTGCTGGGCAATTCAAAGCACCTGACATACTTCTTGATATGGCACAGTGGTAATACGAGCTCCCTCTATCCCACGGAAGTCCGTTACGTATCAAAGAGATCGAGGTGATCTAAGTGATGGGAATAATCCATCTGGAGGATTGGATGGAGGTAATACACATCTTCAGGTGATCCAAGTGCCTGAACCCAGGTGACTGACTTCTTCCACGATATATCACCAGAAACATCAGCACATGGATCTGCAAGTGTCTCTTGATGGTGTTAGCTCTTGGTGGACAGCCTAGGTCAGGTCAAGCAGTGAGCTACTACTTTGTACCAGGTCAGAAGTTACCTGCTTGGGAAAGAAGTATGCTTTGCATACCTGAGCACTTTGAGCTAATATTTGATCAAGAAAGTGCCACAGCAATGGGGTTTTCCACTGGAAAGCTCCATTTTATTGAAACCCAGAGTGTGTAGGAAAAAAATATATGTGCAAGAATATACATTTGTAGGGAAAAAAAAATCCCAGATTGTCAAAAACATGATGATATATTTGGGGCTTTCAGTTTCCAGCAGCTTTCCATTTTTGCAATGTTAGTTAATTCATACGTAGAAGAAAGAATTAAAAAAAAAAAAACAAACCCAAACATGAAAGCTCTAAAGGTTGAAGAGGCTGTACGAATAAAGGTCTGTAGCCTTGGAGCTGCGTGAGAGGCACACTCACCGCACAAGAGCCAGGCTGTCTGGCAGGGGAGTGGTATCTCCCATCTCCTCGGAGGAGCACCAGGGCAGGCTCTCAGCCAGCTGCTGGCCAAAGGCTTCTCCTGGGCACCCTCCTTCCAAGGGGCCATTTGGCAGGAAAAGGACACGTTGCCACTGGGCAAAGGGAAAGATGCTGTGGCTTCCTTCCCTGCTGCTTTCCCCTCCCAAGTCACAGCTGGATCCATCCCTCTCCCTTTCTGGCTAAGGGGAGGAGAGAGGGGAAGACATGCCGGCAGGGAGGGCTGGGCGATAGCAGCCTGTTTGTAACCCTCGATAAATGCCATGGTGCAGCCAGCGTGAAATGAAGAAATATTGCTTCTGGTAAATATTTATTTTCTATCAGAAATTAGCATACCAAATGTAATTAAAAACAACTTTATGTGCACATCCTTCCCCCCCCAAGTCTGTCAAATGACATCTTAGAATAACTAGTCATAAAGAATGTGGCCTAATTAGCAAGCATCCCAGCCTACTGTTGCTGTTTGATAATTACCCTACAATGAGCTTCTGAAATTAGGATTTCATTCCCCCTCTCTGCCCTCCTCCAGCCGAAGCCAGCACTGGCTGGTTTTCCTCCTCTCCGCTTTTATTTTACCTTTCTCCTGGTGAATACCTGAGTGCCTACGTGCCAGAGCCAGCTCAGAATCCCTCACTTTGCTGAGCTGGGGATGTGAGTGACACCTGTCAGCAGAGGCACCCCCAGTACGCAGGGCAGTTTTTGGAAGGCAGGCGCTGGGGTTTCACCTGTGCTCCTCAGCTCCTTGTCCAGGTGCCTGGGAGCTTGGCTGGGGTGAGAAGAGCGAGGAGACGGGAGGGCTGGGATGAGGGGGAGACAGGGGAGAGGCATAGGGAGGAGCAATTAGGAAGGTTTTAAGACAAACAGGAGAGCGGTTAATCCCGATCTAGCATGCGGCTGCTTAATTGCTCAGCCCGGGGCTGCTCGGGGAGCACCGGCATGCAGCGAGGCTGCTGCCTGCACGCACCAGGACGTGTGTGAGATAAAAACCGGTTTTAAAGAGGGCTTACAAGTCTTAAATCCATCAGAAATGACCCATCAGTGGCAGAAAAAAAAAAAACAAAACCCCAAAAAAACCAACCAGACCAGATGGTGCTTTGTGAAAACCTTTCTCCTTTTGTTGCTAGAGTAAAAACAAGGCTACTTCCCTCAGCCCCATGCAGGCTCTGAGGTGAAGGAGAGCAGCTGCCAGGAGCCCGAGGTTTGGGGGCTGTAAGTGGCTCATTTTCTCCTCCTGAGATTTTGGACTATCCCCTTGTGATCTCTGCTGCTCGTGCTCACTTGCAGCCTTGTCTCACCCTGGCCCCTTCCTTGCAGATCCATCCCCCCCCGAGAAGCATCCACGGGCTCCCAGGGGCAGGGTGGGTGGAGGACAGTCCCTGGGGCAGGTCCTCAGGAGACCTACTGGGGACTCACCACCTGCCTCAGACATCTCCAGTCTGCCTGTCTCTGCCTGAATGAGCCACTTGCTCACCTTCTCCCTAGGGGAGAGGACAAGGTGCTTTTAGGACCTTATTCATTGGACTTATTTTAGACATTGACTTTAGCATGAGACAAATGACGCCATGGAAGAGTCTGTTTCCTTCACTGACTAAGCAGAGACCCCAGGGTGACTTGCTCAGATAAAAAAAACAACAGTGAAATGAATCCTGTTCTGAGATCTTGTTTTCCCACAAATAGAGGCTAACCAAGACAAAGCAGAGGAGAGGGGCAGCTAGTATTAAAGAACAACAGAATTAACTATAATGGGAAGCATTTCCCAAGAGGCTTTTCAAAAGAGGCTTTTCATCAGCACGCAAGAGGGGCATTGGTTTTGTCTGGCTTTGTCTGGGATGCTTTAGCAAGAGGAATGAGGGCACAAAGAGCCAAGATTTTGGAGAAGGCAGCAGCCGAAAGGGTCACATGGGAGCTGAGTTCACTGGAAATTCAGAAGTGATGCTGAGGCACCCTCAGCTCCATTGGCACAGTGGTGGTTTTGATAGCTTGGTTGGGAGGGAGAACCAGGGGTTTTGTGAAGTAACCTTGTGCATGTCTGGAAAGAACAGGTCTATTCAAGCCATCCTGCTATCTCTAAGGGCAGAAGAAAAGCTTTGCCCTACCCACCGCTTCCATCCCACATGGGACCAGAGTTGGTCACTTGCCAGTGGTATGCCTTGGGTACAGTGACCGGCACACTGGGAGGGCAGCTCAGCAGGAGCTGGGAAGAGGGAGGCAGTGATGAGTTTTGTGTGTCTGTAAATGAGGAGGGGCCTTGAGCAGATACACTGCAGTAGGGGCTGGACCCTCCTCGCCTGCCAATGCTGGGTCTCATTTTGTATGAAGTTTGAAGCTGGGTTTGGTGCGCCCTGAGATGGTTCCCCAGCCAGATCCTGCCCTGCCTGGGGCACGCTGGTGCTGTTGCACGTTTCTAGCTCTGGGCTTGGCTCTGAGGCTGGGCTCTGAAGGGCTGCAGATGCCATGAAGGACATGAAAAGCACCGTGCTGCTGCTGGGCTGAGACGTGAAGGAGGAAGGAGGATGGAGGGCAGAAACAGAGGGGGAGGGACCTGGCTGGCTTAGGAAAGCCTTCCTGAGGTTTTGCTGTAGCCTTTCTCCCTGTGCTGGCCGTGCTCACAACTCTTCTCCAAGAGGGCAGAGAGGATCTCCATGCTGACATTGCAAATGCAGCAGCCCCAGGCACTGGTTTCCTAATTGCTGTGCATGGTCGGGTCCTCTTGGGGATCCAGGAAGGAGGGCTATTGAAGATAAAGAAGGCTGGTGTTTCGTTTAAGTCATTAGAGAGCTCCTCAGGGAGCTGGAGGGGAGACAAAGCGAGAGGAATGGAGGGGGAGAGGGAGGGAGGGAGGGAGAGGCAGCAGGAGAGGAGGGGAGTGAGGAGACAAGGAGGGAGGGAAAGAAGGTGTGGGCGAAACAGGATGGAAATACAGTGAAAGTATCTGGAAGGAAGAAAAAGAGAAAGGGAGAGGAGAGAGAAAGGAGCATGGGTGAGGGAGATTGGGGTTTGTGATGGAGGAAGGATGCCTCCATGTCAGAGGATGAGAAAAAAAAGACCTGGTGCTTACTAAAAGCAAGGAGCAGAAGCACTCCAAGCCCCTTCCCCAGTGTGTGCTGTGCTGGAGCCCTGTGGCCGCCTGCTACTTCCAGCCTTCTTCCCTCCCTTTCACCTGCTCTTCATGCCACTTCCCAGTCTTTCTTCTCCCCTCACTTCCCCCTTCTGCAGCCATCTCCCTCCTCTGGCTTGGGCAGCATCAGGCAGATTTTTAATCTGGGAGATTTCACATGCCTTTTATTTTAATTTCTGACAGCAGTGAGGAGCACTTTTTCTTTCTTTTCCTTTCTTTTTTCTCCTTTTCCTTTTTTTTAATTTTCCTTTTATAATTTTTTTCCTTCCTTTTTCTTCCTTTTCCTTCTTTTCTTCTTTCCTGCCTTCTTTCTTTCTCTCTCTCTCTGTGTCTCTCCCTGCTTTTGGACTCCTGAGCCCATCTCCTTCCTCCCCCTCCACAATGGAGGGAAGCGGGCAGCCGCTTGCAGACCAGAAGGAGCCAGCCAGCAGCAGGGTGAGCTTGGCATCGCAGGCTCCACTCTCAGGAACTTCTAATTGGAAATGGTTGGCTTGTTTTCTTTCAAAATGTTTTCTGGTTTAAAAACAAATGACCTGTTTCTATATACTTTTTTTGGGTAGCAGATTGTTGTTTCTGTCAAACATTATGTTTTGTAGATAGAAAAAAATAACAAATATGTATAACAAATGTGTACTCTCTTTTCTTCCCCTTTTTCCACATGAGGAAAAAGAGAAAAGCTCAACAAAAATGACATGTCTGAAAAAGTGAAATGTTCTCATGGATTACTTTGAAGAAAGTGATTTTTTGTTATGATTCCAGAGCAAAAGAAAAAAGACAGTTTTCATGAATTCTGCTGGCATTATGAATAGACAAAGGGAAATAGCCTCACTATAGCTATTTCACTATCTTGCAGCAGGGGAAACTGAGGCACAGACAGCTTCATGGATTGGCTCAAAGGCAAGCTGTAAGTCTGTAGGAAAGCGAAGCATCGATCCTGGCTGGCAGGCCGTGCCATACCTGAACATCTTCCCTGCTAGCCATGAATCCCACCCATTTTAGCAGCTCACCAGCTCTGCAAAGCCCAGGAGGCAGAGCGGAACGCAATTTTGCTTCACCTGAGGATGGGGAAGTGGGAGAGGGGCTGGAATAACTTCGGCAGCTGTGGCTAGTTGCCTTACAGACAATTACCTCCTGCCAGTCTCAATTGCATGGTGCTTTTTCCCTGCTACACACAGTATATTTGCCCCTCACCCACTCCAGCTGCATTCCACCCCGGCGCTGGCTGCACCCTTGTGCTTGGGGCAGCAGGCACGGCGGGTAAGAGCTGTGCCCCAGGGGTGTTTCTGCAAATGAGGAGGCCAGGGAGGAATGGGAAGGAGAAGATTTAATTGCTGGAGCTCAGGATGTTTTCCAGAGCTTGCAACACAGACTTTCTCAAACATGGGATGTATCAAACCTAATTGCTCTCCAGGCTGGCCTGCTCCTTAATTAGAAAGTATTTTAAAGCCCCACGTCAACTCCCTGCTGATAAAACTGCCTTGCAGTATGAAATGAGAACCAGCTGCCCCAGGGCCTTGCAGCACTGCTCGGACTGAGGCAGGAGTGCAGGATGCACGGTCCTCTGCCTGCAGAGAAACCCCACAGGGCTGTGGTGTTGTGGGGTTCACGGATGCTCTCTGCTTCTGGCCACCCCACCTTCCCTCAGCCTGTTTCCAAACAGGACTGTCTCACAGGATGTTGGGAAGCTGAATGAAATGCTCTGGATAGAAATCCCAGTTCAGTGAGGACATGAGGTATTGTCACGGGTTCCGTCCTGAGGCTGGACAAAATGAGAGCAGCAAGGGGCAAGCAGGGGAGATGCTTCCTGGCTTTCCCTGGCATGGAGATGTTGCTGCATCAGCCCTCCTGACTGAGCCAGTCCAAGCTGTAGCATATCCATGGGAGCGAGAGGAAGCAAAAAGGCCCCTGTGCAGCCTCCTGCCTCTGAATGTGTCCTGCTCCCCCATTGTCATTTCCCACTTGGCCGGCTCCACAAACATCTTAATTTCATGCTTGCTTGTCAGGGCTGCTTTGTGAAACATCTGAATGACATTAGCACAGTTTAAAAGTGTGACAGACTGAGGAGCAGCAGCCTCCTGTGATCATCTATTCCAGATGGTTAAGTGACAAATCTCACTTCTAATATCTTAACTAGAGAGGTGCAGGAGGAAAACGTCCCCGGGGAACACCAAGCCCACCCCCACCCTACTCCAGCTCTGAGCCTTTGCCAGGACCAGGCAGTGGAGGGAGACATGCAGCAGATGCCATGTTCTTCAGGGACCCTGGAAAGCTTTTCCTCTTCCTCTGACTTGTTGATGTCTCATCTCAATTATGTGCACAGCCATAAACAGCTCAGGCAGACCCAGTCCTTGTTCTGCAAGTGCCTTTTGCCCAGTGACTCTTCTCACTAGGGTGATACTCTGTCACATTACCTTTGAATGGTATTTGCAGTCTCATAAGCGTGCTTCAAGCCCCAAACCATCATTTTGGGGAAGAAACTCTGCATTGAAACTGATAGTGAAAGACAAGGATTGCTGGGGGAAAGTTGAGAGTCAGAACTTGACGTGTGTGTGTAAGGAAAATGTAGTCCAGGCTGGTGAAGCCCCTTGCTCAGGGTGACACTGCATCTTGACTGCCTTGCTGAGTCCACCTCTGCTTTCCAGTGCAACCCCCCCTGGGTCGTATCTAGTTCCTGGACCGCTTTTTATGTTAGTGTTAGAGTCTCCTACTACTATTACCTCTGGGAGTGATAGAAATGCCTTGTGCTGACAGGTTCAAGGAAAGCTAGAAGTTTCTGGTCAGCACAGGTGTGTGTATGCGAGAGGGGTGGTGCGTGTGTGTGTGACAGGAGATGGCAGGGCATGACGTGAAGTGAAATACTGTAGAACTGGGGAGGTGTTCTTAATGTTCACCTACAGTTGGAGTTTTATACTTCCTCTGCAGTATAGCAGTGTTACAAGACTTTTAGTGAATAACCTATATAAAATGCTTCCTTTTGTCCATGCAATTTAATGAGAGTTTCCCATCCTGGCTCAGGATCTGCATCCTGAGATGATGGTGTCCTTTCTCATGCTGTAGCAGCAAATGTATTCTGGGTCTGCAGGCCACAGAAAATACAACACACAAGGTAAATATTGAGAGGCTATGTCCTTCTGTGCTCCCAGTGAAGTTCCCATTGCTATAGTTACAACCATGTGGATGTTTGCTTGGTAAATGCCCTCTTCCTCCCCTAACCCTCCCCTACCTAGCATCTATTCCCAAGCTCAGACATCCCAGAGGCAGAGGCTCACAGAGTCTTTGCTGCCAGCTCACCTGACTGGCCTGTGACAATGACCTGAACAGGGAGCTGAGCAGCTCTACTAGTGCTCAAACGGGGAAAATTGTCCATCCTTCCTGCCCTGGATCAGCCTCCCAGCCCTGAAGCGAGGGCTCCCTGCCTCCCGGAGCGAGACGCTGCAGTCATTGGCAATAGATCTGGAAGGACGGAATGAAAATAGAACCAGAGAGTCTGGGGAGAGGAAGTAAATCCGGCTTTTACTGATCTTACATAAAATAGCAGCAACCTGGTAGTTAGATAATTGCTTTTGTAAAATGCTTGGATTTCAGTGTAATGGTTGAAGGTTTCCTGGTGATGCCATATGAATAAATTTGGAGTCTGCGCAGGTACTGCTTTCCTCTCAGTGAGACATTTGCTTTTGGTGGCGGGTGACTCAATTGCAACCAATGCTCTGCTCCGCGCTTGCACTCAGCTACTGCAGTCCGGAGGCAGGTCAGCCTTGCACAGTCCTGAGAAATGCTCGCAGGAGGCATCCATCAGCATCCTGGTCCCTGCCTGCCTTCCCCTGGTTGTGTTGGAGCACATCTGTTACTTCAGAAATATCTCTTGAGCCTCTTTGAAATAGAAATACATGGGAATTAGTATATGCTGTTGAAACCCTATCTTCTGCCCTCTGCAGATGGGAGGCAGAAATGGGGTTGGATCCAACTAGGATTACTCTGGATGATTGAAATTATTCCCAGGCTGGTCCTAGAAGAATGATAGGCAGAAGAATGAGTGCAGGGGGAACAGACCTCTAAAACCAACCTTGCTGGTGGAGAAATGTTTCAAGTTACACCCTCAAAGAAGAAAGGAGACGTTCAAGGGCCCAAAGAAGGCGACCCGGTCTGATTTAGTTCCTCTGAGAGGCTCTGGGTATGAGGAATCATCTGCCCCAGCCTCTGCTGGTACATGGTGTTGCCCGTCACCTCCACGCACTGCCTCCCTCCCCAGGGATCCTGCAGGAAAATGACAGGCAGAGCAAAGTGGACCCAGTGGGACTCAGGAAGACAGCAGCAAAGTCCCCAGCCATGAGTAAACTGTGCATTTCTCAGCGCTTTTAATCTCCTTATTATGGTAATGGGCTGATAACTGATTGTGTAGTTAAAATGGAATTTGACACCAGGGCTGCAGTTTCTCTGACTTCAGAGAGATGCTGCAGTAAACAACCTGGTAAAGAGCTATAGGAGTTGATGTTCTGCTTCAAACCTGTGCTAATGGGAATCTGGAGAAGTGCAAGAGAATAAAGGGAAGCTGGATTTATGTGGATAGATGCATCAAATGGTCCTGGATAAATAAAGCATTTCTTGGCCTAGAAAGAGGGCAGTAAGAGAGGTCACCCTGTGGGTGGAAATGAAAAGGCATGGAAGATACAGGTGCTGTGCGAATAAAAGAGACTGGGGCCACTGGCTGCAGTGTACAGCATCTGCACAATCCTGCTGCAGTGGCTGTATGCATAACCACAACAGGCAACTGGCCTAGCTGACACTGGTGGTCCCATCATCTGCTTACCCTTGTGACAGCACATCACCTTCTCCTGACATGGTTCTTCTCTGCTTGGCCCAGCTGATCAGCCGGTGTTTTAACTGCACTTTAACCTTTTCCTTCTGCTGTTTTATTAATTCCTGGCTGCTGTTTTTGTATTGCCTGCTATGAGGTCCAGAGTGGCCCAGCATGTTGGCTAAGCATTTGCCCTCTATGGATTTCCTTTGAATTTTCCAAATGTTTGGGAAGGTAGCTCTATCGCTTCACCTGATCTGACAGCAGATCCCTCTGTTTAGTATAAGACTTTTCCAGCGAAGCACGGGACAATGACTAATGTCCATGGCCTGTGGTTTGTTCTTGTACCTTCAGTCTTGCCAGTGGTTTGGCACCAAGCTGTATCTCTACAAAGGAGGAAAGGGATCTCTATCACAGTCCTAGCAATTAAGTTGCAGAGGATAAGAAACACGAAAGTGACAGGGCTTCTTCTCCATCCCTATAAGCCCATTTCTCCCACGCTGTAGAAAAAGAAGGGGAAGAACCTCTCTTCACTCACCCTTCCGAGACAGGTGTCAACAAATGAGGAAAACTGTGAACACCTCTGAGCTGCTGAGCTCCCAATACTTTTCTGGGATCCTGAAATCCGAGGAATTGCAGGTTAATTGCCTGATGGATTCAGGGAAAATACTTGTGCGGTCCTACTGGATTTACCCCAGTGAAGATCCCTATTCATGCTGTACCAGCCACTTAGATCACTCTGTTCTCCCTTTGAAAAACAGAAAGAAAAAGATTGTCATTGTGAGGCTCTGCTTTTACTTTTTTTTTAAACTCACGGTCAAGTACATTTGTGTGGTGGAAAAAAGACCCATTGAATTTCAAGGTCTTGGGCAGCAGCTATTTCCTCCATTAAGCAGACGGACGCAGGGAAATGAGGGAAAGCGCATTGATTGATTTTACCAAGGTCCATTATAGGTCGTGTGGATATTGAAATATGAGTCTGGCTTTGACATTAGATGGAGAGGAAGCTGGACTCCCGAGAGGGTACTGCAATGAGAAGGCACAGGCTCAGTTTGTTGGTGGGCTCTGCAAGGGGGGGAGGAGCAGTGTCCCCAGGTGGTGCCGCATTCAAAGCGGTATTCAGATGCTACAGATAGTCCCCGAATTGCTCACGACCAGCCTCTCGGCCCGTCCTTCTCCTCCTGAGGACTATGAGCTCTGATGTGGTGTAGGTATCTGTGAGCACGTAGGGACAGGGTTGCCCTCACTCCCCAGGCACCCTCCACCTGTGTGCTAGCACTGGGAATGATACTAATACGGCTCCTTCGCAGGAGAAGGTCGAGGACTGCACTCAGCCTGTCCCTGAGTACTGGGTGACTCAGGCGCTTGATGAAAAAGCGGTATTTATAGAAGAGTCCACTGGAACCTAAAGCCTGAAAGGTGCTTTTTAGGGGAAATACTGGCTGTCTGGTGTGATTAGTTGAGAATACCGTATTTAGCGTTGAGGCTTTTATCTAGCTGCACATAGCACCCTTAGGTAATGAGAGGCGAACCTGCAGGCCTGCAGAAACCCCTTGCTGGCTGTATGAGGGAATTAAACTGCCATACCCAACAAGGTTTGTGGGCTAATGGATGTCTCACACCCACCTTTATTCTCAGCATGTTGAGAGCGAGGAGAATTCACTGTGCAAATAAGAGCAAGCTCAGCTCCTTTAGGCAAACCAACAGCAAATCAAGCTGTGCTGATGCACACAGCATATGCTAAGCTGTGGAACTCCTTGCCACAAGAAATTATCCTGCTAATGGTGAGAATAACTTAACAAAACTTGATGACACATGTAGCTACGCAAACTACCACATGTAGTGATACACTCCTGTGATCCATGGTGTACAGAGTTTCTTTTCTAGCTTTTAGGTCTGGGGGGCTTTCCCAGCTTTTTTTCAGCCAGCTGAACAAATACATCTTTGCTGTAGGCATGTTTCTGTTTGCCATATTTTTAGCAGGGGATTAGAGAGAGGTAACATGTTTTTCATCAGTGGGATGCTGGTTGACTGATGTACCCTGAGTCAGAGACGTGGGCTTGTGTAAATGTAGCTAACAGGAGTCTCTATGCACTTCTCTTTCCTTCCCAGAGCTGTCAGTAAATCCAACAACGCCATCTTACAGTTCAAGCCCCTTAACCAGCCTGGCTGTTGTTCGGGAGAATTTGTGACCTTCTTCAGTCCTGACAGTCAAGAGCATGCCCTGCTCTTCTGCTGGGAGACTCTCCTTGTCCCTTTCTGTCTATATCGCAGCTCCCTCATTCCAAACTTTGCACTGTCAGACACTGCCAATCAATTCAGAACAAACGGACACTGTTTGCTGCCTGCTCGGCTGCCTCCTTCGTATCCCTGTCACTGTGGTTGCACACCAGATTCACAGCAGTGTTCTCTGGTGTGAGCTGGGCTCTTGTCTTTTCCTTCCTCTCCACTGCGCATTGTTTGTGTCCTTGTCACCTCTCTGGTGTCACACTGCCTTCTCTCCTTGCCTTCTCACTGGCCTCTCCTTATTAGATGCCGCTTCCAGAGGTTACATTGGTCTCCCTCCCTTTATACAGTCACAGGAGCACCCATTAGCATTAGGCTTCCCCTCCTTGCAAGTCACAGGCAGCCCCACTCCTTTTGGATTAGCCTCTAATTTTAGCATCGCTTTTTGTTACAGCTGCTCTTCCCATAAGGTCAGAAATGTCCCTGCCCTGTCAGAGACGTTATTCTCTTGGCAGCAAGCAGATATTTTGCAGTCATGCAAGCCAGTCTTCTCAGAACAAAGCAACCTTTATTAGGCAAGGGGGATGCAGTGATTCAGGGTCATTTAGGCGAGGTTGGCATGGAAAAGCTCACACGCACATCTGTGTCACGAGCATGTCCCTGCAGCTCTGCGGCAATGGCTGGGGGGTCCAGGTCCAGCCCTGCACTGGGCAGGAGAGGAGTCCCCCTTTGCCAACTGGCACTGCTGTACAGCCATGCTTCCAGAGCAACTCTGTACATACACAGACCTGGATCATGCCTCTGGGATCAACCTCCTTTTCTCTTCCCTGTTCCCAAGGCGTAGGGGATCCCTGCAGACCCTGCAGGAGTCTGTGCCTGGGGACGACCCTATACTTGGTCCTTACCCACAGGTTATTGCTCTGGTTTTGTGTTTCAGAAAGCTACTTAAGTGTTTGGGAGAGCAGAGGTGCAGCAGAGCCCTCCCCTAGCTCATCTGGGAGAAAGATGTGCTTCCCTAAGCAGGAATTCCCTGGGTCGCTCCACATCTCCTCAAGTGTGGCTTTCTGCAGAAATTGCCTTTGTCGTCTCCAAGTTGACTGACACCCTCTGTGAAGTGAGCTGCCTTTTGGTAGCACTGCACTGATGGTATGACAGGGCTGTGTATTGAGGTTCTTCGGGAAGAAAGGCAGCCTATGAATTATTTAAGCACCTCTGTTTCCGATTAGCTTATGACTAACGTTCATTGCACTAACCCCTGAGACGCTGCATGTTAAAACTACTGGAGAAAATCTAATGGGTTGAATTGCTTTCTAGGTAGCAAGGTACACATAGAGCTTTTGTGGACTTTTGTGTGTTTGTTTTGCTTTTAGTTTTAAATAGGCACACTGAAAAAGAACTCAGAAAGTCTGCTTAGGGACTGGGAGTTCACGATGGGCCTGAACCATTTTTCAAGGGCAACAGGGAACAACGGGGAGTGAATACCACAGCAGACAAGGGAATTAGAAAGAAATCTTCATTGTGATGTTACATTAAGGTTTTAAAAGCCCTAAGACTGGGAGATGAAGCAGGGAGTAGAAATTGCCTTGAGATAGCCTGTGGAATGAAGGGTGCGTGAGCAACAACAGCAAATTTTACATCATGTTGAAAAAATATAAAAAATAGTGTTGGTGGAGCTCAGAAGCCAGAGGCTGATGTTAGAGCAAGTTAATAAACGTCTGGTGTGTACTGACCTCTTTGTGGTCTGCAGCCAGCGTTGGAAACCCTTTCCAGCTAGAGTGGAT
The DNA here is from genome assembly GCA_013397275.1 of Burhinus bistriatus. Lineage (NCBI taxonomy): Eukaryota > Metazoa > Chordata > Aves > Charadriiformes > Burhinidae > Burhinus > Burhinus bistriatus. The sequence goes on along the minus strand of VYXH01009785.1, from coordinate 386,446 downwards.
ATATGACAATCCCAACTACCTATCTCTTAGCAGAGTGCAAGTTTTATGTAGGAGCTCAGCTACAAACCCCCTTTTAAATTGAAGAGACCAGCCCAGAACCTGACAATGCAGAGATTTAACTAACAGTTTCATGTAGGATTCAGATACTCAACAGTACAGTTTCTCAAATGATTCATGTACCTATTAATAGGCTCCCTTGCCAGGTGCCAGTCTGTCTTTGGGTCCTTGGGGACCACAGATACCTCTTTGTCTACTTCCCTTCTTGCTGTGGGTCACATGAGTTGAAAACTCTTAGCATGTGCTTCTTTATTCACATGCACTGACTGTTAGCTACATGTCCCTCTGGATACCTGTGTGATGGCTTATTAATCACCTGAGTTATATTTGCTAAGTAAGGGTATCGTTCATGATCACAAAACTCAAGCAGTGACAAAAAAGGAAACTTGATTACTCGTTATGTTATTCCACAATATCAGAGCCAACAGTGTGAGTTTCTTGCAGACTTTTTCATCAGCTGAGCTCCTTTCAGTTAAGACAGCTAGAACAAAAGCCACTTAGAATGAAAGTTGGGCGTCCAGAAGGAACACAAGGATATCCCCTCCTGGGGACCCCAAACCAACTCCTGCAGCCTCCTTCAAAACTTGCATCTGGTTCCCAAACTTCTTTTTTCTGCATGGACGTCTCTGCTTGGGTTCCTTCCCTCTGAAGCAACTGTATGTCTTGGGCCTGTCAGGAATGTCTGAGACTCCACTTAGCATCAGGAAAAAAATTAAGAACAAAAGAAATGTATAACAACAAAGCCAAGGATTAAGGTCTCAATAACAGACTGTGCAATTCATTGCACTGATAAGCATTTTCAGAGGGTACTTCATCTGCTCTCTTCATCTGGAATAGATGAGATTTCTCTTGTCCTTAAAATGGTTCTTCTGCTGTAAGAGGAGTCTGAGGTGATCATTTCACATGGAGGCATTTGCATAGCAGACATCTAAAGGGTGGGCAGGAGGGGGCAGATTTTGCCCCTGGTTACAGAAGCAAATCACAAAGATGAGAGATTTCACCCAACTCTTCTCCTTGCTCCCTCGTAAAGTTTTATGGAGGAATATCTTGGCTGCGGGAACTAAACTGGTGTTTTTCAGAACAGATCCAACCAGTGAGTTTCTGATTCCCATTTAGACTTGGGAGCTTCCAACTTCTGTTGGAAGCAAAGAGATCGTCAAAGCATCTCCCAAGAGCTCCTCAATGGCCCTATTCTTTTGACGGATCCCACTGTGCAGTAGCTATGCCTGCCTGCTTGCTGGGGGTGAGAAAAGCAAGGGAACACCTGCTCCACAGCTGGATCTCTTGCCCCGAGCGCAGAGGGTGCTGGACCACAGGCTCTTCCCCACCCCCCACCCCACTTTCCTCGCTTCTGAGGAAGCCAGCTGAACCAGAGCTCTGAATTTATGTGGGTGTCTGTTGGCAGTCCTAGATCATCAAGGCATCTCCTCGCTGTGCAGTGAGTGCTGCTCTTCCCAGCAGTTTACAGAGCCTACGTATCTCAGATTAATGCAATAGGTGTGGGACCCACTTCTGCCCTGCTCCTTTCATTAGCTTTGAGGGGCTAACTAGATCTTTTAAACCACTTGAAGTCTCCAGAGGGTCTCCCCTCATCAAGATTTCAGCAGATCTCCTAAAATAAGCAGGATCTTGCCTGGTCAGTGTCCCCATGGGAAGCTTGCAAGGCACATGTGAAGTGCTAAAGCAAACAGCAGTAGCTTTCTGCATCACTGGTGTGGTCTGACACGAAGGGAAGCTTTGCTGCAGGATAAGCAATCTTGTAGCTAAATCCAGAAATGCAGACTTCAGTGATGCCTTGACAATTTTTAGCCCTGCTTTTGTGACCGTACCACAAAGTTTGTGACACTGCTTTGTGCACCAGGCTCCCACTGGGGCTGATGTTCTTCATTCTGTGTCCAGTTTCTGCAAGTGCTGCCTTGGCCCACCCCAGGGGCAGCTGCACTGCAGCACTAAGGGACCCTGTTACCTGTGGGAGTCCCTGGAGGGAGAAGGTGCTGTACCAGTGCCTTGATGGAGGCCATCGCTGTGGACCAGCTGCTCTCCCTCTCTGCCATATGTCTGTTTCTGTATGCAGCCTGAGTGCAAATACATTTTATTAAATAAAAACATCTTTAATTGAATGAAACTCCCAAAGCTGGTTGGACTCCAAAACCAACGTCAGCTCCAGGCACTGCTTTCCTTCTCTCTTTCAACTTGTAGCTTCCTAAGTCCAAACATCTGTCAGATATTATCTCTTCTGCATTTTTAATTGGCAGAGCCCACAGGGTTAAAACACTTCCATGCTCAGCTCAAGGAACAGCATAGCCTCAGGACTGTTGCCAGCAGGATGTAGGGGTGAGGCCATCCTGCTTCAGAAGAGAGTTTAGCTGCATGAATGTCAGCACCATGCCATGCTGCTTGCTTTCATCGCTAGAGAACAGCCCCTGACCTCTGAGACCAGGAGAAAGGGTGTCTTGTCCTAGTCCAGCACTTCTGGTCTCCTAATGCTCCCTGTCACTACTCCAGAGTGTTGGGGCCAGGCTGGCTGCAGAGGGTGATCCCTCACCTCCACAGCTGTCCCAGGAAAAGGATGGACAGAGCAATTTTTCTGTGGCCCTGGGGCTTTTCTTCTTGCACACATCCCTCCCCAGCCATCATAGATAGGCTTGGCTTGAGGAAAGTAATGTGCTGGACTGCTACAGGCTCTTCCCACTCTTGAGTTTCTCTGTAAGGTCTTCTTCCCAGGCCAGCAAGCCTTCTGTATCCTGTCTCACATCAGACAATCCTTCTTCAGAGTGGGGCTAGCCCTGGGGGTACCAAAATGGAGCCCCCTCAAGGGAGAGACCCTGGCCTGGGCAGACAGGGTGCTTTTCTGTGATAGTAACACTACCTCACATGTCTGTTGCTCTCTGTAGCAGACCACTAGCAGAAGACATGCATGCTAAGAGATCTCTGCTTGACTCATCTGCAGCCCTGTAGCTCCTCTGCTAGCAGGGACAATCACCGCCTGCCCTGTTAGCAGCCTGAGCTGTGCTTACAGCAGTGCTGTCCTCAGGGGGTGCCGAGGGCAGGAGGATGCTGAGACAGAGAAAGCACCGCAGGTTGGTGAAAGCATGCAGTAGGGTAAAGCACTCAGAAAGGAGATGTACAGTATCTCTCTCAATAATATCTCAGAGGCACGGCACCAGTGTGTGGAAGAGAGTCTCCTTCTCCCAGTATAGCTACAGGAGCAATTTTCTACTCTGTTTTGTTACGGTCACTTGTAGCAAGGTCGTGAGTCTTGCTCATGCACCTTTGGTGTTGCTGTGAGCTTCTTTTCCATAGTGACCCTGCTATAAAACATCCAACTGAACCTGTCCTCTCCTTGATAGTATCAGTGTCACCTGCTAAGAGAGGGGACCTGTCCCTTTGTCACCTCTCCCTGGAGGTCCTAAGCCCCACACTGCCTGGGCTGTGCTGAACTAGCTGAAGTGTAGGCAGCTCCCTATAAGGGACACACGTGTCCTGGAAATGGCCAGATGGGCTGGTGTGGACCTGGGCCATGCACAGGGTGCAGAGCAGCCTGTCTGGGGTCTTTAGGGGGTAACCAGACTCCAGCACGCCATTTTCTCCATTATTGTGTCAGTCTTTGGCTGCCACACAAAGCTCCTGGCTGGCATCTTCCCACAGATATGCAGCGTTGGAGCATTACAGAGCAATGTGCTCTGGCACTGTGCATTAGACACCCTTGATGTACACTTAACTGCTGTTTTCAGACAAAGAAAGACAAAGGCAGTCATTAGTGCCCAGACATTATCTCATCCATCCTAGTAGCACCCACTTCAGCTTCCTCAGCACTTCTCGTGGTACCCCCTCAGTGGTGCACAAGAGGACGGCTTGACCGCCTGATTCCTCTTCATTGCACCTAACTGCTGCTACCTGCAGCCAGCACCAGAAACAAATTGTTCTCTCCCAACAGTACTTTCAGGCTTGGGATTAAAGCAGTGAGAAGCCAGGAGTATTTACCTTCTCTACAGTCAGGCTGTTGCCATTACAAGCCTTCATTTGCCTGGGCTGAAACTTGAAAGCGGAGCGCAGGGATCTGCAATCGGAGCCAATTGCTTCTATCCCCTGATGCTTTCAGCACTCACCTGAACACAGTCCGAAGATGTTCCTACAAGAACTGACACCACTTTCATAGCAGCATCATTTCTTGCAACGAAAGCACTTTGCTTTTGACAGTTGTCCACACTATGCTTTTTGCAAGACTCTTGGTTAATGCATTGCACAGATCTTACAATGCTGTCACAAATCCCTGGCATCTTTAGTACTTGTTTCTGGTGATATTCCAATTTTTTGAGCAGGTTTGGGGTCAGATCAACCTCACTCTATAACTATTGGTTGGGGGTTGTTTTATTTCCCTGAACACAGAGTACCCAGTTCCTTCATGCATCATTTATATTCCCTGCACCCTGGCAAAGCTCTGGCCATTTCTCTATTCCAGCCACGTTTTCAGAAATGTTCATTTTCTCTCAGATTCTCTTTATAAAAACAGAAATGCTCTATCATCTCCAGTGACTCTGAGGATAGGTGATTTTGTAGATTTTCCACAATCTCAGCAAAGGCTTTGTCTGCAGATTTAATAGACGCTGTTAGGCTATGCAGCAGATTATAAATTTTAGCCCCTATTACTATCAGTAAACTGCCGGGTTTTTTTAAGGTGTTATACATTGTTCACTCTCATAGCACAGGGGGAGCAGTTTTCTCCTAAGTCAGTGGAAAAGCCTGCTTTCCCCAGACAGCTGGACATGTTTAATCCTTTTCTCCTTCCCTCTGTATGAGTGGATTACTCATAGCTCCATGCCTTCATCATGCAGCTCCCCGTGCCATACGGATGGGTCTCATGGCTCTCCTCGTTCACCGCAGCCCAGGAACAGGGTAGAGCTGGACCACAAAATGGAGTGGGGAAGGAATGGCTGTAAGTCCTGAGGGCTGCTCTGTACTGACAGCTTTGCAAAAGGATGGTTTTGTGCATCTGTATGGGTGGAAGAGCTGCACTGTCACCTTGTGTGATGCTGCCGAGGCTTGCCCCCACCTTCTCTGTCTTGCAAAGTTACAGCAGAAGCTCTGCTGATTCCTGCCGTGGGTTTGCATGGCATGGACCAGCACTCTCATCTTGGCTGGGACCCCAGTTACTGCTGTGACTCAAACACCGTTAACCTGCTTGTGGGTTGCTAGCAAGCTACTGCCACTTCCATGTTGGAAAAATGACAGCCCAGTGGGCTCTGTGCAGGTTTTTGCCTTTGCTGGAGCATCTTTGAGGTGGCTGCAAACTGAGCAGGTGAGGCATTACATGTACTTTCTTCCTCCTGGGTTTCCTTCTGATGGCTGGGTGCTGCCTGGCTGTTCCGTGAGCCTGAACATCTCTAGCCAGCAGAAAGTTTCCCACCTCTTTACATTTTGCAGGCTGGCTGATGAGGACCTTCAAATACTCAGCCAAGTAGCACAACTCCAGGAAAGCTTCTGAGTGCTTTCACCACCTCCCCACTCCCCACCTTCTCGTCCCATTGCTTTTACCTTACATTTCCTCTGACAGCTGGGTTTCACTCCTGGTCAGCTCTCCTCCTCCTTCTGCTTTCTGCAGCTTGCAGTCAGTTCACTTGATGGAGGGATGGGGAACTGAGCAAGAGTTGAATGGACAGAGCAGGCTGTGGATGTGAGATGCATAGCCCTCAAGCATCTTGCTTGTGCAGATGGTGGGACCTATGAGTTACAGTATCGCTCAGTATCAAGAAACCAGGCACAAAATGCCTTCACTCCTGCATCGTAAGATGGAGGCATTGGGCTGGTCAAGTGGTCTCCAAGGCAAAAAGCAACTGAAGCAGGAGGAAGGACTTTTCTGACATCCCTCAGCCCCTGGTCTCCGGGCAGAGGAGACGAGAGAGGTCACACTGTGCACATCCCAGGCCCAGCACCCCTCTGGAGAACTCTGCTCTGGGTTGATGTGCTCTCTGCTGAGCCGCCCTGACCTTCAGAGACCTGGGAGAGATGGATTAAGGCAGAGTGTGCCTGAGCTGCGGGAGGCCCTGAGGCTGTGATGCAGCTGAGCAGAAAGGCAGCTATTGAGTCTGCTGAATGTTTTATAGTGCATTCAAGTACTGAGCCCACTATCAAAGCTGGGCATTATCCATTTAGAGCCCTGTCTTTAAAATAAATGATAACTCTTTGAGGATGAGCTGCTGCCAGGTGAAGGAGGGGGGTTGTATGTCTGATACGGGAAGAGAAACTATACCAAGAAGGCCGAGCACTCTCACCCGAAGGGCAGCAGAGATGGGAAATCAGCTCACAGAGCCTAGGTAGCTCTCCAGGTCATGGCATCATCCAAAGCACATTTCTCAGCCAATGATATTTCTGCATTAAATTGGAGAATTTTGAACCAACACTCTCCCTAGAAGAGGGATCTTGCTTATTTTTTATTAAACTGCAGAGGTAAGTAAAGCCTGAGTCAGTACAAATGGTTGGGGGAGGAAAGGGGAAATAAAAAGGACTGTGCTGGGTGGGAATGCATTGCTGCAGGCATTGGCATGCAAGGGAAGGCAGCATAGGCCTGGGGAGGGAGCTGTGTTGTCGGGGAATTAACTCTGGGATGAAGATGTTGTGAGTAAAAACGAACTGTAGGTGTTTACAGATGTGGGGGATAGGTGAGTAGTGGGGATAGAGGAAGGTTTGCACAGATCTGCAGGGAGCTGTGGGGCTTGTGAGCCCCAAGAGGGGGGGCAGCAGTGGGAGGGGTCAGCCTTTCGTCTGAAGGAGATGCAGGTGACTGGCATTTATATGACAGTAATGCCCACTGTGTGCCCAGCGTTGCTCAGATATACAGAAAGAGACAATTGCTGCCTGGAAAAACACATGAGCCATGAAGCCAAGCAGTAAACAGAAGGCGTGAGAGAAGGGAGAACAGGCGGCCATTGTGAACACAGGAGATGCCACACCGGACAAGATGAATGTCCCTTTAGGCCCTTATCTCAACCTTGACAGTGGCTGATATCAGATGCTCCAGAGAGAGCTGCAAAAACAATCTTAACAACACATCTGGGCATCGGTGTGATAGTAACCCCGCGAGGGCTTTTCCTGCCGGACCCCATTTGCTGATCAGCCTACACATGGACATCAGGAGACTGAGAGCTCTTGTCAGTTTGCTCTGGCTGATGTTGCAGCCAGAAGGACTTACACTCATGTGACCTGCTAGTTTCCAGCTGGTTTTCCTCCTCAGTTGCTCTATTCTGTGTGTGCTATGGGCTCCTCAACCCTTCTGGCAAGCGTAGACCCATGAGCTATGTGCCTAACCCCTGTACTCCTGCAGACAAGCACAGCCCAAGGTGAGGCTGGACTCTACCCATTCTAGCTATGTCTAATTGCCAGGAATTGAGGGCTTATCCATTCTTCACCCCACAGTTTTAAGCACCTCCCTTCAAGTGTGAGTAGGCAGCTGGACCAGCGTGCCACCACTCTTCTCCTCTGTGAGGGACCATTCCTGGAGGATGGGTTAGCAGGAGCATGAGGAACAAACCAGGTGATCCACATACCGCTGCCACAGATAGTCATGGAAGGAACAACAATGCTACATGAACCAACTAGAGGGTCTATACCAGCATTTGCAGGTGCTCTAGGCATTGATCCTGCTGCCTCCATTCTGTGTGCAGCAGGACTGTTGAATAGGGAAAATAAATTTGAGGAAGGATCCTAGGACCAGATGACAAGCATCTGGGATTGATTGACAATTGCTGAGCAAGTTGATAGAGTGCAGCGTTACCCTGAGAGGCCTTTGCCAGTCTCTAAGATGGTGGTCTTTAAGGTACCAGAGCAGGATCTACAGAGCTATTGTGCATAGACCTCTTCATGGAAAACCCAGACTATCTATTCATACTCAAAGCACAAGAAAATCAAACAAGAGAAAAATGAAAAGGAATAAAAGAACTTTCAAAGTTTTATTTGCCTGTAAATGACAGTTGCTCTGGGCTCTTTGCACAGGACGCTCTTCAGGAAGATTTCTCAGCATCTTAGGTGGCCACCTACAAAAACAGAGGTGGTGAAACTCAGTTGTGATAGGTTTTCTGGGCAAAGTCCCCATGGATCTGATTAGATGTGAGCCTGGGACTGCCCTGAGAAAGACCTTCCCTCTCCTCAGGGCTGCATGGGAGGTGGCAGCACAAACCACGGGGGACCTCCTGGCTCACAGCTAGTTCGGTTCCTCTGATGGAGACTGCTGGAGTGTGGGGCTTTGTTCTGGGACCTCCAGCCCCCTTTCATGCACACATGTGCATGCATGTGCACAAATGCCAGTGGTTTCCAAGTGCCATTTCTGTGATTTCTGCCAGCTGCATGCTTACATGCCCAGCAAGCAGAAGTGATTTTGTTCTGTCCCCCTGTGCTCTCCCTCAAAGAACGGGTTTTGGTGAACACATCACACCAGTTCATTGCTATTCCTTTACATCCCTACTGTAAAAGCATTGACCATTGCTCACAGCTCCGCTGGCCTGTTTAATGTGCTCCAGTTCACAGCACTACAGTCCCCAGGCAGTGATTGCAGCCTACCCACCTCACTGTGCCCACTTGCTGGAGGTGGCCCAGGGAGGCAAGCACTTGGCCGCTCAGCTCTCTGGATGCCTGCTCACATCTCCCCTCTGCTAGCGCCGGGGCTGTACCCCACGTGGCGCAACATGAGATGTGGGGAACCAAGGGGCTAGGTTGGGACACAGGCAGTAAGCACAGGGTCTGGTGAGGTCTGTCCCAATCTGTCTGCCCTCCATGCCCTGCTGCATCCCCCAGAGAAGGTGGCTTTCACTCCTTGACTGCCTGCATCATGGGGTCAGGGCTGTGGTGGCTTTGCATTGTCACCATGTGACATGTAAGCCCAGTGGAGGAGAGCAGGTCATTCAGAGGAGTTTTAATGCATGAGACTTGGCTGGGCACTCCAGCTGCGTTGAAGTCCTTGGGAAGATAAATCACTGGCTCTCCAGGGATGATCTCTCCAGGTACCAGCCCTTTCCCTCTTCTTTCTCCTGGCCTTTGGTGTGAACCTTCTGGCTCTCAGGGAGGTAAGTAGGGACACTGGAAAGCTATGATTCACAGTTTTAGGCTTATGCTGTCTGATTTTTTAAGGCTTAGAATTATTTGCTGCCGGGACACCATGCTCATGCTCCAGCAGCAGTTTCAGTGCCAATATGTGCAACAGTGCTCAAGCAAGAGACAGCGCCTAAAGCAACGCCTCAGCAAGACCCTGGCTCTCCATGAGTTATCACTGCCCTTCCCTGGGCAGCTAGGGGCAGTGGGAGCTCGGCACACTGCTTTTGTATGTGCAAGGCGAGGGCAAGTGGCTCCTGGTTTGGTTTCTGTGAGCTTTGTGGTTTTTGGTACTTGGTTTGGAGCGATTGGCTCAGAATGGCTAATGCAGAGCAGTAAGCAAAGCCTATTCACAGACTACATGAATGCTTTGCACTCTCTTTCCCTTTAAATTAACACTTTCAGGTTGTCAACATGGAGTTCGGCAGCCTGCAGAGATTTGGGGATTTTTTTTGCCTCCTTTATCCCCACTTCAGTGTAATTGTTTCTTTAATAGACATTGTTGGTTGGTTGGTTTTGGGTTTTAGGGGTTTGTTTGTTTGTTTGTTTGTTTGTTTTTAGTGGTAGCAATAGCTATTTCAAAGCTAGTTCCAAAACAGAAAAGCCTCAGAATTACTCAAAGTTTTTTTCCCAGGCTGGGAGAACACACAAATGATGCAAAGGCAGCTATGGCCTGACACAGGTTATTGAAGCACACTAGACTTCAACCCCCACTTGCAAAAGCAAAGCCTACAGTTAATGCAGACCACGAATTCATGAAGTGTTCCTTACATAGTTAAAACTGCCCCCCCAACATGTTCTCTCTTTCATGCATATTATAACACCACCCCCACCCCCCAAATAACAGCTTGGTACTATGGCAATCCCACTTCTACACAATATGTATCCACAGTTCAAGGACTACACCAGCCAAATCTACACTGCTACTCTCCAAGGCTTGCTGTGGGGCAGGGATGTCAGGGGAATGAAGGTTGTTTCTATGCAAAGAGTTTGAAGCAAAACTTGGGTCTCATGAAGCTGAGATTGAATTGGCTATTAGCTTTGTGGAACTAGCGGAGGATTTTGAGCTTGGATACTCTGGGAGTCAGAAAAGGTATTTGGGAGAGATGGGAGAAGGGCAGGATTGTGCCTCTGGCAATACAACTGTGTAGAAATGTGTTTAGCCGGATAAGTTGAGTAAGATCATCTCAGTCTCACAGAACAAGTGCCTACGTCCTAAAAACTTGCCTTCACTGTTGGTGACGCACATGATGAGCTGGAGGACTGAACGATGGATGCGTAGCTCCCCAATTGCTCCTAACAAAGATCTCAGTACTGTTCCATGCAGTGTGTGTTCTCTGTCTGTGCATAAACAAGGGAATTCATCCTCCGGGGACTCTCAGTCTAGTTTCTTTCATTAAGAATAAATTAAACATTAAAAAAAAATGTAGGAGGAAATTAGAAAAAGTGGTTTTTTGATTGGAACACATTTCTGTAAAGCTCTGGCTGGAATAAGCAACATGTAGTGCAATGTATTTCAAATAGATAGAAATAATGCCCTAAATATACCAGGCTAATTAGATGTACTTTCTCTACAAAACCACAATTCTAATGTTCCTGTCTCACTGTAATTAAAGAAGCATTTACCATGCACTGGAACTTTTAATTAGGTCTAACATCTAATAAACTTGGAGTAAACTAACAAATATTTTCTCTGTCAGTGGGTAGCTTTTAATCAGTGTTTAGAAGTTTAAAATTTCAGATAGCAGACATCAGCCAGTGCCTAAAGAGCTTAAGACACATTTGAGCGTAACTGGTAACCGTCATGCTCACCCTCGCAAGGATGTGTCGAGGGAACTGGTGACCAGCCTTTCCTCTTTGGTAGTTTAATTTCCTGGGGGGGAATTACTTTGCAGGCTGTATTTGCATGAGGTTTGCTGGGCTGTGGATCAGGCTCAGGCCTCTGCTGGGTGCTGAGTGTGGGCTCCTTCCCCCTTGCAGCAGCCATCCAGAAGCTAGACCAGTTCCTTGCACTCCTGCTGTAGTGGAGTAAAAGGGAGCTTATGCCCTCTCAAACAGGTGTTTGTCCATCAAGACAGAGCCCCTTGGTGGCCATCCCAGATTAAATGTCTACATTACAGATGGACAAAGAGAGGTGAGACATCTCTCCCCACCCTGTACCTCAAGAAAGACCTGCTAGTAAGAGCTGAAGATCTGAGTGAGTTTGCTGATGTGTCCCCGTACAGAAATCAGAGCGTGGCCCACAGGAGAGCTGTCAGGGAGGAGAAGATGTCTTCTGGTGGCAATGGGGTTGCAGGAAGCCAATGGGCTGTCCAGCTGGAGAACTGTGGTCCTTTCCTCAGGAAGAGCGGACAAGGCTGGGGGAGCTGGGACCTAGATGCTGGACACAGGGGTCAGGGCCACAGCTATACCCTTGCGCGATGTGCCTGTGTCGGGTAAGGAAATGGACATGTGTCTTGGTGACAAGAGGCTGTGAGTAGGAAGGCTGGTAGTCCATACTACCAGTATGCTAAGACTATGTTGAGGTTCACCTGGCCATAAGACAACTGCGAAAAGACATTATAGTAGCCATACGCATGCATAAGTGGACAGCAAAAGTGCACAGGCCTATCTGTGGGTTGACAGGTCTAAGGCCTGGGAAGAAGGATGTCTGAGGAGATATCATCAGGAAAGACTACATTGGAGGAGGAGAAGAGTGGGCAATGGAGGAGTACATCCATCCCCTTTCTCACAGTGGCTCTTTCAGTGGGATCAGACTAGTGTGAACCCTTCAGGACTTGCCCTCTTGGTAAGTTTGCTATGTGATAGGGCAGTCCTTTTGAATCATAACCTCCTTTATCTGTTCCTCTGGAGGGCGGGGGCATGATGCCAGAGCAGCAAAGCATAATCAGCATCCAGTGTATCTGCTTGCAACACCTTCCCTGAGCATCCTACACTGCCTCCAGGCACCAGTCATGCTATTTTCCCATGTCCTGCGTCTTCCCTGTCCGAGGTAACTTTATTCTTGTGCTAACAGGTCCTGAGAGACATTCCTACTTATTGTCATGGGAAAGGAATCTCGTCCCATCATACCCAGTGGGGTGGCAGGACAAAGGGAGTGGGGAAACTGAGTCATTAAATAATTCAGAGATTTCTACATTCTCCACAGAAGAAAGAAGGGGGACTAGGGTCTAGGAATGTATGTTAAAGGGCTACTGAGGAAGCAAGCAGAGAAGGCAGGAGACACATGCACAGGGCAAAGGCTGAGGGAACACTGTCTGGAGAAAGATGGTGTAACAGAGGATTGGATCAATGGAGAGAGCTGGGAGGTTGGGGAAGGGGTAAAGGCTTTCAGATTTGGCCATGGAAATGGGATTAGGACTCTTAGGAGGGGCAGGATGAAGCCCAGGTGCTGCTGAAAAATGGGAACACAAGACAGTGTCTGCGAAGGAGCCTGGAGAAAGGAAGGCGGTAGTATTTGCTTCAGTACAACTGGCAGGTGCCTGTGTTTCTGGAACAGAAGGTCATATATTTTGTGTGAAGTCTCCTGCATCTAGGGAATGACTTTAATGTAGCTTGAAGTGCCAATAAGTGGAATAAGTATGTGCCATTACCAATAACAATAACAGCCCTGGAATACTTTGTACCCAAGGATCTCAAAGCACTCCTTTTTATGACTTATTCATTGACTCTTTATGTCCCCAGGGAGGCAGGGGATTATAATGATCACCTACTTTACACGTGGTGAAACGGAGGGTAAGTGGCTGGGCTGTGAACAGAGCTGTGACTGTTCTCCTCCGACAGCATCAATTTCCCAAGCCATTGGTTGAGAGGGAAAAAGCTGCAGCAGCTGCCAGGAAAAGCCTCTGGCATCGCAAGGGGTGGAGAAGGGATACCTGCCGCACCTTTCTGATGTGACTGCAATGTGGGGAAGGCAGACACCCAGGCACCTTGAGGGCAGACCTGAGCATGCTCAGCCTTGTGCTGGGCAGCTCATTCCCAGGTGCTCTGGCTGCTGTGGCGTGGATCCCAGTGCCATTCGGAGGTGCCCAAACTGCAGACCTGCTTTGAGAAACAGACTTTGGTGGATGGACCCCAGCTCTCCACCCTCACTCCTAGGCACATAGGTTTCTTGTTCACTTGCAGTGGGCAATTCACGAGCCAGACAAGGGTGGTTGGTCTGACCTGAGTGTGGAGGATATTTGGGGTCTGCTACCTCCATCTGACTATAACTGATGTTCATGTTGGCTCTTATGCTAGCAGACCAAAGATTAAAGGGTTATGGCATAGGTCCACACAGCTATAGGTCACAGTGCAGACTATATGCTATAGTGTGTGCAATACATACAAAGTATACAGATTTAAATGTAAATTTCATAGGGAAACCTATCTCTACTTACATCTTTAAGAAGCCTACTAGGAACTTACCTGGGCACTACCAGTGTAGTAGGCAACTTCCTAAAAGGCAGCTGTCCACAGTCGTGGAGATAGCTGTCTCCAGATGCTGAGCAAAAGCTTAAAATACTCATGTTGCAGTGGGAAAGGGCTCAGCCCTAACTGGACAGGACACAGTTAAGTGGCTTGGCTAAAGCTGTTGAGGAAGCCTTTGTAAGTGTTAATGAAGCCTCTCTCTTGCCTCCTGAGCCTTTCCACCAACACGACTCACTCTTTCCCTACTTGCTGCCTTTACTGGACCTGTCTGAAGACAGACATGAGAAATGCGGACCATCAGAGCCAAGCTACTGCAGATGGTTTTCCAGTGGGGACCAGCAGTCTCAGGCCCATCCTGTGGCCTTGTCCCTGCCTACACTGGCTGGCTCCATCTCTCAAACATGTACAGGCTAAAGCGAAAAGCCTGAACTTGCCTTCTGCAGCTGAGGAGGGGCTGGGGGAGCTGTGTGGCAGCGCTGAGAGTTATTGCTATGGCATTCATGGAGCATGTTGCTATGAATCGATATCTCACCATAATTACCTCATTTGCCCATTTTTCAAATTAGATAACAAGGTTGAATGCTTGACCAGACCATTCCTCATCCATTTACATTTCCTCCTCTCCTTGGCAGAGGAGGGGAGCCCCTCTTCTATTAATTAGCAGCCCTTGGAGTGAGTGGGGTTACACCCTGAAAACTCACGGCTCCTTTGGCCTCTCATGCCTGGACATCGTCATCGAAAGGTGGGAGGCCAGGCCAGACTGCCCGCTCGGTGAGGACAGGGGGCTGTTTGTGCCGGCTGGCTGTGTGCTGAGATCGCAGGCAGAAGGGAATGAGCTCACGCTCTGTTCAGACGGTGACATTTCCATGGGGCAGGGCTCATCCATCATCATGTGGTGGCTGAGGAGAGCTGTTAACTTTCAAGCTGGCTGGCTGCCTCCTGTGCTGCAGCTGGGGCTCACTCCCCTGGGGAGCCCAAGACCTGCAGTAGCCCTTGTGGAGCAGTGTGGTGGGTGGTCTGGGGAGGAACACAGCCCTGCCGAGTGGGGGACGGTAAGGAGGACAGGAGACCCCCACCATGACTCAGGGTTTGGGGAACACAGGGTATCCATTTCCAGGGGCAGTGCTCCTGTTTCAGCCCCCATGCCCAGCACTGGGGAGAGTTTTTTTCCCCTTCGTACCTGCTGTTTTCTTCATGAGGAACAGGCAGGCTCCCCTCAACATATTCCCCACCTGCGTGGGTGCCCAAGGTCTGCACCACAGCCTGCCGTGCATCCACTTCTTACCTCAGGGGTCGATTCCTGGCTGGACCCATCACCTCCCCATGCTGTGGCTGAGGCTTTTTTTCTTTCTGTTGCTCAGCAAAGAACTCATGCTTGTCAGGGTGGCCACTTGGCTTTTGTGAAAATGATACTTGCTCAAAATCAGAAGCTCTTGCAGCTTCTGATCGTATCCTCACCCCTCTCCGTGCCCCATCCAGCCTCCAGGGCAATACCGATTACCAGGTATTACAAGCAGAACAAATCCTTGTAGTCAGATGGCTCATTAGCTCCTGCTTCTCTGGGGATGTCCCTGTGGCTTTCCTCTGCCCTCTCTCCCCTGTGATAAGCAAGGGACCCCATCTTTGTCAGCGCTAGATAAAGAACAATTAGAGAGTCATTAATCTGCAGGAGGGAGGGCAGGAGGGGCACCAGCTGCTGAGCTGCTGTTGCAAGGCTGAAGCTGATGTTCCAGGGGCAGGCAGGAGTACAGCTTGGATCAGAGATGGGGGAACTGTCTTGTGCCTTTCCCTTGCTGTCAATTAGTCCAAGAGGTTAACCTTACCTCCAAGGAGCCAGGAGACCCTGGAGCAGCTCTCAAAACTGCAAGCAGAGTCTTTGGAGACTAATTGGGGTCTTTCACCTCCTTTTAGCTGTTTCTGAGCGATGTGCTCTGGAGTGCAAGCAGGAGAGGAAGTGCTTAGTTTGCCAGAGACTGGAAGTCAGCAGGGCTTTACCAGTGCCCTGGAGCCTGAGAGGTAAAGGAAAAAGAGACCTGGGATACATGGCCATGAAGTCACCAAGCCACTTTCAATCATTTATCAGCAGTCCTGTCTGACCGGGGATGTCCCCGTTGACTAGAGGTCAGCAAATGTGATGCCCATCTACAAGAACGGCTGGAAGGAGCATCTGGGGAACCACATGCCTGTCAGTCTGACCTTGGTGCCAGGGAAGGTTATGGAGCAGATGACCTTGATGTGGCACATACAGGACAGCCAGGTGATCAGTCCCAGTCAGCATGGGTTCATGAAAGGCAGGTCCTGCTTGAATAACCTGATCTCCTTCTATGACAAGGTGACCCGCTTAGTGGATGAGGGAAAGGCTGTGGACATTGTCTACCTAGACNCCAAGGACAATGGCATGAGGTTCAACAAGGCCAAGTGCTGGGTCCTGCACTGGGGTCACAACAACCCCATGCAACACTACAGGCTTGGGGAAGAGTGACTGGAAAGCTGCCTGGTGGAAAAGGACCTGGGGGTGTTGGTTGAATATGAGCCAGCAGTGTGCCCAGATGGCCAAGAAGGCCAACAGCATCCTGGCCTGTGTCAGGAATAGTGTGCTGAGCAGGACTAGGGAAGTGATTGTCCCCCTGTACTTGGCAATGGCGAGGCCTCACCTTGAATACTGTGTTCAGTTTT
Organism: Burhinus bistriatus; assembly: GCA_013397275.1. Classification (NCBI taxonomy): domain Eukaryota; kingdom Metazoa; phylum Chordata; class Aves; order Charadriiformes; family Burhinidae; genus Burhinus; species Burhinus bistriatus. The sequence continues at coordinate 370,222 of VYXH01009785.1, read as the reverse complement.
GTGACCTTCACTACAAGAACAATGTTAAGGTGCTTGGAGCATGTCCAAAGAAGGGCAACAAAGCTGGTGAAGCGTCTAGAGCGTGTCATATGAGGAGCAGCTGAGGGAACTGGGGTTGTTTAGTCTGGAGAGAAGGAGGCTGAGGGGAGACCTTATCGCTCTCTACAACTAACTGAAAAGGTTGTAGCAAGGCGGGTGTCAGGTATCTTCTCCCAATTAACAAGGAATAGGACAAGAGTAAATGGCCTCAAGTTGCACGGGGGGGAGGTTTAGATTAGATATCAGGAAAAATTTCTTCACTGAAAGGGTTAAGCATTGGAACAGGATGCCCAGGGAAGTGGTTGAGTCACCATCCCTGGAGGTATTTAGAAGTCTGGTAGATGTGGTGCTTAGGGACATTGTTTAGTGGTGGACTAGGCCATGTTAGGTTTGTGGTTGGACTAGATGATCTTAAAGGTCTTTTCTAACCTAAATGATTCTATGAGGTGCTCTGTGGCTGGGAACAGACCCTCGTGTGGCAGGGTGGTGCCTGCAAAGGCACTCAGTGTGGGGGCTCCCCACTCCCAGCTTTCACACCCTGCATGGTCACCTCCAGAGCCTCCCTGCTCTTGTGTCCTTCTCCATACCCAGATGCATGGGTTGAGACTCATTCAACAACAACCTGTAAGGGACCACTTGCCTACTTCTGTACCTTCTCCTCTGGTGGGAACATGTGTGGGGAGGCATTTATACATGTGGGGGCAGCTGATGTTTTGCCAATGTTCTGCAGAGGAGAAACACGTACATCCATGTGGAGAAGCACCCCTTACCTGATGGTGACTTCCATCAAAAGGTAACAGAGTGGGTCCTATGAAAAGGGAAGGGGAATGCCAGTCCAGAGTTCTCCTCCAGGAAAGGCATCTCCTTCCGAGGAGAGGAGCAAGGGTTGGGGTTGTTCTGAAAAGATGCTCCGGACTGCACCAGAATATGCCACGTGATGAGTTTGAATGGCGGCTGGTTATGAGCCCCGGGGGGGGGGCAGACAGCCGGATTCAGGCTCAGTTATTAAGACCATAAATCATGGAGACAGTCATGGGGAAGGCTGATGAGGCGGGTGCGTGCAGCCAGGAATGCCGGGAGGGAGAGGCGCTGGGCATTGGAGGCACACAGCTTCTCCACATTGCATGTTATTTTAAGAATTTTTCATTTTTATGGCAGTGCTGTCAGTTTTCTCAGAAGAAGGGACCAAATGATTTCAGGCTCCCTGATTTCCTGAAGACCTGGGCATGAATTCCAAGTTGCTCCTGATCAACACCAAGGGATGGAGAGTGAGGATGAAATGGCATTGGCAAGGCGCGCAGGACAAGAGTGAGAGGCAGGGACAGGGCTGGGGTGAGGTACTGAAGTACCAGGGGGAAGCCCAGGTTCAGGGCAGGGACTGGCCAAGACTGGGGATGGCAACTGCCAAAAGCAGGAGGCATTTTTTGGTGAGGGGGGGAAGTCAATCCGTAGCGCTGCCTGCAGTGGAGGATGGAGCTGTTTGAGGTAGCTGGGAGTGAGGCTGTGCGAAGCCAGGTGAGATGCAGCCCTTCACCTTGGGCAGACCACACGGCGCTGCTGGCTTCTCTGCTGTGTAGTCTGCTCTAGCACCCAAGCCCAGTGGTTTGTGGTATCTCTGTGCTACACTGTGGATGCGATACCTGAATATCTGAAGGGTATGACAGGCAGATCCTTGCCCACTTGCATCTGTCCAAGCCTCCCATGTCTCCTTATGAGCCTTCAGCCCTTTCTGGTGAGATGCTGGAGTCTCTCTGAACTATCTATGTGGGGCATGAAGAGGTAAACAGTCACTCAGAGCTGTGTAACTGCTGCGCCTGGCTACTGCACTTTGCTCAGGGAGAGCCACTGTCTGGCTCAAGACAATGGCATGGCTCTGGCTTTAGTTGTGGCTCTGGCTTTGGTTTTGACTCTAGCTTGGAGCATCAGGCACAGCTGGAGCTGCATGGGAGCAGCTGGGGCTTCATGGGAGACATACAGTGAGCTTGAGACACAGCTCAAGTACTGACAGTAGGGCACAGGGCTCAGGCACGCTGCAAAACCTGTTCAGGACATGGGGTTAGCAGAAGCTGAGTCTCATGAGCATAAACCTATTGGAAAAAGGACACCCCAGTGATTTCCCTCCACACACCATCTCTTTTCAGAGGCAGACAAAGCTGAGAGCAGCCAGAGCAGCCCATGAGAACATAAAAACTGTCACTGGCATTTTGGGATGGTGAGCCAACACCCAGGCTGACACAGGGCAGGAGCCTGGCCAAGAGCTGCGGCTCAGCCATCAGGCTTGGGGTGGGACCTCCTCCTCCTCAGCAGCGACAAGCATTTTCAGATTCTTGTGCAGGCAGGAGGTGATACCTTGATCTGGTTTGTGGTCTTCTGCCAGACTTGACTTGCAGCCCTGCACCCTACAGGAGCAGCCTTAGCCCTCCTGCCTTCTCCAGTCCCAAGGAAAGCCTCCGGGGGCACATCAGCCTGGCTTTTGCGTGGAGCAACCTGTGCTGCATTGCTCTTCCCTTGTGCCCAGAGGCTCACACAGGATGTGGAAAGACCTTGCTCTCCCTGGACTCATGGCTGGGCTGTCATGATGGACATAATCACAGGGCTGCCGGAGAAGTGCATGGCCAGATGGTGGGGAAAAGTGTTACGGGGGGAAGGAGCTGCCACTGAGGAAGGAAGAGAGATGCTCTGAGGGGCTGTAGGCTGCCCTCTCATCAGAGGTGTTGGCAGCCCCATGGTTTGCTGCAGAGAAACCCAGAAGAACTGAAAGCTCATGAGGTTTCCTCCAGGCCAGATCCAGTACTATCTGCACAACAGTCCTACAGCTGCATATAGGCACAGTACTATCCCATACCCCCTCATCACTGCTGCGTCCCCTTGCCTGTCTGTGGCTTGCTCTGCCCCAGAAGAGGCTGCAAGGCAGTATCCGCCTGAGGGCTTTTTGTAGGGGTCTGCTGGGGGCATGCCACGGCCACCTATGAACTGGCCAGAGCAGCCAGGACCTTTATATCCTCTGCCTTCACGAAGGGCTCCCACCCCAACACTGCTCCTCCAGCGAGTTGCAGCTATAACATAAATATGACCGGCAGCACCCTGCTCCCTGGGAAATGTCGGTGCTTGCCTCAGTGGGCTCCCATGCCGTGCACACACATTGGCCCGGCTAGTGGGTGAGGGCAGATCCATCCCTGTCACCCCAGGGAGCGATGGCCCTCTCTGGCAGCCTGCTCCTGTGGGGAGCAGCATGGATGGGGCAGCTCTGTGCTCCAGCTGCCAAAACCTTCAGCCTGCCCCCGTGTCCCCCCGCCCCCCCAAGCTGTGAGGTATCAGGCAGTGGGCTAGCCCATCTCTCAAGGCGATGTGAAGTCGTTAGCTAATTAATCCCTGTTCCTCCTGCATGGTGGGGAGGAGTACTGGCTCTGTGCCAAACCCGAGACATGGGAGTGGGCAGCAATTTCACCTTATGCTGGATGAGATAGCAGAGCTTGTGTGGAGAGCTCCAGCGTCCCAAGTCCGCGGTGCAGCAGGGGACAGGGCAGTGAGCCCTGGGGACCAGGCTGCACCATCTGCCTCCTCCTAGCAGGAGTCCCCAGGGCAGCAAAAAGGGTCAAGACTCAGCCGTGAGACGCTGAAGGAATTCAAGTTGGAAGGAATTCAAGTTGGCTGGCCTCATGCAAGGTGGGACAGTGCTGGTGGCGGGCATGGAGGGCGGAGGGTTTCTTAGCCTCACCTCAGGGATAAGAGATCCCACAGGAGCAAAAGGCCAGGAGCAGATCTGTAGCTGGCATCAGGACAGGGCTATTGCTGATAGAAAAGGGCTGGGGGAGGGAGTCAGGGACAGTCAGAGCCCTCCTGGGGATGGACATGTGGCGGGTATAAGGGACCACACAGTGGAAGAACACAACAGCATGTGTGGAGAAGGGCAGCTGGAGGGAGGTGCCCCCTCCATCACTGGATACCCAGGCATAATCTAATCCAACACATCTTCCCCTTTCCTTGCACACCGAGCTGATGGACAAGGCTTTCCAGCCAGACCCCGCTCTGCTCTGGGGATCACATGGGCTGGCAGGGTGCTGCTGTGGTGGGCTGTAGTTACAGCCTGTATCTCTAAATCTTCTCTGCTTTTTAGGTCACTTTGTTCGGCTTATAAATCCTGGCCTTGTCGTACAAGCCATGAATCATCCTCTCCAGTCAGCATCATTTATTTTTTTCTCTGGTCTTGTTAAAATAACAGGGTCAGAATGCTTAAAATCCAGATTGTTGCATTTTCTGCAGTTTTGCCTCATAATAAGTATTCTCTTCCTCTCTGGGAAACTGCCACACACTTATGGCCAAGCAGAACTGCTTGGGAATTTGGAGGGAGAGAGGAATGGGGCAAAAAGGGATCCAAAGGACGTGCTGAAATGATCTGCCACTCACACAGCCCTCATATGTATACCCAATCCCATGTATGCGTGTAGCACCTACATGCATACAGCCCTGCCTTCCCTGCTTCCACACACCTACCGCCTTGCTGGCACCCTGTACCTGCCTTTGCTGAGGCACAACTTTGCATGGATCAGAGCTGCATCTCTTCCCCCTGTCCCTGACCACCATATCAACCCCCGGATACCTCACAGGGAACAACACAAGTGGTTCCTATCCTCCCCCTTGCCAAGCAAGTCCCTGACATCCCAGCTCTGTGCTCTGCAGCTTTCCACCCTGCCCAGTGCCAGGAGCACGTTCTCAGCCACATCTTTACCCAGCTCTGCTCCTCACACCATCCTGCAAGATGCTACTGGGTCTCCATGTGGGAGGAGCAGACCTTCTTCTCTGCTGCCTGACCAGGGAGGGGGAGAGATTCTATGAGAGCTGGCTTCACATGTTGCCACAGTGGGAAATAGGCTCTGCTCAGCACCAGGTACCAGCGCAGCCCTGCATGGGATCACGAGCCTGCCAACAAGGCATGTGTGATGGTGCAAAGCCAGCGTTCCCACACTCAGCCAGCCTGGAGCCTGCAGAAGTGCAGTGAAGCATCCCTGTGTATCTGCATTACAGCCTTCTTCTTAATGACTGTACAACTAGTGTTTCTGCAGGTTTCATGTGAAGGGCTGTACTCACTTGAGCATGCAGTCAATAATCCTTTCGATCTTCATCACTCACTGTCTGGCTTCAGGCTTTATTTATTGCACAGCATCTAATCACCAAGCCAAAGACAAAAATGGCTCACTCCCTTGTGGCCTTTTTGGTGGGCATTCCCAGTGATCAAGCTTTAACAAAATTAGCATTGCTACTGCCTTTGGAGGTGATACTGCTCTCTGCAGTGCATGCAGGTGGAGCTGAGCCGTAGCAGCTATACAATCAATAGTACAGAGCACCTTGCAGGAACAGCCTGGACCTCAGTACAGTTTCAAATCCAACAGCACATCCTCTTCTCCCTCAGGGAAGAATTACAACATAAAGTCCAGGAATATATTAATGTGTAGGTTGTGAGAAGGCATCGACACAAACTAAGGAGTAAAGTCTGGGTTATCAGAGGTAATTCTCAATGGTGGTGCCCTGTTTGAAAGAGCTGGAGCCTGTGCTTTTAGATCATGATCGTTTTATAGCCAACAACACCCTGAAAGATGTGAGTGCTTCTGCAAAGCAGACCCTAGTGTTGGGACATCTGGAACGGGTGGAATGACAAAAATACAAAGTGACAGGAGAAAAGATCAGTGGCTGGAGCAGACTCCAGCTCTCTAAGTGACATTTAACAACCTTACATGTTCCTTCTGTGGCTACCCCCCTGCCTCATTTACCTCCCAGCCTGTGCAAGAAATGAAGCCAGGTTCCTGCAAACCGCAGCCTGCTTTCCTGCCCGGCCCAGAGCTGTTCTGGCACTTGTGCTAAAGGAGGGGGGACCTGAGGAGAAGTCACGGCAGACTTGGACTCTGCATCTAAACATGTGCATGACAAGGGTGAGCTGAATTTGTGCAGTGGTGGCAGAGGTGAACTCTATGTGCATGCATATCTATGTGTATATATATGTATGTTGCATATATATATGTATTTGTTTAATAGTACTTTCCATCTTCAAGACCTGAATCTCCGCAGTAATTCCAGTATCCAGCTCTCTCCACTCCCATCTGGAGCAGTTAGTTTTCATTATAAGAGAGAAAAAAGGAAGCATTTACTAGGCATAATTACTCTCCCCTGAAGGAACCAGCCATCCACTTTGCCAGTGGGTTTCACAACTGCTTGCTGCGAGAGAAGCATAGGATGCAGAAATGCCGGGGTGGCTTGGAGGACCCTTTTGCATTGCTTTGAGCCCTGTCCCAGACTTTCTCCAGGCAGCCCAAGATGCCACTCACTCAGCATCGTTAACACCAGCAGAAGAGGAGGATATGGCTGTAGCTTATGTGAGCCACTGGCTCAGTCAGGGTAGGTACCTGGGTGCTGTTTTAATGTTTGAGCACCAGTGGAGCTTCAGATAACAGTTGCAGCTCATGGCATGTAAAACAAAACTATATTTGGCTCTCACATCTAGTTCTCAAGTCTTGCTCTAACCACAGTGCTGGGGTGAGGCAATTTTTACTTAGGCTCTAGCTGAGTAGCCCTGCAGATCTCGCAGCACAGAGAAGACACCTGCACCCAAGAACATCTTAGGCATCATGTGGCTGGCTGGCTGGACCCTGAGGTGGAGGGGAGTACCAGGACAAGGGGACCTGGTGCCACACTGACAGCCCATGGCTGCTAGCTTGTTTCACACCTACTAGTTTTGGAGCTCCTGCCCCATCTCCTCTCCTTGCGGGAGAGGTCAAGAGCAAGGGACAGAAGAGGACCAGCTTTGCTTAACAGCAGCAGGAGCCGGCAGCCTCAATAGCTGCAGGCCTGGGGCGGGAAGGAGAGGTTTGGGAAAGGCAGCAGCAGTGCTGGGTAGGGGCACATCAGGGGAGGGCTCTGTGCTGCCCACCCCATGCTCCCTTCACTAGGCTCCCCAAGCACTAAGTGCCCCAAACCTGCCTGTGCTGTGTCCTATGCCCAGCCGCTGTGGTGGGGTTTGAGCAAAAATGAGAAGCCTTCCCTGGGAATCTAATCAGACGTTTTGGGAAGGCCCAAGGGTCAAACACTGACAGGTAGCTCAGTGTTAGGCAGCAATACCAGCTCCTGCCTGCCCCAGCCACTGTGAGCACAAACTGCCGGCTGCACCTTGTCATCCCGACCCGGCACAGAAGGACACGCAGGCTCACCCACTCAAGTACTGCAGCTTTATTTGAATGAAACAATCCACGTTGAGAGTCTATAGGTTACACAGCGGGTGCGTCAGGGTTGGGGGCGACATTGGATGAGGCAATGCTTATAAAACATCTCACCCTGTTTAAAAGGTTCAGTTCAGTCCCTTTGTGTTTTGTGCTTTTAACATTGTGGACAGCTTGGTATCATGGTGGTGAGAGGGTCCCAGTTCCGTTTGATGACAGTGACGGCACCCGATGAGATGTAGAGTGGGACAGGACAAGACGTGGTGGCGATGAGGGAGGTGGGTGGAGAATGGGGCTCTGTCCCAGGGTCCCCACCCAGGATACTAATGGGAAAAGAAACAAGAGACAGCAGAGGAACACACACACACCCCCCATCCTTCATAGTATCCCCAAAGACACAAAGTCTGTGTGTAGCTCCTGTTGGGGGTGTGTGTGTGTTTCTAAACGCTTCTGTCAGGTCAACATATACTTTCTACTGGCCTTGGTGACCTGGAAGCATGAGGGTGACATAGTCCCACTGGCACTGGATCCCACTGAAACGTCTCACTGTTGGGCCTGAGCTGGTTCTCCCTGTCCCTCGCAAGCTGAGGACGGGATTTTGGTGTGATCCCCTTCTATGGGATCCAGGAATGAAGTCTGCTGCTGATCTCTCCAGGCTGGAAATGAAACATTTGGTGAGGATAAGTACGGAGCGGGGGGATGGAGTGACGCTGTGGGAAACACTGTCTGATGCTCACTTCTGGCCAAAGGCAGGAGGCGCCACAGTTGTTTCCCCATGAGACAGTTGCATATTGGGTGATGGCCCCTTTCCTCCACTATGTGCATTCTGATACAGGCAGGATGGTCCTAGCTGGGAAAAAAAAACCCAAGCAAAACCATGCTGGCACCAAATTTTCCATCCCATCTAGAGATTAGAGATTGTCTCCATGCTGTCAGGCAAGTGCTGTGACCAAAACCACAAAGAAGAGCCATGTATCTGTAGCATCCACAGCTTTTGGGGAATGTCCTGAGAGATTAACGCATGCCGTGGAGCCCTCCAGGGTGAGATGGTAAATCCAGAAGATCTCAAGAACTGGGAAAACAGGCCAAGCTCATCTATTTGAAAGCACTGACACTAAGCCACTTTACCCAGCATTGATGCCACCAGTTACACCAATGCACTGAGAAGCTGGAGATGGGCAGCAGAGAAGGACAAGCATCAAGGTTTGATGAGAGGAAAAGGTCACGTCCAGCAACCTCTGAGAGAGTCTTCTTGTCCCAGGATGTTACATACCAGGGCCTCCAGGAAACAACCAAATAAATGCACAGGAAAGCTCCTTTGCTGTCAGTCTGTAAATACCTTCCCCCATTGGCATCTGAATTTTCCCAGGGAAATCTCCAGTGCTCACAAGTCCCTCGCTGCTCAACTTCTGTGCGGTACACGCTGCCGCCTATACAAAAGACCTAAAATACTGACCCCAGTCAATGCTTGTGGCATTTCAAAGACAGAACAAAATTGATTTTCGCCTCTCACCACAATTTAGGTGCTGTCTGAGCTGACTGTGCTGCTATGGCCTCTCCTGGCTGTTGCTCTGCTTATTGATACCCATAGCTGGTTCTCGAGAACAAGGCCCAGTGGCACAAGATATACCAAATGCCCCCACCTTGGAGGGTGCTTAGGGTTGGAGTGTGGACAGTGGGAGAAGGGAAGGGTGGGGACTGGCCAAAGATGCTGCTTCCTCCAAAAGGGGCTTTCAAGTCCTGTCTCCTCCCTGCTGTATTGCTGGTTAACTGTAACACCCCCACACCTCAGTTTTCAGCTCTGATCCCTTTACAAGCCACTAAGATAAACACCTCACCAGCGCTAGACCTACATAGTGCAAGCAACACCTGGAGACAGCTTCATCTCAGCGCCACGTTATATCTCATAGTCACTAAAAGAAAACCAGTTGGTGCCTGCCTGCAGAGGCTGCAATGCAGACAGGGAAGGGGGAATGCACTCACTCTTCGCTGGTTTGGGCTCAGCCTGTGCCCTGAGCAGCTGTAACGCTGAGAATGAAGGACTCATTGCTCACCCACAGTGGCCGAGCAGGACTGCTGAGCTCTGGCACGTCCAAGGGCCTGCCTTTGCTGATGATCTGAGGCACAGCATAGTTATGCAAGTTTTGAACATCTAGGAGTAACTCTCCATTATAACAGCTGGGTTTTAAGCAACTGAAAGTCACATTGCTGCCTGAATGGCAGGACCAGAGCTCAGCTCCCTCAGCCAAAGTAGACCTCCTCTGGCTGGCAGCAGCAGCAGGTCTTTTATCTTCTTACAGACCTGGCCCGTATACAGGATGGATGCATATGCAGGGTGGTGGAGCAGCCAGATACCCTTCACTTGGCTCAATGCTTCAGGCAAGGACCTGGCCACACCATTATAACATAAAGCACCACCAGCACTCTGACCTCTGGGCACCGGCACTGCTGGGGGTACCAGCACTGTGTGAGGGCTCTAATACAGCTGCCCCTGTATTACACTGTAGGCCACCCTGGGGGTAAAAATTCCCACTGTAAGCCAAGCATTCATAGCCAAATTCCCCTTTAGGACAACAGTTAGTGGAAGCACAAAATTTTGCCTCCTTCCACAGGAACAAACGTGATTCTGTGATCCTAAATCCATGCGAAACCTGGATTTATCAGACCTTCACAGCTCTCCACAAAACCCTCCATTAACCCAGCTCTCCCTTTGCAACAGCTGCCAGCAGAGATGGTATCTCTCCCTCTCCCCTTCACTTGTTCTTTGCCCTGTGCTGGAAAACCCTCCCCATGAGAGGCAGCAGAGGGAAAGGCAGCGCTCCTGTGCTGGGACCCTTTGCAGCTCGCTCAAGGGATCACTCGTGTGGGCATAATGGGTTGCTCAGCTTCTTCATGCACAGATGTGCTGAGGAGCTGGCACTGGTTCGGCAAATTTTACTAGTACAGGTTCGCCTGAGAAATCTGGTCTAAGGACTTTTCTTTAGTCTCCATTGCCTAGCACCTGAGCAGCTACAGGCCAGAGACTACTGTCTGCCACCAGTGAAATGAACGGCAATGCAGGGTGAAGCTTGGCTTTCCCCTCTCCTTTTGAAGAGTAACATGAACATGCCCTGTTCCATGCTCTCAGCCACCCATGGGGCTGTCGTGAGCCCTCTTTTGCCTCTGGAGAAGCCAGGATGTGACCTACACTAGATCCCTGATGGAGCCAACACATGCTCTGAAGTGCTCCTGTCTTCCTGCTCCACCACCAGCACCCAGGCAGCCTCAACAGCCCCTCAGGCTGTGTCAGGGCTGCGGGGAGTGAGATGGAGAAGGTACCAGACAAGATATAGGTGATGCAGAGCGTAACAAGTGCCAAAGGCAGTTATGAGTGGAACTGAGCCCCCCCATGCCCAGCAGCCACACAGCACAAGGATATGGTCAACCTGCTGTTGGTTCCTGGAGCTCCGTCTTCTTTTGAAGAAGGGTGCTTGATGGCAAAGCAACTGAGCATGCCCTTTATACCCAACCCAGGGTCTAGATGTCAGGCACACACCTCACTCAGCCAAAACAGAGTGGGGTGGCACTGCTCTTCCATGGGCAAAAGGTGCCCTGGAGACTACAGCTCTCTGCAAGCTGCATCCCTGCCCTCTCTGGAAAGGCAAGTTGGGTGAAGGTGGCCCTGGGCTGTCCTGCAGTACTCCTTGGGATGTGTAAGGCCTCCAGGGCACAAGTGGCAATCTGTGGTTTGATATGACCATACCAGGCTGCAAGCAGCCAGCAGAAGACCCCAGAATCCCCCCGTGGTGGGCTAGGTGGTGGCAGATGGTGAGTCAAACTGGCATGTGTCTTACTCCCAAGGGGAGTACTGAAAAACAGATTTATACCACAGCTATCATTTGGGATGCCGAGTGTACCGGGGCTCTTCAACTCCCTGCTGGAAAGCACCAGCCGCCAGTTATTACCACAGAGTGTAAATTGGGTCCTGTTAAAATGCAATTTCCAGAGCTCTCCAGCACTTGTTTTTCTGCAAATGCCTTTTGTCTGCATTAAATGCCTTCCCAGGCTGAGCGGGATGAGCAGTTATCAGTGGGGCTAAAGCAAACACAAATGGCAGCGACACCTGGCTTCACCTGCAGCCTGCACAGGGTCCTGCTGCTGGATGCTCGGTGCCTCTACAAACAGGGGTGCACCCGCATTGAGGGCAGCCTGGAACAGACAAGATGTCAGGGCAGTTTAATGGAGCAAGAGTGAGGGACCAACACCAGTCTCTGCCAAAGCCAGGAGTGTGAGAAGGCCTCACTTTTGCACAGGAGATACTCACAATACAACTTCCCATCCTCAGTGAAAAGCAGGGTCCTGCTCCCCGGGTGCAAGAGCTGGGCATCATCGCTCAGTGCTGTGGTACTGTGTCCCACCGCACCCAGCTTAAAGCACAGAGCCCACGGTGATGCATCCCTCCATGCTGCTGCTAGGCTGTCCAAAGGCACCCAAGAGGCAAAGGGGTGCTGAAGTATTTCCAGGGAAAGATGGCTATCTGCGTGGCTCTGACAGATGAAGGGGACTGAAACAGCAATACCCTGAAGCAGCAACTCCCTGAGCTCTCTACTTTAAGGCAAAAGTTTGTCTCTTTGAGTGGGGTGAGGTGACACCATTTACACCATCTAGGAGGGAAAATGCCCTGGTTCCTTTGCCTGTCACTGCCTGGCACAGGTGGGGTCCCTCAGGGTGGCATGAAGGACCCCCTGGCTATTCCTACAGGTAAAACTCCCTGCCTCAGCCTCGCTGAGAGCTAGGGGGGAGCAAGGCTTGCTCCTGCCAGCGCCTTGCACGGGGACCGCTTCACGCTGGAGACAAAGCTCAGGGCAGCAATGGTGCGATGGAGAGATGCTTCTCCCACCAGTGCCGCTTGCTGCTCCCACCCACTGTCCCTCCCAGGGTGAGAACCGCAGGGCACCAACCCAAATGCAGGGTGCTTTTCCTGGCACAGAGGGATTGGGATGGCTGAGGAGGAGGAATCCAGACCCTGCTCTCCCTTTGGTACTAAAGCATTTTCCTGTTGTTCTGTAGGAGTGCACCCACAGGATTTCGTATAGAAAGAAATTAAATTTCTGTATTTTGAATAGCAATAGGGAATAAAATACAATTTGTATCATGTTTACTACACTCACTCATACATCCATAAATTATTCTTGCAAGAAATTTACCAGCCTAAACATCTGAACTCCCCCCCCTGCTTTCTCCCTGATTGCTGCCCTATTTCCTTCCAGAATAAAGCTACTTCCCAGAAGGAGGGCTCCATATCACTGCTGGTACAGCTGCTCTTCAGGCAGCATGCCACATGGCTCTGCCAGGGCAGCTCTGCATGCGTGCCAATAGTAACACTTCACTTTAGGAGTTTCCGAACCGTTTGTGCACTACGCAAAGTTTTTCATATAGATGAAACATTTTTTTCACTCCCATACAGCTGGGCTGAGTTGCACTCAGGCATTCCAAATTACTTAACTCCACATCAAATGAAAAATATTAGCTCCATCGCTTTCCAGTGGCTGTTCTACGTGGAAGAAAAATAGTCTATTACTATTACCAGCCAGGAGTTGCTTTCCAGAGCAAGCAGTAGGAATTGATGTTCATATTGTTAAAAGCCATGGATTAAAGTCCTGTTGATGACCTGTTATTGGGACTTCCACTGAACTGTGGAAAATTATAATAAAAAAAAGTATATTTTTCAGAATACAATGAACAACTACAAAAAGAGGTTTTAACGGAAAGTTTCTTTGTAAGCCCCACTTGTAACTACACAGTAGCATTCACTACGTCTAATATCTACAACTTATACCCAGGAGCCTGCACACTCACGTATTTTCTGTTTTATACCCTGAAAAAAAAAGAAATTGAGTATATGTCGGCTAACACCCACACAGCATTCTTCCTAATGTATTTCTACAACTACCAAGCAGAGGTCTCCTTGTAAATAAAAGCAGTCTCTTAAATTTATATTGCACTTTTCTTCTGCAGGGACTTTCATACTATGTACAGGAATAATCTCCACCATCACTGAAATGCAGCCACTTCTGGAGTGGAATAAAGCAGCTACTCGATAGGCACAGAGCAACATAAAACATCAGGAAGAGAAGCATAATGTACCCAGTTGGGACTACAACAGATATTTAAGAAGACAGTCTGTAATTAAGTTTAAGGACTGTAATTTAGTCAGAACACTGTGAAAAGTGTGAGGGGATCTTTAATTGCAAGGGGTAAGGAGCATGGCTTTATATCTCACCTGGGATGCATTACCACTGCAAGGAGAATTGCCCCTTCAAGCATGGGGTTGGGTTAGTAAACCATGAATACCACTGCCCCCAGAGAGGAAGGACACTGTCTCCCCCCACCCCATCATTGCACAGCTTCTCATCATTGCTGCTGAAGTGCCTCTTTCCTCTGCTACACTCTCTCAGTGCATCTGCCAGGGAAATGAGGTCCTTCCTTTCGTCCTCGGTACTTCTGACAAGCTGAAGCACTTGGGTTAATGACTTTCCCCCAAACTCACCACCAGCTGCTTTCTAGCCAGAGATAAAGGAGCAGAGGTCTAGGTGGAAAGGTGCTCGCCGAGACTTTTACTGAAGCTGATGGGCCCATGTCTGAGAGCAGGAGAAGGCTTCACCTCTTGAGCTGGGGCCATCTTCTTGCTCTGCCCTGGACCCATTGCCACCAATGGGCTTTTTGCCCCCCGCACAGTGGATCAGCTTGGTGGGGCACGCACATCTTCCCTCACAGGAGCTGGCAGCAGGGCATGGACAACCTCCCTGCAGATGTCCCTTTCTAAATATGTGGTGCCCCTTTGCTGCTGCTTGCCTCATAGAAAACACTTTGTCCATGATCCTGAACCTTCAGGCTGCACCTCTCCAGCCCCCACAGCACCTCTGCTGCCCACCAAACATCAGCAAAACATGCTTGTTCAACTCTAGCTAAGCAGGCAGTGGAAGCAAGGCCACAAGGGTCTCTGCCTCAGAGCCTAGAACGTGAGATGATTACACTGGGCTATCTCTTACCAATGGGGAAACGCTCCGGTCTTCAACTTCTGCCCAGCAAAAGCACTCCGGAATCTGCTATGTAACACAAATGTTTTGCCACTGAGATCAGGAGCCATCGTGAAGCCCCCTGGAAAGCACCGTCTCTCTCCTAGGAGTGAAAGCGGACTCTTATCAGAAGGGAGGTGATGACATCTGGCCTCCAACAAACATGGAGGAAAGGAAGAGCATCAGGCTGAAAGAGCTCAGCTAAACGATGATGGTGGCACTAGCTACCCATGAAAATGGCAACAAACAGCAAGAAGCAGAACCAATTTCGGCACCCACAGCATCCCACAACACTGCCTGGCCCTGGGAGACAGATGCAGGTCTCCCAGCCAAATATTCACTGTGATTGAGGTCTCACTGGTGGGAGGACTGAAGACAGAAAAGACACAGTCTTCAGTCTTGGAAGTGGAGAAAAGCAACATGAGCAAGGGAGACCCATACCATCCCCTCTCACTGTCTTGCAAGGCCCTCTGTGAAGGAGGTCCCCTTGTCCCTCAGAGCTGATGTCCTTTATCTCTCCAGTGGTGACCAAGGAGCATCACTGCAGATGAATGCCCTCCCAGGAGCTAGAGAGAGCTGGGTTTCAAGACTTCAAACTGGATCTCTTGGGAGTTAAATAAGAGCTTCCCCTCCCTCCATTGGTGGAGCAAATGAGGCACCAGCTGTTGCTGGAAGCTGAGCAATGCAGGAGGCAGCTAATACATTCAGGTGATTTTAGACAAACACATTTGTCTCAGAGAAGCTGATAGAATCATCAGAAATGGGGAAGCATTCATGGATACTAGGGGCTCCAGTGACAGAGTTTATTGTACATCTATGGTGCCCCAGACACAGAGTTCGGACAGGGTGTCCCTTAGAGGGGAGAGTCCCACTTAACTGAACTGCCAGAGCGTGGGCTACTAAACCCCAGTCCACTGTCCTGTGGGGCTAACTCTGCCCTGTGCAGGGAGGTAGTCATGCCCAGAGATGCTTCCAGTTGCAACAAAGCAATCACGGCTCCTACTTGACCGGTGCAGGGCAGACCCTTCTCCTGGGGGTTCATCTGGAGGAGCACGTGCCTCCACCATGAGGAGATCAGGCCAAACCTGCTGCAGGTCTGCAGCAGAGAGAGACACCAGCTTCACCCTTTTATGATGCCAGCAGGAAAAAGGTGAATCTCCCCCAGCCCTGTCTGTTCCCCTGTTCATCTGTGGCAAACGAGGCCACAGTTCAGCACAAGCCCCTCTTTTGGGTCAAGCTTCCTGCCTCCATCCTTCTTGGGGCACTTTCCTGCCTGTTCCACCTTTCAGCTCCTCTGCCCACCACTTTGGCAGTGGAAGTTGAGTGTCTGCAAGACTGCACGTGCTGACAAAATTCAGCCGCCTCTCCCCTGAGCCGCAGTGCTGTTGCCGCACTTCACCCACTCTGCAGCTAATGCACTGTGCATGCTAAAAGGCCTCAGAAGGTGAGGGAGTAATATTGGAGCTGCCTGAACTGCTGGCCCAGGGGCTGGGTCATGAGCACGGGACTTGCTGTCTGGCTGAAGAAGGTTGAAATGCCTGTCTCTTCCCATAAGCCAAAAAATTTGAGATGGGGGAAGTTAAGCAATGGAATAACAGACCAAAATAAATAGGTAATGAAAGAAAGGCAGAGAAGCAATCCTGGGTTTAGGGCTGAGGCGACTCATCCCAGCATTCACAGGGGGACGCCAATGTGCAACTGCTCCTCCCTTCCCACCCCATCCCAACTCCTCCCACCCATCCCTTAGCCCCACAGAGACACCCTTCTGCCTGCAGCTCAGACCTGCTGTCTCAGTTTCTCCCCTCAGCAAGAGGTGCTGAGAGAGAAAGAGGCTCTCAAAGGCCAGTGCTACAGCCGGATCCAGCTGGGACTTCTCCGCCACTCAGCATGGTCCATGTGATGGGTCCGTTCCTGCTCCATCTTCTTCAGGCTGGCGAGTGAGAAGCACAGAGCGGTGGGGAAAAGCCAAAGCAAACCACACAGGGGGCAATTAAATACATGAAAGCCTGGAAGATGTGGATGGATGGAGACACTGAAGCACATGCGGTGCAAGGCAAGATGCTCCGGCCACCGGCACACGGGGCTGCTGCTGCCCCACTGTTGAGGCCAGTGTTACTGCAGGGAGCTGCAGCCAGAGCGGGGCAGCCCCAGCCAGCGGGAGAGCATGGGGAAACAAGGGGAGTACTGCGGTATATCATCCACTAAGCTGTGGGCTCTGCAGTAAAGAAGGTAACTGTTCTGGTAGAAATTTGTGCTTTAATATATTTTTGTTTGTTTGTTTAAAACAAGTTCCCACTTCCCTGAGGAAGCCCTGTCCGACATTCCCAAGGAAACATGGGGGTGTTTTTTTCCTCCTTCATTTGCTCTTCACATTTCTTTATTCCTGTTTGTCTTTCATTCCTTCTTTTCTGTGTTTCTGCTTCTTTCCTTCCTTCCTCTCTCTCTCTCACTCTCGTGCACGTGCTTTTAAAAAATTTCTGTCTTTATTTTTAAATTTTTTTCTAGACATGATGACTTTCTCAAGGAGTGCTCCAGTTCTGAACCAGATCCCTTTGTGTGGTCATGCCTGTCAGTCTTTGGTAACATATGGACACTTTGGTGTGCCAGTGAGGAGGGGAGGAAGAGGAGCAGAGGTGGCTGAGTAGGAAAGGAGCAGGAATGTCTTGGTCCGAAGACAGGAGCGCTCGCTTGCCATCATCTGAGCAGCACGTAAAGGAAGAAAGTCAATGGGCCACAAAGACAAGGGCTGTGCAGGGCCGGGACACCGCTTCCTGGAAGAGCAACCGCTGCCAGCCGAGAAGAGAGAAAAAGAATTAGTGATGGGATGGATCCAGACTTCATCAAATAAGTCAGTGCACATCAGTGTCATAGCCTTTCCTTCCCCCCGCCCCCCACCCCAAACCACAAAGCACCGCCCAGATCTACTGGAAGATCTGTCTAGCCTTCCCTGGACATTCTCAAGACTTCCCAAAATTATTTCTTCTCCAACTCAGAAGAAAAGGTTGAATCTTAGTTACTTTTGCAATCCAACCCTCCTTTCTTCCCCAGAAGATTCAACTTGAGTCAAAAAAAAGGTTCTGCTTGTGTTTTGGTTACAGCTTGGCCATCCTAGGCTGAAACAGACCTTTAACTGCACCTGAAATTTTTAGGGTGTTCTGACATTTTTAAGTTTTGTTTCCCCCTTCACCTTTGGAGTTAAGAAAATTGCTAAAATTGACTCTTCCTCAGCAAGTGGTTTTTTCCTTCAAAAATAAATAAGACAAATTGAACCTTGCTCATGAGTGCCTGTCTGGCTTTGGTTTGCATACTCTGAACATCTGCTCTCCTGCCCACCTGAGGCATGCTATCGAGGGCACAGGCAGGACTAAGGCACAAGACACAGCAGTGATTCCCACCCAAGGACTAATGGCTACATACTGCTTATGCACTTTGCTATGGCTTCAACCTATAGTGCACCTCAGTGAGAATGGGATTGTCTCCATTTCTGCAATGCTGGTATCAGGATGATGTAGATGGACTGGATGGTGGGATTTAGCTCAAGCACTCACTGTCAGGATCGGGAGGGAGGTGATGTACAGCTTGGGTAGCTTGCTCCCATACTGCATGTGCAAGACGCTGCCTGGCTGTGCCTCTCTCCTCAGAGGGCAATGGGAAGAAGCCCATCCCACCCTGGTTCCAGGACCCAAAAGGCAGATTTTTTTTCCTGGAGGAAGACCGACTTAACGCTGCAGAGGCCATAAGAGCTTACAGAAGGTCTTTCACTTTCCAAAGCTCCCATACTTAGGGTTTCCAGGAAATGACATATTGCAGGAGCCTTTATCTGCTTGCGGATGACACTCCCAACCAAACATACTGGTGCAGACTTCAGCATGCTGGTGTCTGGCAGCACAGCCCCTACAGGATCTGAGGGAGTTGTTCCTCTGAGCTCTTGCTAACTCACAACAGTAAAGAACAAGTTCAAGAGTCTGACAGCCCCTCTGCTGCCTTCTGCTGATGGAGGCAACTGTCTTGTTGAGTCCCACCAACATGTCAACATGCTCTGAAGTTAGCTGCAAGTCCCTAGCACATGCATTCACATATGCACTCCCACTGACTTGTTTTCCTCTGAGGCAGGAACATGCTCACCCTTATTCGGTCCAATTGGCTTCCTTGGACAGTCCCCCTTTTTCAGAGTGACATCATCGATGGCAATGTCCCCCTCGTAGCTCGTGCCCCGGACACCTTCGAAGATGATCTGCAAGCAGAGCATGGGACAGAATGCAGCGTGATGCTGCAGTTGTGGAGGACCCTTCCCACGCTGCAGAGCTCTGCAGAGGTGAGCAGGGCAGACCAGATCTTAGCAGGTCCCCAAGTGAATGATTCCTCCCTGTTTCTCCAGTACTCATAGGATCTGGAGAGCTGGACCCCACTGCTTATGGGACCAACCCCTGTGTGCTGATTGTCTGTAGAGTAATAAATGACCATGTAGACCTCTGCTTTATTAAGTATGCTGCACTAACAAACCAACCAATACTGAACAGAGCCTGCAAGAGTAACTAAATTCTTATTTATTTTTTTAAAATACCCAAAATCATGCTGGGGATTTTGCCACAGTGCCACAAATTACCAGCCTGCACAGACCCAGCTCTCACAAACAACCCTACAACCGCAAAGTAGCATGTTGGGCAGAAACAACAGCAGCAAAAGATGCAGTAACGAAGCAGCCCCCTTCCCAGGCACACATAAATGACTCGACGACGAGCCCATGCAGAATGCCCAGTTCATATTCACAAGCTGTCCTACAGTCCTAAACCAGGGGGACAGTGGGGGTGGGCTCCTGTAGGACATGCTAGAAAAAACCTCTAGCGCTCACAGTCACTTTAGACCAGCAGGCCAGCATCACCCAGCTGCTCAGCACCAACAGACCTGTTGCATGGACCTGGTACCAGAAGGAGCTCTTTGTTAAGCAGTTTCCAGACCAGCAATAATCAGAAAATTTATAGTGCCAAACTGATAACGAAGTTGGACGGCTTCAGAGAGAAGTGGACTTGATTGCTGTGCATCCATTAAGCTCCTGCCTTGCCCCAGTGACGCTGGGGGTGGAGAGCTCCCAGTGCCCTCTCTGTGTCTGACCAGCCCCTGTGCCACAGAGGCAGGTATCTGCTGGGAAGTCTCCTACTGCCCATGGCACATGGACAGGACAGGTGGCAGCCAGCTCCTTGGGTGTGGACCTGACTTACCTGGAAGGGCCCGGGTGGGTTGATGGGCACATGTGCCTGCTGCCACATGTTCCCCCGGTTCCCACTGAGTGACCAGACCTGGGTGTCAATGGCTCGCTTGTTCCGCACGCGAACTAGTAGGTTCAAGGAGCCTAGGAGAGAAAAAATGGGTGCTGGCATGCGGGGGCAGGCAGGCAACCCAGCCTGCTGGGCTGGCCCCCTGTGTAGTGCTGGGGCTCAGCCTCAAGCCACAGCTGCATGCCACAGCTGGCCCAGAAACAGCCTGCAGAGACCCAGTAGTAACCTCAGGAGGGAGCCAGCTTTCTCCTGGGTTGATGGGCAAGTGCCACTGGCGATGTTTCATCCATCTGGGCTATCCAAGAGAGGACACAGACCCAGATGAAGACAGAGAGGACAGGATAAGGAAGAAGCAGTCTGTAGTGTGGCTGGGGTGGCACAAGAAGGGGGTGGCAGAAATGCTAGTTGCAAGTGACCTCCAGAGGCATCCTATCCAGCCTCCTGCTTGAAGCTGTCTCCAGCTCTACATCAGGGCAGCATGGCTTTGCCTGGCCAAGTCTTGAAAGCCTCTCAGGAAATCAGCTTTTCCTAATGTCCAGTGTGAACTTCCAGCACTACCAGTTGTGGCCGCTGTTCCCTGTTATATTGTCTAATAGTACCGATAAGACTTTGGCTCCGTTATCTTTGAAATTGCCCTTCAAACAGTTGGGGGCCAAGGGCTGATAGCAGCCTCCTCTTTGCCAGGCTAAGCAAATCCAGCTCCCTCAACCTCTCTTCTCCTGGACTTCTGCTCCTGGCTCTTGACCATCCTCATGCCCCTCCAGTTGGACCTGCACCAGTTTCTCCCCACCCACTTGAGCTGGGGAGCCCAGGACACATGTTTGCCTCTCCCTGTTCACCACTGACACCTGATGTGTGCTATGTGGCTTACAGCCCTCTCCCTGCCCTGGCCCTAGCCATCAGCTGTAGAAATACGACCTGTGTCCTCAGTCGCCGTTTGGCCTGGAAGCAGCCTTGGAGTAAGGAGCTGGTCTTTGCTGGCGCTGGGTGGCATTGCCTGTACCGCACTGCCTGTACCATCCCAGCCCCATGTTTTCAGAGGGATACAAAGACCCTGTGAATCAATACCGACTTCAAGTTCTTTCAAAAAGAGCAATTTCCATAAGGATTCATCTGCCATTAAACCAAAACCAAAGCCAACAAATCTCAAAGCATTTCCAGTTCTCACTTTGAAAACAGTGTCACAACCCTCTACCCTCCACCCACAAATGAAACCATCTCAGTTTGTCTTCCTGCAGCATCTTTTTAGTAACCCCCTCAGCTGACTTTTTTTCCTTTTTTGTTTCAGTGAAAAAACATTTTTAAACATTCACTCAGGGTTGACCTGAAACACTTTTTCTTTTTTTTTTTTTTTTCCTTCAATTCAGCTGGCAAACCAAAAAAAACAATCACAACTCCAGTCACACTGCTGCTCATCAGTGTTTCTGGTCTCCATACACAGACATATTACACCTGAGAGCAGAGAGGCAATATCAACCCTTACTTATATGTCTGTAGTCTGTCTGCACTTGGGGTGCTGCATTACTGCATGGGTACACCCTTCTGAGAGGCAGCAGCCAGAGGCCAGGGGAAGAGACAGGGAAAGAGGCTTTCCTATATAACCGCCCTCTTACATGATCCCCTGAAATTCTTCATTCTTGGCACATCAGCCTTGGGGGCATTGTGTGAAGGATAGGGACCTGGAAGTACCCCTGTCAAGCGCCTGGCTGCCAGAAAGCAAGAGATACATCACGAGGAGTTCAGAGATGCATAATAAAGATGATGAAATGTTTAGATTCTGAGTGGCTGACTTACAAGAAAAGGTTAAAAGAATGAAATATGTGTATAATTTAGTGAACTGAGGAAAGAGGAGCATGTTGTTGCCTGGAAATATTCAGACGTGTTAGCACTAAGGCTAGCTGAGAAAACTAGATGAAGGCCTGACGGGACAGGGAGAGCGTATCCAATTCCCTTCCCCAGTGGTACCCAGTTTGGGATGCACACCAGAACCCAAGATGAGGAGTGAAATAACTTGTTTCTCTCTCTCTTGAGACCAGCTGGCACTGCACAACCTTGGGGAGACAGAGGTAAGTGAGTGGGATCTCCCTCCTGGAAACACGGTGCCAAGGACAAGAGAAGTCACTATGGGAGCCTCTGGCAAAACCAGCTCTGAGCAGCTGGTTTCTTGGTGTCCTCCCTGCCCGCAGGAACTCCCTACAACGGCAAGTCTCTCTGGGAAGGATACCCGATCCTCATGGAGGCCCTTGGCCAAACTGATGGCCCATGCAGGAACTACAAAACCCCATAGATCATTGTCAACAGGCGTGTGTTCAGAGCAGCTAATTACAGATGCCAGAGCCGGTGAGGTGAGGGACTGAGAGTGAGTGAAGAATTAGTATGAAGCTGCTAGCAAGCAAGAATTAAGAACAACCGCTGTCTATTCTACCCTCATTTGGGGACTTGCAGCCTGGATCTGCTGTGCAAGAGACTGGCTGAGCAGCCAACACTGGGACAAATCAGGCGGCAAATGAACTTTGATGCCCCAGGAAAAAAGTGAAGGCGAGATAGAAAGGGACCCAGAGAAGCATCTGGAATGCAAATTAGTGCCCCCAAAGCACTGGCTGTGAATGCCTGGCCTAAACCCAAACCAAGCCTGAGCACATTCTGGCTGAGAGCTCCATGTCCTTGCAGCATCAGGAAAAAAGTTTTAACCTTTGGGCCTCCAAATTCCCTAATAGAACACCACTGAATATGAGCAGGCATTCTTCAAAAGGTTTGCAATTGGAAGGGGAGCTCCCTTATCTGCCCACAACATGCAGTGCTTCACCACCCCTGTCTACACATGCAAAACCAAAGGTCAAAACAGTTGAACAGCATGTCCATGACTGTCTTACAAATCAGTTGGAGTTGCGAAGCGGAGACAGATCTCATAGCCCTACCTGCAATCCCTGCTAAGTTCTCCAGCCTCCCTGAGGCCGGGAAAGAACGACACCACCTCTCTTTCCCAGTAATTCTGTCACTTGGAATGTGCTTCTGGGAGGTATGGAGGCGTCTCCAGGACTTCAAACTAAACAGGGATGAAGCCTCTACCCCATATGAACTGGGTCCACAGTGTTGCAGATATTAAAGATCATGCAGGTCTTCTACTTTATTTCCTTCTGCCATATGTCAGTTTGCCACAGGCTGTCAGTCAAGTTTAAGGGCATGTAGCCTTGGAAATGAACCTTCAGATCTGAGCTCCAAGCAAAGCCATAAAACACTGCAGTCCTGGACTAGAGAAAGCTCCAAGTCATCTTTCCAGTTGCTCGGAGCTTCTTTATCTCCATTTTTCAGCCTAGCCCTGAAAGCCAACTGTGTGACGGAACAAGTGCCTCAAGGCTTTGTGTTTTCCAAGGGAAAGCTTTGGGTTCAGCCCACTGCCCTAAAATCAAATATTGTTCCAGGATCCCACTTACAGTCATGAAAATCCATAGATTAAGTCACTGGCTAAAAAGGGAGGTAGAGCCTATGTAGACACTGACTTCCGTAGCTCCTGACCACTGGTGAATTCACACCTGCCCACGCCCACACCCACCTCCACGCAATCTAGCAATACCCATCTCATGCCTTATTAACTATCTTCACTCCCTGCGTAGCTTTCAGCATGTCACACAAGTTCAGACCAAACCAGCCACCTGATGCTTGAAAGGTGCCCCTCCTGGAGCACAGACTATACATCCAAATCCCACTTTGCAGGAGGTGGCCAATGCACGGTCCACGCATGTTTGGGGTGTGAGGAGCCCATTCACAGCTGTGAACTGACTTGCCACGTGATCCTTAGCAAACTGCTTTTACCTGCTTTTATCTGCTGATGTGATGCTATGATGATACTGTAGAAGGATAATAACACTCACTTACTCAGAGCAGAACTCGGAAAACACAGCAAACATTTTACGAGATCTGAGAAAGAAGACACCAGGGAACAGAACTGCCTGAGCTCTTCCGCCTTTCCAGTGGTCACAAACTGAAGAAGAATCAAAGTGGGACCTGGTCTCCAACCCCATGCCTCCACCAGCGAAGACGTGAAAGGGCCATCTGCGATGTTCTCCAGTGCCAGCTGTTGCAGCCACCCCTTTTGCCTGGTTTTGTACTACAGTCATGCCCAGTTTCCTGTATCAGAGTCCAAATCCAGCTGGCCAGTTTTGTTACCTATTTCTGTCATCGTCGCCCGTTCCCCATGTCCCCCATCAGATGTGTCTGGCATTTCCTAAGGGCACCTGCTGATGAGGTACACACAAAAACAGGCCATCTAGCTGCTGCTAAACCTCTCCAGCTGACCAGAGACAAACACAAGGGAAATCCTAGGACACCAGCAAGCCTGGTGTTATCTCTCCCCATACAAGGCAATCTTCGCATTTGTCTTGTAATCTGTATTATCCCTTCTTCCCAGTCAAAAGGGAGAATAAAGGCCAGTGATGAGTGATGAGGAATCAATTACAGGGAGAGTGAGCGGTGCCTTCTGCTGGCTGCCTTTAAGACCAGAGCTGGCATTTCAAAAGAGTGGCTCTCACACAAAAGAGCACCAGCTGGGCTGCCAGATAGAGTAGCCCAAGGGATGTCTTTAAATGTTACCTTCTCACAACAAGAAAAGGTCTTCTCTCAGTTTCCACAGGATGGGGACTTCGCTGTCTCATGGAATAGCTTTGTAGATCTGGAAAAGCTGGTGCAGGCAACACCGGGAGGGAGGCAGGGTCTGTGAAGGCAGGGCCACCGGCACAGTCCTTGCGGGATGGCAGAGAAGGCAGAGGTTTCCTGAAGAGCACTCTGTGGGGCAGCTGGGGGGGTGAACGCAGGGTGACGGGTGGGGAAAGGCTGCTGCCTGCCTGCTGAGGTGGTGGCACAGCTCAGTTTACAAGGCTTGGATGGAGGGCAGGCAGCTGGAGTGGCTAGGAAGTGAAGGGAGGATGATGCTGCACGCTGAGAGACGGGGTGCTGCGCCAAGCACAGCAGAGCTCCGTGGGATGGGTAGGGAAGGCTGTTGGGATCCACAGCCAGGAGGTGGGCTGGCCGCAGGCTTGCACACAGCCGGGTTTCACTGCAACTCCCCGCTGTGCACCTGCAGGATCCCTGCCCTGGCATGGAGCGATCTCAGATCAGCTATCCATGAGAAATCCTGGCTGCAACCCTAGTTTAGGTTTGGCACCCAACTGAGAATCCAGGGCTGAAAGCCCCCGTGGAATTTCCCACGGCATTTCAACTGTAGGCAAGACAAACTGAGATAAGAAAAAGAAACTGATTCATGGCAAGAGATGTCCAGCGGATGGAAAGAGATACACGGAGCAGAGAGGACTCAGCCCTTGTATAGCCTGGCACAGTCACTCGCAGACCCAATATGAGGGCAAAAACCAGGCCAGGGAGAAAAGAGCTCTCACCTTTCTAACAGGGGCTCTCAACAGTTCCTTGCATGTGGTTTAGTGTAAGACCACTGATCACAAACTAAAAGCCCAAAGCTTAGTGTGGGCAAATCCCAGGAACGAACGACATTCTTCGGAAAGAGTCTATTACTGTTCATAATCCCCGCAAGAAACACAGGTCCCTCTCCCTCTCTCATTTAAATGGATGTTAATGAATAGCAGTCGGTGTCAGACTGGTGTTCTCAGTTACAGTGCTGTGGGGGAAAGTTACTGCTCTGAGAGCTAGAAAGCAGAGGGTGGAAAAACAATCGTAGCACAGGTGGAGATGGGGAAATAATATCAGCTTGTACTGACTCATAGTTTCTAGGAATGTACGTTGTCTTTGTGCCATGATAGGATGTATTTACCCTTTCACAGCCTCTAATGACGCTTCATATGTTAACATATGCGGCATAAGACAATTAAAGCCTCTCGGCTGCTTTCCACTCGTGGTTACAGAGAACTTTATCTCTACATGTCTTTAACTGATCCCAGCTTGGTGTGCAGGGTCCCTTGTGTCCAGTCACAGGGTCACCACACAGACCCCTTCCTGCAGCCACTGCTTCAGTAACTTCAAAGCAGGAGGGTTCAGAGAGCTCATCAACAGTGAGAAAATGAAGTCTTGATCATAGTTTGGTACCACTATCCCACCTCTACTCACGAGGCATCCCCGTCAGCTTTAAAGAGGCACTGAGCATGTTCAGTGCTGTGCCACAGGCTGGCTAATTGCTATGGGACATCCTATTTCTGCTTCATTACAGTGAAGAGGCTATAGTGAAAGGGATCAGGGGAATCAAAGCCTCCAGTTCCCTGCTGTGGCTGGGACTTTCTGGGGATATAAACAGCAATATGGTAAGTTTTGATTGGCAACATTTTCCCTACAGCAAACCTGTGAAAATTACTTATATCTGCCTACAGGGAATTTTCTTTGGATTTTACTGTGGATTTAAAAAATCAAAGAAACAAACACATTTCCATCCCTGACCTCCTAAACCACCGTCAAATAAGGATGGGCTTGAAGCAATATCCCCTGACATGGCAAAGCCAATTGCACAGACTGATCTATGATCCATCGCTATCTGACCTGTCTGGCATGCATATGAATTTTGGGATGGAGGGAATGGACCAGCAGAGAAGCAACAACACTGCGATGTAAAGAAGCAAAGTGGACACATGGCTGGCAACCAGGGGGAAACATGCTGGTGGTGGGGGACACCTGGGGCCTTCAGACAGTGGGGTAAATGCAAGGTATGGTCATGCCTGCCTTGTGACAAGGTATGCGAGTGTTAACGGGAGGAAGGCAGGCAAACTACAGCTACAGCTCCTTCTCTCCAGCACATCCCCACCTGTCTGTGTACATGGAGAGCAGATGGTGATATGGTAGAAGCAGACTTGCAATGGAGCTATGCTTGAGCTCTTTTGCTCATTTGATCCACAGACTAATTAGAGGAAGTGTTGGCATAGAAAGATGAACAATACAAGACCTTCCATCTTTGATGCTGTGTGTACAGAACAAAATTCTGCTACCTCTTTTAATGGAAAATTCCCTCAGAAGTTGTTTGTGACCAGCAACAGGCTTTCTAAGCGTGGACAACAGGATGTGGTTTAAGGAATACAAAAAAGGAAAAAAAAAAAATCTCCACGCTCCATAGCGTTTAATGCATGCTACCTCAGAAGAACAAAAGCCCATCCAATATGCAGCCAGAATAGCGCAGAGGGAGGGTACAGAGTCTGGCATTTAGAACACAAGAATCAGGAGTCCTTGGGTCTTTTTGTCAACTTCATATCCAATTCATTATGCCACCTTGCTTAAACCTGTACTTGAACATTTTGCAGGGGACAACGTGGACAGACTATGCTCTTGACTATGGGACAGATGAGGTGTCCAACTCTCAGCCCTAAGCCCAGCTGTGTTTTTGCAGCCCCTGAACGCTGCTCTGCTCCCGTCTGCCAGCTCACCTCACTGCCGTGCTGCACGGTGCCTGCCCACGGCCAGCGCAGGAGTCATCATGGCAAGTCGCAGCAGATCTGAGCAGCTGGGCTGCAATATCCATGGGACCAGGCTAGGAGCCTATCCACCTGCCAAGCCGCGGTCCCGCGTGCCTTCAGTCCCAGACACTCAGCTTAATAGTCCTCAGTTTCCCCAGACCTCCTGGAGACCTCCTGCCCTCTGTAGGCAGAGGGAGGCAAGCAGGTAGCATGGTGTCTACCACTCTATCAGCTGGACGCATGCTTGTCTACAGCCCAGCAAAGCAGAAAACAAACGACACCTTGAGCTGAGCGAGTCTTCAAACCCCTGCGCTACAGCACCCACCCCCCTCCCTCGCCAAGCCCGGCATGGAGAGCATGCAGCCAGCCCGCGAGGACTGGACAGCCTCTGCAGAGCTTGCTCTTCCTAGCCCCAGCTCAGGGGACACAACTGCTTCCTCAGAGAGGCAGTCACTGACCCACATCAATGGAACCGGGAAGCACCCCGTAATCTCAGGGTCAATGATGTGAAGGACTTTAATGCGTGCCCCCTGCCTGCTTATCAAGCAGGCTGATGCTTGAGCTGCCTTGCTGGTCTCCTTGCCCCCTAGCAGCCATCAATGTTCCTGCATGGCGATGAGATGGAGATCCGCCCTGGGGTTCATCCTGCCTTGCCACAACCCGCTCCCTGCTGGCATATGCTGCAGGCTGTCAGAAGGCACTGTCTGGATGCAGAGAAGCTCCCATTTGCTCTGTGTCCTCTGTGCCATGATAACTCATGCTAACGCTCCAGCTCCTTGTGTGACTCCCTCCATAACCAGTATATGTGATAATTTACAACATCTGTCTGTCCATACACCTCTCTACAGACAGATTCTTTCTCATGGGATTTCTCACTTTTCAGGAAATACCACCAGCCCCAAAAGGGAGGAATTTGCATTACAAGAAAAACTACATGTTTGTTGGAAATGTTTCCTGTTGTTTTATACCCCAGACCTGCCTCAACAGCTTGTCTTTATCCAGAGATCCTTGTAAAGGTTAGAGATGTGCATCCTTAGAGACCCCTCCCAGTGTCTCCAGCCTAAGGAGGAGAGAGATGAACGTAGCTGTGGAAAGAAGTCCTCCTGGACATTTTGAGCAGAAATCCATCTTCAGAGATTGAGATTGTATCACCTCTTACCTAGGGCATGCCCTTTTGCGTTGTGCAGCCCCTCTTCTATCCATGCAGCCCTAAGAAAGGAATTACGACTTTTCCATAGCCACTGCTTCTACCTATGTAGTTTGTCCTTGCCTTTTGGGAGCTCCCCAAGGAAGCCTGCAACAATACGATCTACATAAATGCAGAGCAGGCAGAAAACAGACCCTTCCCAGACAGCAGTGTTGCCTTCCTTGCTGAGCTTGAATAGATAAACTAGACAGTTGGATCAAATCGTTGGCTTTGTCTACTTAACAAAAAAAGAAAAAAAAAAAAGAAGACCCTGCCTGTGAAATTCTGTTGGGAGGGAAGATGTACTAAAGGTACAAAGTGTGTGGTCAGGGAAAGCTGGCTGTGGTAGTGGAAGAAAACATGATTTCAGCAGAGCAAGGGGAAAGGGTGATTCAGGGGTAAGTTCAGCGTTGGTCACTTGTCAGGGGCACGGCCGTGTACGAGCCCAGCGCTGCCTCCAACTCAGCCCCAGGCAGGGCAGAGGGAGCCCCTGGTGCTCAGGGCTGAAACAGACGCTGCTCCTTTCGTTTCTCTGTGCAGCTCCTGGTAAGCAGGACAGGACAAGCCGGTGGGGATGCACCCGCAAAGCCCTGACTCCTCCAGTGCAAGGCAGGCAGCTTCTGTGGGCAGCAAAACAGCTGGCCCTGCTGCCTCTTTGGCCTTTATTGTGGCCCTAAGCCTCCGAAACACCACAACATCTCACCCTTAATTTAATGAGCAACTGTGGAACTATTTCTGCGCCGTTTATGGTGGGCATGTGAGGCATGGGGACAACAGGCATAGGAACTAGTCTTTATGGGGCACACGATGGGGAAGGGGAGCTGGCTCCAGCTTCAGCTGCTAGCAAAACCACCTGCACAGGGGCTTGGTATGTCCAGACAGGACTCTTCTGGGGCTCCAAAGGAGGCCCAGAGGGTGATTTGGTGGGGTCAGACTCCTGTTTGTCCTGAGTAGGAAGACAGCCAGTGTTGGTCTTTGTCAGACACACTGGCCTCTCTCTTCTTACCTGGCAGCCTGCATCACTCACCACCCTCCTAAAGTTGAGCACTGTAGATCAGAGCATCTAAATTAATCCCAAACCCCAGAATGGACTGTCTGGATTATGGTCCTAAGGCCCTACAGAGGGTAGATGCCAGACCATGATTTCTCATGACAAAGATGAAGTCCAACGCAGGGCTGGAGACCTACTCTGGTGAAGCAGCTGTGAAGAAGAGCCTCCCTAGGCAGTAGTGCTGGCCAGCCCATGGACAGGATCATTACACTCGCTCCGTACCTCAGGTGAGTGAGCTGCAGCAGCCCATCTTTCTTCCTCTATGATGTTTTCTGGAACCAAGCTGTCTGAAGGCAGCCAAGCAGCTCCTTCCTTCTTAGTGTTGCTGTACCTAGTTGTCACCAGAGGTGCTGGGTACTACCTTAGGGAGGAGAGGCCAGCCTGGGGGAAAATGGGAGTATGAGGAATGGAGCAAGAAGGAGACCACGCGTAGGCAACGTTTCCCACCAATTTTGCAGACTCAAGAAGCGGAATGAACCATAGCTGCTGTGAGGTCTGCTTGCTCCCTGTTCACCCTCTGTTTTGTGACATGCCCAGATGACTTCAGGCAAATGCTCACTTCTCCCAGCTTTGATAACGGACCCTTTCATCTTTGCCACCAGGGACAGCTGGGTCCTTTGCGCAATTCCTGTGCTCAGCTCTCAGACTGAGAGCACGCCCTGTGCTCAGCTCTCTCAGGCGAGCTGAAACAGAAGTCTGCTTCATAGACACTGCCAGGTTTAAAAGAGCACAACAGCCAGACAGGGGGAGTCTGTCTGCTTCCCTTCTGTGGGCAGGCTTTGCAAAGACCTCAGCCAGACAGTAGGGAGCCTCCCAGAGCCCCCAAAATACAAGTGGTGCGTGGGGGAGAGTTCCTGACAAAAACCCTGCAGAAGCAGATGTATTTATGCTGAGGAAGACTTTGCCTGTCTCTTCTCTATCCCTATCAAGCAACCTATTTCCCCATCATCACCCAGTCCGTGGTCTCTCAGTCCCAGGAGGCGAGCACAGGGCAGCTGCACGGCTGCAGGGCTTGGAGCAGATGGGCTGTTTTAGTGCGATGCTGAAGGCAGCAAGACAGCAGGAAAGAGCAGCTGAGATCACATATTCTTCCTGTTGAACTGAAGACACCACTCAAAATCTGTTCTCTGGCCTCCTCCTCTGCCTGACCCAAGGAGACGTGAGAAGTCAATGTTTCAGGCCTGGGTAGTGGTTTGCTGCAGGAAGGCTGTCAGAGTAGGCTGTGTTCCCAGCTTTGAGGCAGGATGCATTATAACAAGAGACTCCTTTCCCATTTCATGCCTGGCTGTACTTTCACCAGAAAACTTCCAGGGGACTGGCTGAGACAGTGAGACTCCCAACCTGGATCTGCAGACTCCATCAATTCAAGTGCTGGGGTGCCTGTCATCCCTGCAGAGCTCTCTTGGGAGATGCAGTCTCTCCTGGAAGTAATGGTGATGACTGACCCTTGTTGAGCATTTTTTGATTTTCTGGGAAGCATTTTAATACAGGTTACAAAATCACGTCTTGTTGAAGTTCAAGAACATATTGGGATGGTTGCACAGCAGTGCAAGATAGTTGTGCACTCTGCCTCCCCCCAGCCTTTATCCTGTCAGAGCACCTAGGAGGGTCTCCAGATGTGCACCTGGAATGACCAACTTCAGTCTCCACTTGTTCAATTATGGCACTGGTGAAACAGTTAATGCTCCGTGGAGAGAACAGAACAGTGACCTGGGAGTGCTAAAGGAGTAGTTGGATATGCACTGAGAGCTCCCATTTCCTCTTAAGTGTCTGTTAAGTTTTGTATCTAGCAATTTCAGGGTCTGAATAATTGATGCAACACCTGATGTCTCAGGAGACGATCAGGTTGCAGTAGATCCTTACAGCTACTCAGCTTTGCGCAAGGCTGCTGCTGCTGCTGTGAGACAAGTCTGAACGGAAAGACGCTTTGCTGAGAGCCTGAAGGAAGGGAGGGGAGATACAGCAGCTTCCCACCAGACGAGTAACAGTGACTCAAATCAAGTGAGCAGAAGCCAAGATGATCTGTGGGGATTCAGGGCATCTGCAAATGAATTGGTGTCACCAGTCTGTGCCCCTGACAACCTTCCCAACAAATTCTGCAGCAGGAATGTGGTCAGATCATGACTGGTAAGACAGAAGAAGAGGACTTTTGAAGAAGGCAACATTTCAGTGGCTGTCTGCACCGGGAACTTGATTCAGTGATGCACTTTTAGTGAGGGGCAAGGAAAGGCAGGGATCAGTGCACCCAGATTCAAGGTACTAAGCAGAATGCCTGCATCAAGATGAAGACACATTATTCGTGGAATAAAAATGACATATAGCCAATTCACATCTGAATACCTTCCCCTCCGCTCCATGTCTTCTCCAGCTTTACATGCCAA
Organism: Burhinus bistriatus; assembly: GCA_013397275.1. Taxonomy (NCBI): domain Eukaryota; kingdom Metazoa; phylum Chordata; class Aves; order Charadriiformes; family Burhinidae; genus Burhinus; species Burhinus bistriatus. The sequence continues at coordinate 338,623 of VYXH01009785.1, read as the reverse complement.
GCTCTTTGGCTTAGGGATGATTGAGTCCCACATCTGCAAGCCATGTCAAGCATGCTGTTGGTGCTGTTTGTAAGTAAACATCCAATGAAGGTGTAGACATATAGTATTTACTGGGCTCCAGCAAGAGTAACTGAAGAGAATTCTCTGCCCTTGATTATGCAGGAAGTTTGATTAGATGATGTATTGCTCCCATCTGGTCTTAGTAATCTTTAAATCTATGGCTCCAATCCCAAGTTCACTGAAGTCTTTAGAAAAACAACAACTTCAACGATCTTTGGTTCAGAGCCACTGTATTGAACCTACAGAGCTTCAATGACACTTTACAACTATGTGGTTATCTTTCCAGGTATTTATAATCCTTGCTCATGATCATGGTATTTGACTAACTTCCAAAAAAAACCAAGCAGATAGTGCCAGAAGAGACCACTGTCTATCCAAAGGGTCCATACCATAGCCCACAGGAAGCTGCTGGATTTCTGCATAAAACATTAGTCAAATACACATCTATTGATGGAAGAATGAGTAAACCCAAGAATCCATCTGAATAAGTGGAAAAAGAAGGAGTATTAAAAAAATTGAATAAATTTTTCATTACAAACTGTTCACTTAACTCTAACTGCAACTTGCTTTCAAGAGCCTAGAGGGAAGTGAATCATACTCATTAGGAAAATCAGCCTCCCCTCAATCAATCCAGTGATGTAATCTCTACCATGTAGAGTTATTGCACTGGAGATAATGGCATGGATTTCATGAACGAGGCATTTGTGTATAAGGCAAACTTTATATATCCAACAGAATGTGGCTACCTCCGGGGTGCCACCTGTATAACTGTGTGCAGCAGCAGGCTGCTGTGTTCATAAACAAGGTTTGGGTAGGAATGAGGGAGCTACGATGTTGAATCTTACAAAAAGGATGTCTTCATGGTTCAAGTTGCTTTTACTTTGATATAGCTGGTACCTATCAATCCGTGTGACCTGACAGCTCTGACTGCTGTCACTTGTCAGAAACAAGATGTTGACACATTGCATCTGTGCTAACACTGGCTCCTATGTGTGATCACCCACCAGGACCTCTCAGACACACCTTTGCACTGGTTGCATTAGCTGAGTTGAAGAAGTCAGCTTGGCAGGCCTTCCAGATCTGTGTTTCCTACTCAGCAGGAGGGCGTCAGTGATGACACCACCAGTGTAAGTGACCTGCCTACAACCCAATTACCTTTGTGAAACAGCTTATGGCTTTCTTGAACTTGGATGCTGTAGCAAGTGATCTGATCAGGTCTCATTGTTTCTAGTGACTCAGAACCAAAATCCCTCTTAATCAATTCCAAGCACTGTTCCTCGGGAAGGGGAGGGGAGGGGAGGGGAGGGGAGGCGAGGCGAGGCGAGGTGAGGCGAGGCGAGGCGAGGCGAGGCGAGGCGAGAAAAGAGTTGAGTTCAGCTGGAAGGGACCTACAACTATCATCTAGTCCAACTGCCTGACCACTTCAGTGACCTCTCTAGGAAACCTGTTCCAGTGTCTGACCACCCCCTCAGTAAAGAAATATTTCCTAGTATCTAGTCTGATTCTCTCCTGACACAGTGTTCAACCATTCCCAATGCATTCTGTCACTGGACACCAGGGAGAAGAGATCAGCACCTCCCTCTCCACTTCCCCTCCTCAAGAAGCTGTAGAGAGCAATAAGTAGTTTACAATTTCATTGGCAGCTTCCCATCCTGATTATACATAGGTCAGACTTAGCTGGGGTGATCAGATAAGGTCTGTGTCAGCGCTAAGCTGAAACAACAGCACCTTTAACTCTCCATGAGTTTCATAGATGCTGGACACATGCCAGAAAATAAGCCTTTCCCCTGATTTCTGGGAGAGGAACTGGAAAAGATAAGAGTGTGACACTGCTAGTGCAGAAAGGAGGTTCAAAGTACAAAAAATCACAAGCCAAGAGCAGGGTCTTCAGACATTTCTTTCAAACAGGTCCAGCTCTTGAAGCCCAGGACCTGCCAGTTTCACTACAGGATGCAGCTGAACAGTCCCATCTTGGGAGGTACCCCAGGGCAAGGCGGGGTCTTTGCCTTCTCCCTTCTCTAAGGCTGTATGTCGTCGTAAGCCTGTGTGCAGTGACTACTCCTATTAAAAATACAGCAAAAACAGTTTGAAAAGGGTCTACCACTGAGCTTACGCATCAGGAGGCTAAAAAAATGCTGTATGGGTACATCCTACATCACTGCTTGCATGTAGATACCCCTGTGAGCAAATAAACTGTTTGACACAAGTGTTTTCCCCATAAGCACAGTCACTGGCTGCCAAGATAGGGAGCTATAGCGTTAGCAATCACTGTGTACCATGGGGACCACAATGGCAACACAGAAAGTTAAATCCTCTGTGGCTGAAACATCCTCGTCCCTCTGAGCAACCATCCTCCTGGGATGCCCTGAAGCCATCTCTTGCTGTACGGTCTGTGAGAGCATCCAGCAGTGGGCAGGAGGCCGTGCAGATCATAACCTGGCTACCACTGAGCTAGGAGACGTGATAGAGAGGTGGCAGGGGACTGCGGTGGGAGCAGTCCGTCGGGAACACTGTCCCCTCAAAGCATCCTCCTCCCAGGAAGACCCTGGGAAGGGAGGAAGAGGAGTCTGATGGCTGAAGCAAGGACTTGAGGATCTGCGCCCAGCTGTGACGCTGACTCACCAAGCCAACTTGGCAAAGAGGCTTTTTGAACTTGGTGACTGGTTGCTGCTTGCCGTGGCTAGCTTCCTCTCCTGAAGAAAGCAAGCAATTCCTCGTTTGATATATCTGCGCCTGCCGCAAGCAAAACACCCTTGTTCTTAAATGCCTGGTGGAAACAGGATTTCTTTCCTTCCCCTCTCCCTGATTTTTGTGTTTGGGCTTGCAGGATCATAGGGTAAGGCAAATGTTCGCTCCGGAGTGGGCCAGAGGAAGGAAAACCGATGACCAAATAACTCCAGAAGAACGAGAATTGCCTCCAGGGAGCTCCCCTTCACCCTGCTCTCTCATCAGCTGAGAGATATTCAACATCACCCTGCTCTGCTAGTCCCTGAATATTTTATACCATGGCTACAAACGCTCCATTTGTATTCTGTTTCTCTCTTTCGTCATATCTATTATAAACGAGTAGTGTCTGGGAACTCTCCCAGGGAAGATTTGCCTGGATGGCTATGGATATTTTATAGTCAAATTGTGAGAGTAAACCAGCTTTCAAGTTCTGTAGAGGGGGGGAAAAGGTAATAAAAGCATTATTAAAAAAATAAATAAATGTCAGGATTTTATACCGCTTCTTTTCATAGTGACAGAGCTTTGGTTTGCTCCACGATGGAGCTGGAGCTGCTAGGAGAGCCTTGGGCTGGGAGATGTCCTCTTGCTGGCACTGTCTGCCAACAGGAGCAATCTGATACGCTCCTGCCAAGTGCTACAGCTGGCTCAGCAGGGCTGGCATCTGGCTTAGTAAGACTGGGCTGGCACTAGGGGAGCCAGGGGTTGGGGCCGTGTCTGCAGGCATGAGGGATAGCTGGCTATATCGGAAGCATGACATGCCCCAGGGTTGTAGCCACCGCATCTCTGCCTTCATACAGGTAGGAGGCCAGGGTCTGTCTCCTCATTTGACAGGAGAAGTCCGAGCGAGGAGCCCTGTATCTGAGAGGGGGCACTCTCCTCCAACCCAGGGCTAAAGAAGAAGAGTTGAAGAAACTTGCTTTGCCCTCAGGCAGGCTGCCACTTCCCCAGGGGACTCTGAGAGGACTTCAGCCACCAAGGGCATTGAGCCTGGCACCATCCGAATAAGCTAAAGCTTTCTGGCAGGGTTTCACAACCTCCGCACAAGCAAAACCAGCCAGGGAGTAACCAATGTGCATTAGAAATGTAAATCGAGCCATTAGACCTGCTGGTGAAACAGAGCATCCCAAACGTGCGTGGGTTCGCTCGTTTGTGTGTGCAGGGATAAGGACAGCTATGCCAGAGTGCTGCCAGTGTAGCAGTAAGGAAAAAGACCAAATAGCATAAGAGTTAGTAAGTAGCATAGCAAGAATGATGAAAACCAGACAATTTTAGGATTACTAGGCATTCTGATTTTTCCTGGAGAGGTCTCAGTTTCACCCTGGTGCCCCGATATGTAGAAGAGAAGCCAAAACGATTACAGAGTATCATGACTGGCCCTGAAAGAAACTCCAGAGTAGAGAGCAGATACAAGGGACTGAATTTCAATTTGCAGACAGATATATTGTGGGGTCACTAGACAAAGCCACATATTCCACAGGCCAAGAGAAAAAGAACTTTTTCTCATTTCTTTCTCTTTCATTCTCTGACTCTGTCTAGTCAGTCTAATTTTAAAATAATTTATTCACTCTCAGCTCAGCAGCACCCACCCTGGAAATCATCATAAGGCATTAGCCTATCCACTTTGCACAAATTTATCAGTCCCTTTGTGAAACAAGGGGAAAATGGGGAGCAGGAAGGGGCAGCAACATTGAGTATGAAGGGAAAATCAACAGATATAAAAGACGCCTGAAGCCAAGGAATAGAAAGTGGCACTCGGTGGCTTTCTTAGGTCTTGGGAGTCACTGTGTCTTTTGCTCTGGGCAATTTGTGGGTGGGGCAAATGAATAAAGAGTTAAAATGCTAAAAGTCAAAAACCTGTAATGAACGTCCAGTCCACCAGACAGACAGACCACCACAGGAGAGCTGTAAAACAGAGCTCTTTTCCAAAAGCAAGCAAAAGCTGACGGGCTTTTACTTTCCCCATGAAATGAACTTGGAAATATGACTCATAGCTGTATTCCCAAAGGATCGTCTTCTTCCCTGGCCACCCTTCGTTGCAATTACAAAGAATGAGATCCCTTTCAAAGCCTCCAGGAGAAGACGTGCAGGAATTAGGCAGCAAGGCCCACTGACCACAACGGACAACTGCAGGGAACAAGGGAATTTGCCAGCCAGCATTAACAGCTGTGCTCTGCCAGCTAAGCAAGACCAGCAGGTCCAGGAAAACCTGATGTGAACGAACACCGACAGTGCTCTTACCTGAGCAACCTGCCGCTGCCAGCATGAAGACAGTGCAGAGCAGCCCATCTGCAGGGGCAACACAGGTGCGTGCAAACACCTCTGACCGAGCTGCCCTCTGAGTGCAGATGGCAAATATGAGCCCTCAGAGCAAAGACAGAGATGGAGACCTGCTCAGTGAACCACAGCCCAGCCCATACCCCCCGGCACCCACAGGGACAGGGTTTCAGACTCCCCCCCACTGAGAGAAGGACATCCCAGATTTTGCAGCTTAACTTCTCTGCTGTGCCACAGCACACGCAGAGATGTGACAGCCAGGCTCGGGAGCGTGTTCCCTCCCAATGACATCAATGGTGCCAAGCAGAGAGCTGTTAATTAACCCCGTTTATTGAAGGGCGGACACATTCCTGCCTGGGCCCTGATTTTTCAGTCAGGCTCCAGTCCAGCAGGTGATTAATAACCCAGCGTGCTGTGGGAAGAGTGCATCTATTATTCAAATTAATGAAATTATAATCAAGAGGTGACGAATTAGCAATTGCTCCTTGACTGAATATGGAAACTCATTAGTGTGCCAGGCGCTTCTGGGGTGCTCGCTGCACTCATAGGCTTACGGTTAGAGGGGAGGGAGTCCGGCAGAGCAGACAGCCCCTTGGCACAGCTGAGGGAACACACATCCTGCCCGCTCCAAAATAGCCGTGGCCACCACAGAGCCCTCTGGTCCCACAAAGGCCCTCCACCTCTGTCTCCTCTCTGACAGACAGACTGTTCACCTGGTGTCCTGCTGCCAGGAGCAAGGTGGCTGTGGCCATGAGCGGGGAAAATGTGCACACACGGGTACAATGCTCTTTTTTGTGGAGGGTAGGGAGCCTTATGCCAGAGGAGGAGCGAGCCAGAGGGAAAGGGGCGATGGCTGACTGCAAGATACTGCCCCAAGGATGGGCTGCAACAGCCTCACAACCCTGCTGCTGCTAGGGTGTGGGTAAGGGACAAATAGCTGAAAGCAACAGCCCACACTGGCGCTTTGAGGACTGGAGTGGGACTCCCACCCTCCTGAATCGCCAGCTGCAGGCACAGCTGGCGAAGCGGAGGCTGGAAGTATTCCCTGACAGCCTGTGCCAGGCTGGGGTTACCCTTCCCTGGAGGGTACTCACCGATGTGCTTCCCGTACATGTGGTAGTAGAAGGAGACACAGTAATACTTGGCAGTAATGTTGTAGAGGGGACTGATGAGCCGGGCTTTGTCTCCTGTCACCCGGGGCCGGGATGCCTCAATGAACATGTAATAACCTACAGAACGAGAGGGAAAAGTGGGGAAAGGCAGCGTGTGCTGGGTTTCCCTCCCTGCAAGCGATGGGATGCCAGAAGCTGGGAGACCACTGCTTCTCTGAGCGACATGGCCTTGCTCTTCCCATCCGCTCTGCACCCACTGTGATCCCGGCCAGAAACACTTGCAGGATGCCTGCAGTGCCTCCCCTGCCTCAGCAGTATTTAGGGGAGAGTGGGAGAGATGGGCAGCAGCAGACCCCCTGTACGCACATGCAGCAGATGAGTCCCTGAGCATGCACACACACATCTATCCGGGTGCGAAATGAGCCTTTCTCCTGCAGCACAAGGAGCCCCAGAGCTGAGTGCTCTGCACAAGGAGAAAAAAGAAAGAGAAGGGAGAAACCATTCCAGCCTAATTTCTCTGCTTCAAGCAGAGGGAGAGAGGATTTGGTATATCTGGCCTGAACAATGTTGTTATCTAAAGAGAACAATACCAAAGTAGTTGTTAACAACCCAGGGAGGAACAGATTAGCTATTTAATTTGTTGGCATTGTTTTCAATGCTCAGTCAGGCTGGTGTACCAAACACTAATGGGAAAAGCCATTTCCTTAGCCATTTCCCATTTTTCGTGAGTTCACAGATTTGTGTTTGCATATAAATTCATTTTCCTCATTAGAGAAAGGGGAAAGTAATATCCAGCTAAAAGGGGAGCATGTTCTCCATGCATACCTATCATGAGCAATACACAACACCAGTCTCCTCCATCCAGGGTAAGGCACTCACTGTCACCCCACAGGCAGCTCCTCACCGGTCTCTCATGCTCCTGCTTGGTACTGAGATCTGTTTACCTCCCCGAGACCTTCTTTGACGAAACAGCTGGCTAAAACCAGCAGGGCCGCTTCTAGGTGTTAAAGATGTTCTCCTACTTGTTTATCCTTTTTTGACTTCAAAACAAGCATCAAACGGGACAAGGGCATTAGGCAGCAGGCAATTAGCTGGTAACAAGAACTAATGCTTACACTATTCCCTTAAACAAAGTCGTGGGCGTTTTAGTTGTGTGTTTAATGCCAATCAGTAACATGCAAATTAACTGCCTGCTCCCTGCACCCTGTGTGGAGGAGAAGCGTGTTGTATGGAAAGCAAATCAGCACTTCACCAGCTCCCAGAGCCGTAGGACTCCTGACAAGCCAAAAGAAACCCAGACGTGTGCCTACCCTCCGGCGTACCGCTGATGTCTGTGGGGGGCCCGGTGTTGACGGTGCGCTTGGGGTTCTGGGTCAGGGCGTTCTGCCGGGTCCAGTCGAAGTTGTCCATCTTGTCCTGCACGAAGCCGCAGATCTTCTCGTCCTCAAAGCGGCAGGTGTTATCTGCAGGGAAAGGAAGGGGCTGGTCAGCTGCAGCTCTTCAAACCTCCTCCCCAAGGCTGCCTGGGTGCTTGCAGCAAGTTGCACGGCACTGCTACATCACCACTGCGGCTCTGCGTCAAGCTGGGGGCCGATGGGCAGCCCCCGACCTCAGGAGGATGCTGAAAAGGAATATGTCCGTGATTAGTATGATTATGGAAGGGCTAATCCAGGTTGATGGATGTGATGATCTGACGAAATGGAAAAAGGCTATTAGGGCTAAACAGAAAGAGAGATTCTGCTGGGAGGTCTGAGGGGGCACACGTAGAGGAGGGTGAAAAGAGCACTGAAGACAAATAGGCCACAAGGGCTTTTAAACCAGAACAACTTGATGGTAGAATAATTTCCCCAGGAGAGAGGAAAAAGCGCCAGCCGATGACCCCCCTTTGGGCTACATATTAAACTAAACTATGGCACACGTGAAAAAAATCAGCAGTGGAGAAGAGGTCAGCTCAGTGCTACAAATGTGTCATTTAGCTAGAGTACATCCAATTTATACCAGCTAAAAGGCACATTTGATATTGCAGCTTATCCTGGTTCCCCTAGCAAAATAAGTCATGTAGGTAAAAGATTTTTATGTAGGATCAACCATATGTGCAATGGGGCTCAGTTTTATTACTACCACAAGACAGTCACAGCCTGCAGCAATATTGTAAGACAGGTGAAAAATCTTGTGCGTAGACATAACCCAATATGGACTTGCAGTGACTGGAAGGAGTTGGACTTGACCAGGCTGAAGCTGTCCTTTGTCTCTACCCTTTGTGATATAAAGGTAGTTCCTGAGCCACAAAACCACTCTGCACTGCTGAAACAGTAGGAGAAGGATGGAGGAAACAGGCAGAAGAGAAAGAGAAAAAAGGTCCAAGACCTGATGTGAAAATTACTTTGTGTTCTGAAAGGTCTCTGGGAAGAAACCAGAACTGGAGAATGCGCTGAGAGTGGGATCTCAGACCCCACGAGTGGCGCAGACACAGTAAGCACAGATCTCTCTACCTTCTGCCTTTATATAAGAGTAAGGAAGTGTGCTATGAAACTGAAAGATAGCGTACTTAAAAGCCATGAAAGAACACATACAGAAAGGAAAACAAGGCTCTGGCTAAGGGCTTGAGATGGGCTAGAAACTTCATCCACGGCATGTTAGTGCAAGACTCAACTTTTTGGGACTTACCCCTGACACTGTTCCTATTATCATGCCCAGATGAAGAGAAGCCCAAATGCCTACTTGGGTTCCTGCATTCCTGTATCCTCAGTGGTAGTTTGCTCTGGTTCCTGGGCAGGAGGCTCTCTGTCCTAGCATGGGTGACTCTGGCAGGACATGTAGGGCAGAGCAGGGTCAGAAACCTATGGGCTGGATGCCAAGGATGGAATGGGCAAGGGAAGCTTTCTGCAATGCCAGGGCCAAAGACATGGTATGTTGTGATGGTAGGAGCCTCACACACCTCCCACGCACACCAAAATCTGCCTTCTTGTACCAGAGATGAGAGACTACCCAGGAAATGAACAGCATCTTCACTCTGAGATGCTGCACCTCCCAGTTCCTACCCTGCAGCTAAGGCCCTCCTCATGGGGTCTCCACACTGTTGTTCCCCCTTCTTGCCTGGCTCTCTCCAGCATCACATCAAAGCAATGAGAAAAGAAGAGGCAGCCTCCTGCTGTGGCCCACAAAAAGGTCTCTGGCACCACAGGTTGGCCACTGTGCTGCAAGCCAAGGGCTTGGTTCATGGACCAGGGCAACTGGGTTTTCTGTAAGCTCAGTGGGAAATGCTGCTCCTGTGAGCTAAGCACAGACATCGGGAACTCGGCTGGGCTGGCCACTTAACTGCTGATTAACCCTGGCTAAGTGCTTTCCATTCAATCCGCTCATTTCTAATTAGCATCCTAATCCAAATTAGCTACTCCGAAGTGCCTAGCACAGGGGGCCACATGGCAGCTGGAGATGAAGGAGGAGGGAGGAGTGGGGAGCAGACGATGGGGCAGATGCCTGTGGGGTCTGAGGCAGGGTAACTAGGTGGGTTGGGGGGGGGCTCTTTCATCCCCAGCACAAGGAGATGGAGGGGAAAAAGGGTGAGCAAGCAGCTACTAAGAGTTCTTCCCCAGCCCTTGTGGCTGAGAGAAGGGAGTTCATGGCTGTACCACACTGGTCCCCAGAAAAGGGGCTGGAGTCCACAAGCTTTCTGATATTGCTTGGTTGGTCTAACAGAGCTGGTTTCTCTCCATCGGACCAAAGACAAACATTTACCATAGAATCATAGAATGGTTTAGGTTGGAAGGGACCTTAAAGATCATCTAGTTCCAAACCCCTTGCCATGGGCCTCCCACTAGACCTGGTTGCTCAAAGCCTCATCCATCCTGGCCTTGAACACTTCCAGGGATGGGGCCTCCACAGCTTCCCTGGGCAACCTGTTCCAGTACCTCACCACCCTCAGAGTGAAAAATTTCTTCCTGAGATCTAATCTAAATCTACCCTCTTCCAGTTTGAAGCCATTGTGTGGCTCCAGTTCACTGGTTGCCAGCTACGCGTAGAAGACACAAGTTTTCTCTTACAATGGCATTATCCTACACAGCAGGATCCACCATGACTGCCCTTTTGCAATCAAAGTGAGTGGGATGGTTTGCACCTCTGACCCTGTTGTGCACGTGGACCTTCAGAGGAGAAAGGTGACATCTTTCTCAAGCACAAAATGCCCTTAACAGGGAATATCAGGTGGAAAGCAGAGCTGAAAGTTGTAACACAGAGGCCAGCTGGGCAACTGATTGAGAGGGAGCAAACCCACAAAGGACAAGGCATAGAAACCAAAGGGGAGGCAGATTAAGGAGAAAGCCCAAGTTCCAGTGGAGATCAGAGAGCTGTGCAAGACAAGAGAACTGAGGCCCAGCTTAGCACCAAGGCCTGGTCGTGCCAGCTGATGGACTACTGTGCCTCATTTGTAAGAAGCACCACACACCTATGGGATGAGTCTGCTCAGAGAAGAAGACTTGAAAGCTTGAAGAGAACTCTTTTAATGCCAAAACAGGGCCCTGACTCCTTGCCCTCCTCTCACTCAGATGCAGCTACTTCCAGAAGGCAACACTTCTAGCAGAGAGCATAAAATGAAGAAGGGACCTATGAGCCACAGATACCACAACATGATCAGGCTTATGTGCAACACCACTTGCTGTGCGGGAGTTTATAACTACAGCACATTGCCTCTGCTTAGCTTGGGAACTCAAGGCACTTTGCAACAACTAATGAACAAGGCTTTTTAACATCTCTGTGAGGTAGTAATGCCTCTTTCTATAATTTCCTGCATTACAGGTGGGGAAACATATGCACAAAAATATAGAGAGACACGTTTAAGGTCACAGCAGGCAGTGCGAAAGCTGGAAACGGAACCCAAGTGCTCTGACTCCTGGTCCTTTGGTTTAAAACAAGCCACAGGAAGGCAAAGCTCTGGCATTTCTCTGAGCTGGAAGTGGAGGTGCCCAGAATAACTAGGAGGTGTTCGGTGTGGTTTGGGACACCACCAGCACGTCACCTCTGGATAGTTATCAGCAAGGCTCCCAGGAGAAACCTGGCAGATCCAGAAGAAAATAAAACCTTTAAATGACCTGCTCTTTCTCAGAGGCCACAGCAGTGATCTAAATGTTGACCTCGGCTGTGTGAAGCAAAACTTCTTGCAGACTCACACCATCTGCCAGAGATCCTGGCTCAGCACTGTGGCGCAAAGGAAGCTTCCTGTTTAAAAATTAAACAGCGGATTTAAATATTGAACACAGAAGTTGTTCTCTGGATTGTTAGAGGCGAGGTGGAGGTGGCAGGGGAGCTGGCTCCTCAAAGGCCGGAGTTAGCGCTGTCTTCACCAAACAGATTTCCTTGGCAGGCTTTGCAGTGGCGGCAGCTCAAAGTGCAGAGATGTTTGCTCCCGGTTACAGACACCTCCCTGCATTCCCCAGGGAGAGACCCTCTGCCGTGGCTATTAGCATTTCTTGTTGCTTTGTCTTCTTGAGAAACATAATGGAGGTTTTCATTTCAAGTCCTTAGGGGGAAGCCATCCCTGGTGCTGAAATTCTGGCTGCCAGATGAATGCAAAAAAATAATAATCCTATCCTAGCTGCAGACTATGGCTGAATAGCAGATGGAGTGCACTTGAATAAAATTGCCTTCGTCATTTAGTTGTGGTCTGATGACTGAAACTGGCTTGGAGCATAAGGGACCATGCTCCGAGCCTCAGCTCTGTTGCAGACCTTCTGCGTGACCCACAGGCTATCACCTTCTCTCTGGAGATCAGTTTCCCCATCTAGAAGATGAAGACAATGAAAACTGTATTGCAACCTCAAAGTATATTGGGACCTAAGAAACAGCATTTAACAGCCTTTTCCATGGTAAGTTTCTAAAGCATTTATAACCAGTAATGGAAGAAAGCTTCACAATACCGTAACTGGTTGGGTCATGCTGGATTGCCATCTGCTTTAATATCTCCATCTGTGACAAGGGGAGACAATCCTACTTCCAATCATGATACAAGGAATTGGTGGCAGTCACCTTTTTTAACCTCTGCATTACACACATTCCTGTGGAATGGGCAGAGATTTGAGGAATCCAACTCTGAACACCAGGCTAACATCTCATTCCCACATGTTCATACCGGGGCAACAAGCCCAGATTCCTCTGGACGACGAGGGATTATCAGAGACAGGACACACAAGCTCTAGATGGCAAGCAATGAGCCAGGGTAATCTACAACAACCAGCATCTGGTACTGATCGCCACCCACCATACTCGTCCACCATCTCAAAACATTTTAGCACCGCACACAGCCAGACTGCAAATATATGAGAAATAGCGTTGCTGCTCTGGAAAGGCAAGGCGCACTGGCCAAGAGACCAAAAAAAACCAAACAGCAATCCCATATGCTTCTTAATGCCCTCATCACCAAGGTTGCAAGGCTACATCTGCTAGAACCAGGGAAATCAAACCATCCACTGCTGATGAGCTGGAATAGCTTGCAGGGCAGCACTGCAGGGCTTGGGTTAGAAAGTGAAGGCTATATCCAAATGAAATGGCAGGGGAGAGGTAAGAAGGACAGAACAGATTCCCCAGCACTAGAATTAGTCATGACATTAAAATAATCAGTTATTCTAAGAGATCTTTAAGGTAATACCTTAGAATTAAGATAATTCTAAGAGGTTTTTAAAGATAAATTCGGGATTTTAGAACCAGATTAACTGATTTTTAAGAGTTACAGTCAGTCTTACTGCTAACCTCTAAATCTTTGAAATCCTCGATCTTTTGTTCACTTCCCCTGGTTTTACTTTGCGTTTGCATTATAACCCCAGTACCTAGCTCTGTAACCATGCCACATGCATGCCTGCCCCAATGTCATTAACATCTTATTAGGCTGAGAGAGAAAATGCATGAAGAAATAATTGTATTAAGTGACTCTCAGAGTTTGTAAATTAATCACCATTGTGCATGCCCTTGGATCAGGCTGCCAGAGGCATTAATCATCTAATCTTTGCCTTTCGCTTGAGAGCTCTCAATGTTTGCTCCCAGAATTTGGCTGGGCAGCCTAGCGTGAGGATACCTTTACAATCCTGTCCCAACCTTTTTCCCTGGGTGTGATGGTAGCCGGAGAAGTGGGAAAATAAAAGACTGTAGCAGGGATTTCCATGTAACTGGGATGACAGTCTGGGAACTGAGCTGTGGCCCCGAGACAGAGTTAAGAGCCTTTGGGCTCATATTTCACTGGCAGCAGGTCTAAAAGGAAGGGGCATCTCTGAAAGCAAGTGTGGTGGGTGCAGCTTTAGGCAGTTGATCTTAAGGCGGGAACTTACTGGCAAGACCCTGATGACTGGCCCAGGGCTCCCAATATCTTGTACCAAGGAGAAACCCTAAGCGTTGGGTTTACTGCATGAAAATACAGGTATGGCTGAGCTACCCTTCACCACAGCTAAACTTCATGCAGTCATTCTGGTCTCAATCAAGCTGCCAAAGCAACCCCAGGCAAGCAGTCTGAAGGCTCAGTTTACAAAGACCCGAGGAGACTGATACAATTAGGACCAAAGTTGCTCTGGCTTTACCAGTGATTTATGTAGTGTAAAAGCAAGTGGCAAAAGGTCAGATTTTGTCACTTCCTGCTGTGGGTTGGGATGCTTGCCTCCTCCAGCGAGTACTGAGGGACACGTTCTGGAGTGGGTCCTTCGCAATACATTCAGTGTTTCCCAGCAAGCCTTCTATGGAGAATGTTTAAAGAGGATCAGAAAGTGGGGACAAGCAAAGCAAAGGTAATCAGGAATTAGAGCCACAAAATCCCTCTGACTCTATAAGAAGCTCCTGCTTTCAGGCAAAGCATGGTTCATCAAACCATCCTCAGACTGCGAACTTGCAAGAGTGAATGCCTCGTGGCTGCCTTAACAAGATAACCCCATACCCTGATTCCTGGCTGCCGTTGCCTAACCCCAGCTTCTCCTTCCCACTGCTACACTGCAGTGCAGCAGTAGCACTTGCCTGCACATACACAGAGGAATAGATAAAAAGACTGAATGCTGACTCAGCAGCTGGAAACAGGGAGAAAGAAACAAGTACATGGAACCACCTGCTCCTCATGAACCACCAGCAAGTAGTCTGCCCATCTCTGCCCAAGAGCTTTGCCTGGGCTTATATCCAACAATTGAAGCAAAGGCACTTTGTTTCATCCCCTGAAGATCATTCCACCACTACTTATAGCACGCTAGAAATCCTCTCTTGTGTTCGATGGGCACCATCATGTTCTTGTTAAAGACCACTGTTCTGAGACATTGTGTATTCTGCTCTCAAAATCAATGGGAATTCTGGGTGCTCAATAAAGATGGGCCTGCATCTTGGCAGGAATGACCAGAAAGTAAATAAGCAAGTAAGCAGTGATGACACTGGATGGAAAGAAGAAAGGGACTGTGCTCAAGGAGTTTGCAAGAAGAACCAGATCTGAGCCGGAAAATGCTCCATACCAGCCTGTAGAGATGTCAAGCAGTATCTTTCCTGGTCAGAAGAGGATGGGGTATACACATTCCTCCAGCACAGATTTTGGGGAATGTTTAATAACCTGCTTACTGGATGCAGATTGACAGTGTTAGGGGGAGGGTGGGTTCAAGATCACACCCTATCCAGTCACAGAGACATCAGGTGTGAGTGGGAGGCATATCTCTGGTGTATATCTCCTTGCAATGATTTGAGGTACAACAAATAGCATTACTTACTGGAAGCATTAGTGTAAGCAATTTCGTCCTCTTTTGGGAGAAAAGATTTGGCAAAGCTGGCTGTGTATTCCAGCTGTTTGGCTTTCCCGATCTGCTGGAGCACTGGCCTAACAGGCATTACATTCAAAACATAAATACAAAGGTCTTGTTGCTTACCTGTTGGGTTGGGATAGTTGATTGCTGGAAGAGGAAACAGAAAACCAAGTTAGAACAGCTAGTATTCCCTCAAATCACAATCAAAGTCTGAAAATAAAATAAACACATCAAGAAAGGTCATAGATGCACAAATCTCCTAGCAGCATCCCTGTGAAACAGCAGTGCTCGGTGTCTGCCTTGGTGATGGAACAAGATGCTGACTCTGATCCAAGCAGCAACTGACCTTAAGAAAACTTCACCTGAGGGGTGATCCCAGGATTGCAGAGGGGAACCCTTCTGGCAACCCAAGCAGTTTCTTTCTGCAGCACCCACTGGGACAGCACCCACTTAGATACCAAAGCTTGGTATCTAAGAGGGACATCAAAACAGTTGGAGACGCTGTGGAAGTTTGAGGCAACAGGTATGCTGGGGACACCAGACCTGTTGTCACTCCACGGGACAAGAGGCTTGTATGAAACCATGCAAACACAGGAGGAGGGGAATCTGTACTTCTGGCTGAAATACAAGGTTCAAACTCCTGAGGGGAGTAAAAAAATCATAGGGTTGTGGGAATGGGGAGAGTTCTGAGCTTTTGGGATCCTGGGGAGGGAAGCATGGTCCATGTATATCAATGGGATGATCTGGGATTCAGGGTATTGGACAGAGCTACAAGTTACTAGCGACTAGTCAGGAAAGGAACTGTGCATTCAGCTCTGGAAAGAACTAAAGCCCCCCTGAAATCCTCTTACTTTTATGGGCGTGTGGCTAATATGCAGTGGCCAGTGGCTGTCCTCTAAAATATGCCACTGTGCCACAGGAGGCTGCTTGACTGGGGACTAGGGTTTTGGGCCTCTGCTGTCCACAGAGCAGAGTGTGCAAGTCAGAGCTGCTGAGTGAAGGATGAGTGGAGACTGGCCCTCAGAGGTCTCTACCTATTGCTCTGCATCGATGGCAACAGCCAAAATATGGCCAAACGTGACAGCACTGTGCCATCAAAACTCCATAGAGCAGAAAGATCCATCCAAGGGTCACAGGAGACAATGTCTATGCATGACCATGTCCCTAGGCCTGAGGCTCGGACCTGCTCTTCTAGCCAGGACCGAGGAGGAGACACCTACGTTCCATGTACCGGATGATGCGGGCAGCCATATCGCCAGCCCCAAAGCTGGTGATGGGTGTCAGGCGAACTTCATAGCTCTGAGGCACTTTCAGGTTGGGCAAGACGTGCTCCAGCAACAGGCCCTTCTCCATTTTCTGCACAGGAATGAAGGTTTGCATGGTGTTCCTCTGTGCCAGCTGCATAGACAAAGAACCCACAGTGTTTCAAAAATCCTGAAACTGGAAACCTGAGGGATCCTACCCACCATCTAACACCCTCCTCTTCCTATACAGACAAGTACACCTGGTTTATCAATGAAATCTTAATGCAGAATCGGTTTGAAAATTCCCGCCCCTGGTACAGAGCAGTAAACAGGAGCCTGAGCTCTCCCTGAAGGGAAGCCCTGGGGTCCTCATGACTAGAGGGACAACTTGAACTACAGGTCCCGGAGCAACTCTGTGTCAGAACCAATGTCTCCAAAAGGAGAGGAATGAACCCAACTCACTTCCATCAGTGCACCAAGGTCCTGTGCACACACAGCATGGCATTTTGCCAAGATACCCTTCAGTTCACAATCACTGCTGCAGAATTCATTCATTTGCTGCCTGGGCCCTGTGGCATTTCATCTGGTGCCTCGCTGGGACCTGTCTACTGCCATGCTTCCTCAGCACCCTTCCATAGGATCCACCCTTGAATCCCTAGCCCACGCTGCCTCCGCAGACCAGAGCAAAGGGCCTAGTTCAAGTCAGTGTCCTCTGGAGTCGCCAGTAGGCTCCCTCTTTCTCTGGTGCCCACTGAGGAAGGAGCTGAACCATGCTAGCTGAACCACACCAGCCTGAACATTGTTCAGTCTGCTAAGGCAGCAGGGAAGTTTCAAGAAAAGAGTGGGAAAAATATCATTGTCAAAATCACCACCACTAAAAATGACGAATTACGTGTCAGTGAAACTTCCCTGCCACAGTCATGCTTGCTTGGCAGGCGAAGGACAAGAACAAGGACTGCATTGTGAAAATTTCCTGCCTGTTGCTGTGCAGTGCCTGGATCCTTGTGGCAAGATTTGATCTTGATATGTTATTGGGGATGATGGCCCTGGTAAAAAGACCTTTAGCAGGGCTTTCCATGGCCCACTGTTCATTGTCCCAGACACTAGCCTTCCCCCGGCCTTTGATATATCCTCTAGGCTGACAGGTTTCATTGCAAAGGCAATTCTCCTGATAGGCAGGCTCAGTGTTCATCATTAACTCTCAGGTTACAGGATGACTGGTACAGGGATGCAGGGAGGAAGGTTTACAGCAAATCTGTCTGTGTGGAGAGTGTAGGGCAAGAAGATGGAGCGAGGGCATGGCAGAAGCGAAGGCCATCAGCAAGGCAGGGCAGGGGAGCAATGCAGATGTGCTGCTTGGTAAGCACATGCAATCCCTCCTCTGTCTGCCTCCAGCCCTAACATACATAACCCTAAGTTCAAACTCAGAAGTAATGGCTGCCACTGGAGAGCTTCCCATGCCAGAGCCCTGTTCGTTTCCAATATGGCCAGGACCCACCTCCTCACCTGAGTTGATCTGCCAACAGTTTGGACAGTGCTCCCAAGTGAAGGGAGGACCAGATCCTGCCATGGTACCATGCTGGGGCAGGGACTGGCCCCTGGGAATCCCATGGCTGCAGGTGGTTCTCACAGTGAACAACAACTTTGTACCTGCCTTAAACAGGTCAGGGTGCAAGTTGCTTGAGGAACTGCTTTCTGCACCCTCCTCCTCCTCCTGCAGGCAAGATGGGTCAGAGGGCTGGGAACTGCTCTGGTGCCTTCCCCCAGCTTGATGCCTTCCCGCGAGGCACCTGGGAGCAGTCCCGGCGGGCCAGACCAGGGCACAGCCTCTGGGAACCAAGCACGAACTTGGCACCGGGACACTACCAGGATCCGTTCGTATCAACAACGCCCCATCTGCACACACACAAGCTGAGGGCTGATCCAACTGGCATGCCTACTGCTCAGCCCTCCCATCTGCCAGCCCTCCGCACCACCACGCTGCCAAGCAAGAGCAGCGCCAGCTCCCAGCGGCAGTGACCTCACCTGGGATCATTAGCACCAGACCCCCAATTATCTGGGAGGAGAGGAGGGGTCATAAGCCAGAAGCAGGAGGCTGATGCAGTACAGCTCCTGGCATGGGGCTTTTTGGGGAGCGCAGACTGACTGGGGGAGCTGGTGGCAGCTCCTCCCCACAGGCTGCCATGAGCCAGGGCGCTGGGAAGGCAGCCAGCAGATTGGAGGAGGTCAGGAGCCATTTCCCTTGTCTAGACATAACCTTTAGAAGGGAAACAAAATGGAGAATTGGAGAGAAGCCCGAGGGTGAGATTCAGACAGTGCAAATTCCACCTCAGCTGGGAGTTAGCTGGAATTTGGGTATCTAAAGCCTCTGGGAGCAATGTCAAATCACCTATTCTCCCACATCACCTAATCCAGGGCAAACCAAGAAATCAGCCTCCAGTCTGGACTGCAAAGCCCCAGATCCCCCAGTCGAGTCTATTCTCAGCAGCATGTGGGTTTAACCAAATAAATACCTGGAGAGGGAGAGAGAGCAGACTGGAGTCCAGCTCCAGCCCTGTGAGGAGGCAAAGTGCAACCGCGGTCACTTGGGGAAAATGTGTGAGGACGTGCAAGGGGGGCATCATGGGCTCCTCCCCCTCCCCTAGGGCTCCCTACCTTCTCAGGCTGCTTCTCACAATGATTTAACCCTGATGTGCAGAAGAACGTGCCTGTCTTCCCCCTGCGAAATCATCCAACCCAGATCCTGAGAGAAACTCCTTTGTGTGAAAAATCCTCCGGCCCATCAATACACATCTCCATTCCTGCTGGGATGGAGCTGAAAAAACACTCCCATGGGCCTACAGAAGGGAGTATGACATTGAGTTGGTTTTACAGGCCTCGAAGGAGAATGCTCCAAGGACCCATTAATTTCACTTGTGCTTCAGGGGCTCCAGTCAGGCCATAGCTGCGCTCAAGAAGTTTGTTGGCAAAATCAACGTTTAGCACCAGCTGAAGCCTTACCCAGAGCCCAGTTATGCGGCTGCACGTGGCACTGGCCTTTCTGCCACCGCCGATAACTGCTCACACCTCCATCCTAGGACAGCTAGTGGATCTTTCCCCTCCACAAAATACTTCAGATCCAACTCTTGTCTTAGCCTGTGTCCTGTCTCTATTCATCCTGCAACTTGGACAGACACAGAACTGGCTGCCAGTGGGGCTGCCCTCTGCACATCTTTACTACAGTCCCTACAGTCCTGGCATCCTGACAGAACTGGCCCGGGACGTCCTTGGAAGAACTGGCTCTTCTGGGTGAAAAGCAGTGTGGGCCAAACGTGTTCCCTGGGCTAGCTGCGGCCATCAGGAGAAAGGGCCAGGTGCGCTGCCAGCAGAGTTTATAAGGCAGGAAAATAGTGCGAGGGAGAAAAAGGGGTCAGCTCCAGCCTGCTCTGCACACAGAGCAGGTGCCAGCTTCCAGTCACTAGCACAGGTCCAGCTGATAGTGACATTAAGGCCAAGGTCTGGCTCTGCCTCCCCCTCCCTAAACATCCTTTGCCTCCCTGATTGCCAGCAGTAGGTCTGTGGAGAGCTGCATGCATCAGTCCAGCATGAACCTGTTTTTTAATCCTCTGCTCCAAGTGCCCACTGCTGCCCTCGTTCTCCTGCTCTGTGCGTGCTCTTCTCCCGTGCTACCCTGGTATCTTCTTCCCTCCACCCCCTCCTCGGCCTTCGTCCTCCTGATCACACTGGCCCAGTGCTCCAGCTTAATATTGCTGTGGTGCAGTTAATAAAGCTGAGGCAGGCTCAGAGGACAGTGAAACACTGGCCACCTTATTAGAGATGCTGAAGCCTCAGTGGAGGATCTCACGCAACAAGCTCATTCATCACCAGGCTCGGGATGCTGCCAGTGGGGCCAGAACGAAAGCACAGCGCAAGGCACAGCCTCATCTCTGCCTTCATCTCCTTTCATTTCCAATAATGAGAGGGAATGGATAGGAAGAGATAAAACAAAAACCCGCAGTTTCTACTGGCTGGCTGTGAGTATGACACAGGTTGCTGAGGAGAGAATGTTCTTGCAGAATGGGCTGCCCCACATGGGACGTGTGTATTCACACACAGTGTGCAACCTGTGCCTTTCCCCTGTCACTTGCTAGCAGTATGAGCAACCAAGGGAGAGCACACTCATATGTACTTAGCCATGAAGCCTCCAGGACGTGCAAACTAGGTCTGCCCTTTCTCATTTCTCACCATCACAGGTGGGTCCTGTCTGCCCAGTCCCCCGTCTTATCATTTGATGCTTAGAGAGCGCTTGTCCCACTGTGGCCAGCCAAGCTGACTCATGGTCCAGGAGCACAAACCAAGAGCCTCAGAGAGAAAAGCAGGATAGCACACTACCCCTGCCCCCTGCTTCCATTCCAGATGGCACACTGTCACAGCACAGTGACACTGCCACATCTACGTTTTCTGTTTATGTAGGTTATTAAAGGAAAAAAGGATGTTGTTTTCAGGCTGAATGATGTTTAAGACAGTTACATCTTAGCTAACAGACACAATAAAGCCAAAGTATATTAACAAACACATCTGTTAATAGTTAATGTCGCAGTTCTGCTCAACAAACCACACCATGCGTTCACGTCTACGATAAACTACCTGTGCTGGGACTTGGTGTGACCTGCGTAGCCACGCATGTGGTCTCACAACCAGCTGCACATTAAGCAGCTGCATGCTTGAGGGAGAAATTAGAAAGAAAATCTGTTTCACCACCAAGCCCCAGGGAATTATTGCAACCACCAGCTA
Organism: Burhinus bistriatus; assembly: GCA_013397275.1. NCBI lineage: Eukaryota > Metazoa > Chordata > Aves > Charadriiformes > Burhinidae > Burhinus > Burhinus bistriatus. The sequence continues at coordinate 317,686 of VYXH01009785.1, read as the reverse complement.
GAAAAATGTACATGAAAATCATGCAGATTCCCCAACAAGCTGATTGGAGCAAAGGAATTGCTCTGCGAGCATCCAGCTTCCCAGCATTGCTATTCACTCCTGCCACTCTCTCCTTACTTGTCCCACTTCTTCAGCAACTTCTCAGCACAGGGTATGAGCGCTAGCTCTGCTTTCCAGTATCTCCCCTCCAAATCCTTTCTACACGTGCTCACTCTTTCTCCCTTTTTTCTCAGCCTCATTCAAATCCCCCCGGCTGCTCCTTCCTCCAGTAAAAAGAAGACAAGGTTGGCTGCCTGCGTTCCCACTCCATCCTCTCCAGCTAACTGCAGACATGGGGTGCTGGGAAAGCTCCCAGCTCCCATCCCCAGCCACGCCACCCTCTCCAAAGGGAGAAGAGATGGCAGGCAAAGGCAGGCTGGTGTGGCACAGCAGCCTCGCACGCAGGCTCCCTCCCTCCGACAGGCTCTTCCTCGCTCCCCGTACAGCTCCACAGAAGAGCACAACAGACAAATGTCTCTGGCATGCTTGCAGGTGGGGCGTTAGGCTGAGGCCCCCCATCACAGCCCAACTATGGGGCACCTAGTGGTGCAGGAAGCACAGGTATCTCAAAAAGGTCCGAAAGAAGCATGGGGCAATAATGTGGACAAAATAACCTTCAAGTGCCTGTGCAGCTGGTGGGCTGCACTCTTCAAGCAACCAGCAATCAAGGTGGTCTTCAAAGTTCCATGCCCTGGCAGCAGTAGGTGCGAGGGCATCTGTCTCTCTCGTGCCCAGCAGAACAGTCTCAGCCAAGCTGCCCAGTTTCTCAGCAGGCATAGACATCCCTGTTTAGCATGATCCAGGGGCCAGGATAAGGTGACAGCAGCAGAAGGATACTTTTCCTCTGACAGGCAATACCACTCAGGGTGTGAAAGAGCCTCCCATTTTTACCAGTTCAGCCTGTTTGCCAAGAGTCTTGGACACATTATATAGCTCCATCCCAGAGTGCTGCAGGCACCATCTTGTATCAGATTTCCCCTGTGGTTGCGACTGTCATGAACTTACCCCCAAAAATTCCAGCTAAGATGCAGCTGCTCACTTCCAAAGGGAGTGTTGTTCACAAAGACCAGAAACGATCACACCATTGCCCTCGACATGATGGGACTGGCAGTGTCTGTGGCCTTAAATTGGTTACAGCCAGGAAAGATACTCCCAAGCACCCCATCCTAAGAACTGGAAGGGGCTGAGCTTTGTTATGGTGCTGTTAACAATTCCTGGGATGAACACAGAGCTTTGCAACACAAAATACCCTGCTACCTCAGCAGACATGCCTTGCCCTCAATTTCTGCCCCAACAGCATCTCCAAACCTACAGGATACCTTGCAGAGAGGTAACTCCAAAGAGTTTAGATGTCATGGACTTCTTAAAGTTAAAAAAAAAAAAGAAAAAGATGATGACAGGATTTATGTGTGTCAAAGTTTACAGTGTCAAAGATTGAGAGCAAATTATCCAAGGGCCAGATCCATTCTCCATTGCTGGAGAATAAGAGCCCAGGAGATGAGTTCCATAGGTAGAAATAAGATCATTGCAAATTCCTTGGGAAAAGAGGAATGAAAAATGCTCAGAAACAGGGACAGGAGGGAGGTGGTGACAGGGAATTTTAGGAACCTTTCCTGAACATGAGGCTCCACTATTTTCCACAACGATGGAAAAATGTGTCATAAATCTGGCCCTTCTCTCTCACTTCTTCCCATTCACTTTCTGACACGCAGCAATGGACTGAGATTCTGGCCCTTGATGCACCTTGGCACTACAGGGCAGAGCAGAGGAAGCTGGTTTGTCTTTGACATTGCAATTGAACACCACAGAGTTGATTCTTGCTCTCTGTATTTTGGCAGAGGGAGAAAACCCCTCTGCACTGGCAGCCCCCTCCTATCTTCCAGGAGTTCAGAAAAGGGAAAAGCACGGCCACGTTCAGGGACACAGCAGGGGAAGTACACTCCTGGCTCCCAGCTCCCAGTCCCCTATCACCACAGGGGACACCTCTGCTCATTCATTTTATGAATGTACCGCATCCCACCTTAAAAGCCGTTCCCGTTTGGCCTGCTCCTCCTGCTGGATGGCTGTTCCAGAGCCTGACCGCCCTAATGTTCTCATTTCCAGCCTGAATTTATTCACAGGCAGCTTGCACCCAGTTGATCTTGTACCAATATTGTCCTTTAGCTTAAATGGCTCTTTTCCCTCCCTGCTGCTTGACCCCCTGATGTTTTTATAGACAGCAATCACACCCCCTCTCAGCCTTTGCTTTGCTAGGCTAAACAAGCTGAGCACTCTGTGCCTCCTCTTGTAACGCAGACTCTCACTTTTCCTGATCTACTCTATAATCCTTTTCTGCATGATCCCACTTGCTGGAGTTCAGTATCCCACCCTCCGCATATAGGATGCAGTAGCACTTCTCCACCTTGTCTGGAAGTACCTCAGGCTTCACCAAGGAGTACATTTGCCCTTTCTCACACCTGCATCTTACCACCAGTTCCTTTAAGTCAACTCACTCACCCACATCACTCCTCCACTTCAGTCATTTCCCACTGATGAGCTCCCAGCCTGTACCGGATTCCTCTGACAGCACTCTCCACGTGCGTGACCTTGCCTTTGTACTGCTGCATTTCATCCCACGTGAACCACTCAAGTAGTTTTCTGTCTTTCAGATCTTCTTTATGATATCCTGATCATTCACTGAGGTGGCATTGCATCCCGATCTGGTATTAGCTGCACAAAATTTCAGCAGCACAATCCCAACAGGGCATTCTGATCTGACTGGCTGGTATCAGCCATGGGGAAGATGCCTGCCCACTCAGCAGTGTAGGTGCCATCTGGAAAAGCCATTTGGGTAAGTTTTGGTTAGTGGAGAAATTTGGTTTGAATATGAAGACAGTCACTGTGATGTTTCCCTACAATCTCTCATCAAAATTCCTGTGCCTGTCAGATTGGATTAAAACATTTTCCTGGGTTAGTACTTCATCACCACCTTGAATGGAAATGATGTCAAGCATTAACAGCATCAATTAAAGGGCTAGGGTAAGTTTGAAGTTGGATTTATTTCATTTTCCTTGCCTGATGACCATTACTCATTAGGGGTTTCCACAGCAAATAATCACATTGCAAACGTAAAGTTGACATTTGCCAGACAAGCACACCAGTGAACTGAAATTCATGTCTATGTTTTTCATCAGTCAAGCACGCAGGTTCATATCCTGGGGTTAAGCCAGCATGGATGGCCAAAGCAAATCCATTATTCAGTCTAAATGAGGAGTCCTGGAAGCTTTTCGTCCTAAATTGTCCTCAGCAGGAGGCTCCCTTTCTGGGCTGAGACATCCCCAACTCCAAAGAGAGAAGCAATTGAGACCTTCAGTAGCTACCCAGGACAGCTGGAGCCACCTAAGCCAGGAGACAGTCTCTCTCTCTTCCTCTCGCACACACAATCAGCTGCCCATCCTCATTAGGTGCCGAGAGCAGCAGTTTACAGCTTCCTAGAGAAGCCAAATTGGTGCTGTCATGAATTACTGTAAGTGCTTGTTCCACACTCTTCAATAATGTCTTTCATTAGGGGCTGATCAGAAAGCAATATGTTATTTTATTAGCATACGTTCCCCAGTCTAAGAAGAACAGACCTAATCTTCACTCTGTCAGGGAGACAGTCAAGTAAAAGCCTTAACTGAGGCACAGCATGACTGGCAACTTCAAAAGCCATGGGCTTACTGGTGCATCGCACGGCTGCATGTCCTGAGGAGGGGGAGCCCAGGAGCTGGAGAAGAAAAAGGGGTTAAACTAGCACCTGGATTTGGGGATGGGTGGGAAGTGAGAGAGAGCCACGCACTCCCCAGTCTGTGCAAGGACCTTGTGTTGGTGTCACTGGTTGGTACTGAGCTCCAGGTTACATGTATGTCTAGCTATGCTTGTTATCTCTCTTCTACTGTCCCACAGCCATATCTTTGATCCTGAAGGCACATGCGGTCCTTCTGTTGAGACTGGAAGCTCTATACTGCTGCTGCAAGATCGTACCTGTACTTGACTATGCACTGCAGAGTCTGAAATCACCTCTCCGTCTGCAGCATGGGCATCAGCTGAATAACAGACAATATCCCTCATGTTGCTTCACAGGCCCCTCCTACCCAGAGCAATGGTTCCAGTCCCTTTGAGCCTCACATCTGAAAACTGGCACTGCTCAGTGCCTTACTGGATTCAACTTTATACCCATCCCTAATCTCAGTGAGTAAAGTCTCCTCTTCCACCCGTTTCCTTGCACAGGACACGACTACCTGCAGCCAGACCCATGTACATGTCTATGCACCATGCTGTCAGCGCTTCCGGCTCCAAGAAGAAAAATCAAGCAGGTTCTGCATAGCCCAGGTTTGCTCAGCTGCAGCTAGGTTGAGTTCTGAGACATTTTGTCTATAATATGGTTGTGACTTAACAAGGGAGACATGCCCCACCAACAGGAGTTGCCATCTCCCAGGCTTCTTTACTCAGGCTCTCTACAGACCCTGGCAGAGCCCTTTGTTAGGGCACCTTTCCCCTTAAAAACAACAATTAGTAAAGGATGGGGCTATTGCTTACTGGAGCCGAAATAGCCTTTGTGTGGGACTCTGGACTTCCCAGTCTGGTACATGTAATAAAGGTATACAGGTAAGTATCATTCCAGAGCCTATGGCTACCTCTAACTCGACTGCACTTGCAGTCCCGTCTCTATTAGAAGAGGCAGGCAGCACAGCATACGCAGGGAGAGCCAGAAAGTCCTTCACATTGCTTCATGCTGCCTGCACTGGCAGCGTTACTGCATACATTTCATTTTTTTATGAAACAGTCAAAACATCTATCTAGTGCCTACTCCTGCCTGTTTGTCACTAGCTATGGGAGAGACTACATCTCTCTTCCAAACCCTTACCCCTTCACATGCTCTCCCCTCTTATCTCCAATATGTTCTAGGAAGTGAAAGCCAGGAAAAAAAAACCCAAACCAAGAACAAAACCAAAAAAGGAAACAGAAACGAAAGAAAAGGTAGAAAATAGGAGGGGGAACAGGGAAGGGGAAGAAGGTGCACAAAGAAAAGATTCTGAAGCAGTAGGAGGAACATGGGCTGACTACTGAAAACAACAGATGAGCAGAGTAAATGGGAGGAAGCGTCATCACAGCCTATCGACAGGGACTCTCAGGAAGACTCAATAACTAGCATGTACCCCTTGAAGCCACTGAAGGAGCGTGGGTAAGAGATGCACACAAAGGACTGACTTTTATCTTTGATACCTGGCAAGCATTTTTCATCCTGTGCTCAGCTCTGTAAAACACAAGCCAATAGCCTGCTGGATACGAACAAGCACAACAGTGTGAAAACAACAACTCAAGGCTGCAAGGCTGGTGTGAAGCATATATTGGTTGGGAGAATGTGATTCTCTCTTCCTCACATTCTCCTTACCCTGAATGAGCACTGAACAGTGGTGTTAGGAGCTATAGATAGATGAGATTTCGCTACTACATGTGTTTTAAGATCATATGAGTCTTTCCTGTGAGATTATTTGTACTGTTTTTCTCAGGCACTGTAACTACTCCAAACAGAGCTAAGAGTGGGAAAACTGTTCATAATTATTCCGCTGTACTAGGCAAGCTAAACAATATCCTGCTTTCTCTCTTGCACAGTCAAGTACTTGAATCGCATTAGGAGCAGTGCTTACGAAAAGTGAATGTTAAGACAAAATCTCTGCTGCAAGGCACCTTATGAATGGCAAGCCATGTTGTAAAACTTTCAGCTACCCTGTTTGGGGCAGATTCCCTTGCTTACTTTGGATAATCAGAGAAGAGAAATGGTACCATGATGCATAACTAACCTGCCATTGCTCATATTACCAATTTTTCCCAACTAACTGATTACAAATGATCTGTGGACCACGGATAACCAGCTCAGGAAAAAAATTAATCATAGTGAAAAGCAATTTGTGAATGCAAAACGACAGAATTAGTCAGACTAATTCATTAGTTAGGCATCGTTTGCTAAGCTGTCGTGGGCAAAGGGACACCTCAATAGCGGCACTGGAAGATGTTAGGTGGACCTAAGACGGAAACTTCATCTCATGGCTCCCAGCCATTTCCACTGAACTCACCTGACCCATCCATGCTGGTCAGGCCTGTGTCGAGCTTCCCTGGCCAGCCTTGTAGGAATCACTCTGATCCTCTGGCTGACAGGGCTAACAACAACTGTGCCCAGGCAGATACCTCTGCCTGCAGTGAGCAACAGCCAGAAGGAAACTCGCTTCCTTTGTGCTGGGTGGAAGCTCTGTTGTTGCTGACTTAGCCAGTAAAGAATACATGAAATGTGGAAAAAGCTCCTTGTTTACCACCCCCACCAAACATCTGGCTGTCCTGGATTCTTCCTGTTCAGCACAGGTAGAGGACCTTATTCTAGCAGCTGGTCTGATCAACAAACCATCCCCCATGACAGATTCCTAGGGACAAAAAGAGAGATGGCTCAACATACTGTCAGCTGCAGTGATTGGCATTGTGTCCCATTTACAGGCAGCAGAGAGCACAGCTGAGGCAGGATCCTGCCCTCTCCACTCCCAAACGCCTGCGGCAAAGTTGCTGCTTTACCCCTAGGTCCCACACAGCAATCTCATTAAGCTTCAAGCACAGCTTGTCCATCAAATACTATTGATCAGCCAGCTCTCCGTCCACCACTGTGTGGCTGCCACTCAATCCCACTGCACGTCCTAAACCTCTTCTCCTCTTGCAGCCTAAAAAGGCAGTGTCACCTCTCCCTTCTCTTACTTTCCCTGGCTTTGCATCATGATGGCTGTTCGAACCACCCGCCAAGCACACCTCCCATTGACACGCTGGCTTCTTTCTGCATCCTTTTCCACCTCCCTCAGGGCTGAGTTCTGCACAGCATCACGTACACCACTAGCACAACTGAAGGCAATTGACTTGAGAGCACAAATACATTATATCTGCCTATTCTCACTGCCTGAACAAAAGTTGAAAAAAAAGAGCATCAGTGGGGGAGATGGGAGAGTTAGAGCTCAAAAAACACCTTTCCCCACTACAGAGGATGGCTCAGCAGGCAGGTGGAATTGCATTGACTTGACGTTGTCCTGTATGACAGCAGCCTGTGATCAGACATCAAACTGGCAGCCAAGGCAGGCAAAAAAGAAGACAGGACTAAAGAAGCTTTCTGGCAGACGTGACTTACAAGCCATCCTGCAACAGAAGGTCTGCTTTGAGATTCAGTCCTGGGCAAACATTGGGAGGCCAAGTCACTGCACTCCCCAGTCCTAACACCAGTGAGACAGGACCCCTTTATCAAGTGAAATGACGAACAGGAAAGGGATGTGCCATTTATCACACCCCACAAGTGTTTTGATCCATGCAGCATCTCGCATGCAACCAGGGTCACCACCTGCCAACTTCACAGGAAGTTACATTCCCTTCCTCGCTGCAGCCGGCTGGGACTGCGATGCTCTAGCAAGGAGAAAGAAAGAAAAAGGGACTTGTACATCCTTTTTCCATGTGCCCCACACTGGGACATCAAACTTGGGCAGTCTCTTGGCAGGAGGACTTCTTGGTGGACCTCGCACCACAAGTCCTTTCCCTTTTTCCAGGTAACACCAGGCCAGTGCCTCACAGATCGCATTTTATCCAGAGCAGGATAGGTCCCTCCCCCCTTTACAAGCCACAACTCCATCATTTAAGCTTTTCATCTTCTAGTATGAAAAGCATTTAGGAGGATAGCCCTGACTCCTTTTTAGGTAAGTTGTCCTAAAATCTCCTTGTATCACCTCCTCGGCTCCTGCAGCGTCCCCCATCTGAAAGCCTCACCACAGCACTAGTGGAGGGACACACAGGATGGGGCCAGTGGGGACACGGTGCCCCACTGAGCCTTGGGGTAAGGGCTGTGGACCCAGGTCTGTTGGCAGCCCTGTGTGAGGTGGTTACCTTGGTGATGGCAGCGTTGCCCAGACAGCACATAATCCCTGGAGCCAACAAAATGTTAGCCCCTGGGTTTGTAAAGTGAGTTTGGCCAGCCCTGCCTGCCTTGCACAGAGCTGCCATCTTTCCTGGCCCTCGGCAGCCCCCTGGCCCCGAGGTGCAGCCCTCAGCCAACCCCCCAGGCACCGGCTGCTCAGCTTCCCAAGAAGCTTCACCTGAAGCCACGGTTGTGATCTGCAGAAGAAAAGGGACTGCCTTCACCTCCCAGAGCACAGGGCTGGGCTGCTGCAAGGGCCACCACCTGCTTGAGTACATCACCTTTCTGCCTTCAGAGCCTTTCCTAACCTGAGACCCAACAAACAAGTGGGCTGATAATATCTAGAGGCAGAGAAAGCAATACTGTGTCTGCTTTATACTCCTCCAGGCACCGGCTACTGCTGAAGATGGAAGGAGATAGGCTTTTGGCATGGATGTTCTCACTACTGATGAGAGCAGGGCTGGGTGGATTAGCTTGCTCTGGAAGCTTGTTCTGCCCTGGCTGCACAAACTAGCTGTTTATTTCATCACAGGGCTGCTTACAAGCGCTGGAAGACGCATCCAACTTCACTGGGCTTGTTCCTCGTGTGCCAAGGGCCATGCACATGGGTTCATCAAACCACGGTGGTGCATAAATGGGGGAAGCATATAGGATGCGAGTTAACAGTGTTGCCAACTAAACATTTACATAAAAGGCTATGGGCTGGTGCACCGCTTGCTCATCCTGCCTTTCGAGTAGTACCACCCCTGCTTGGTGTGAAGGCAGCGAGTGAGAGACGCCCCTGCCCTGGTCTGTGGGCCCTTGGAGGGGCGTCCGGCGGTAATGAAGCCAAAGACAGACAGCAGTTGACAGACGCTGCTAAAGTGGGCTCAGAGGAGAGCGAAAGAACAACTCGTAGGCAGAAATGAAGCGATACAGATCTGCAGCCCGTGGGCCTCGGCATAAAACCTCTCCCGCTGTGTTGCGGTGGCCAGCAGCAGTGTTAACCTTCTGCTCTAATCACAATCATTAAATTCCTGCTAACGCCCCTGTCCTATGTCTGTCCAAACAGCTCTGTTATCTGTCACCTCCCCACACGGTGAGCCCGGCTCCCCACTGCCGCAGCTCTCATTAATGCCGCTCGGGCTGGCTGATGAGGCAAGTGGCAGCCGGCTCCGGAGCCCAGATGAGTTTTGTAGACAGCAGGGGATGTTTATCCAACATGGAGGGGATGAAAGTACAAACAAAGAGAGACCATACAATTACTCAGGCAACGCACAAGGCCAGTCTCATTAAAGACAGTCTCCCTGACAGGAATTAATCTGAAGTGACAACCCAGTGAGCTAGTTTAGCAAATGGGTCCAGGGCTTGGCCTGGTGCAAATTACAGGGGTCTGTCTGGCAGGTAGAGCTGAGCCTGCTCCGAGGAGGGGAAAGGCAGGAATGTGTTAAGATGGCCCTGTTCTGGCCCGAGCCTGTGTATCAGAAGGTACGGAGGAGACGGCAGCCTCAGGTCTCCTTGAGGGGCACAACAAAGATTAAACTTCCCTACTGCCCCAATACCTTCTCCTTCCTCTTTCTCCTGCAGCCTCAGGTCACAGATGGGTTCCAGCTCATTAAGCGCACAGTAATTCTGCCACTATCCCCTGTAACCGTAACCACCAGCCCAGCTCAGATCTTTCCTCCAGGATGCAACCTGCTTGCAATATTAGATGGCTTTTCATTTCTCTTTAATGTTAGAGCAGAGCTCTGGGAGGGGATAAAATACACAGACAGAAACAAGCAACTTAAAAGGCTTTTTATTTTTTAAGCAAAGATCTGGTTTGGGGAGGCTGCTTTGAATCCCCAAGCAATGGAAAACATTTTCAGTTGGAGTGCAGTGCCTCAGCGCCTTTCTATGCTGCGAGAACACATGGAAAGGAAAAAAGCTGACCAAACAAAGAGCCCAAAAGCCTCATGGCATCTGCCCACAACTAAACCACGCAAGGCTACAAATTCCTAAGTTCACTGGCTAAGGTCAAGTAAGGTGGGTTGGCATTTGGATCAGTTGCCTTGGAGCAGGAAAGGAAAAACCTCCCAAGCTGTCGGGACAGATGTCTGGTAGGCCCCTGCAGTTCCTTGGTGGGGATGTTTTCCCCTCTGAATTGCCACTCAACACAAAGCCACTGCCTAGCCCACCTGACCGATACACCTGGGGAAATAACAGCCTATTTGCTGAGACATACAACAGAGGCTTTACAAGAAGCTTGCTCCATGTTGCTATTGTATGTGCTTTGCCTGGGTCAGCGGCTCCAAGCTGTCAGGCTGTTTATTTGCTTTTAATTGAAGGTTAATTCTTATTCTACTGGAACTGGTACGTCTGCTGTGCCACTCAGCCTGCTCCGCAGCGCCGGGAACAATCAGCTCCTGTGGAAATGCACCTGCCTGTCTTGCTGGGAGTCCCCATGCGTCACTTAGGAAACCAAATTCCCCCAGACTGCCTGCAATCCCCCCAGGAATGCCCACCCAGCCCTCAGAAGCTGTTGAACAGGAAAAGTTGGAGGAGCCACAGCACCAGCCAATTAATAAGCAGCACTTTGACTCTCACCCAAGCCCCATTCTCAGCAGCTGCAGCAAGCAAATTTAATTCAAAGAATTCCCAGGTGCCCCGCAAAGCATCCTGCTACTTAGGGATCTTCGGATTACATATGCCAAGAGCTCTTCAAGCAAACTGGGGAGAGTGAAATGAAAACCGGCAAAGCATTTTACAACCAGTAGCCATCCCAGCTGGCTGCCCTTTGGATTCCAGCTCAGCAAGAGTTAATCCCCCCAGACAGCCCCTTACCACCCCGCTGCTGCTGCCCCATTCATTCATCCTTAAAATACTGAAGAGCACCTGCTGCTGACCACTGATGCTGGGGTCCTCCCAGGGCTGGAGGAGAAGGTGGGCTGGCTGGCTAGGTAAGCTTTCGTCACCACGATGCTGGCAATAAATCAGTCACATCTGGCTGTGTGTAAGGCCTGTTTTATCTGAGGAGACTATTCCACTTCAATCCTAGCTCTCCAGGAAGCTTTCTGTGCCACCACAGCTAGTGCCTAGAAGCCAGCGTATCCAGTGAGGAGAGCGCAGAGGCAAACAGTGGCTCCTCATTGAGGCAGACAAATCCCCTTTCTTAAGAGCTCTCCAGTCAGCAATGCTTTTAAGCTTTTGAGCTTTTCACAGTTATATTCAGTAATGTCACCATGTTCTGCGGTCCAACGATGGAACAGCAGGACACAACGCTCAGCCCTGGCCCCCCAGCATGGAGAAGAAGGTGCGACAAAGCAGCAAAGCCTATGGGATGTGGCAGAGGGTGATGGCGCAAGGGAAGGGGTGAAAGGCATCAGTCACAAGCCCAAATGAGACATGGCAGGGCAAATGCCAGGAAGGCAGAACAGGAGGACAGAGGCAGCTCTGGGAAGCAGCAAGTTGGAGACAAGAGGGGATGTGATCCTCTGGGACAAGGAAATAAAAAATGCTCAGTGAAACCTCAGTATGGCACATGGAGGCAGAGACCTCACTACAAAATGCAAGTGTCTTTGTAGGAGGAGGGCCAGGAGGAGGCAGTACCAAGAAAGCCTTTTCCAGAGTGTTTCCTGCTTGTGTTTGACAGAAGTGGGAACAAACGTCCCCTGCTTCCTCCTCGCTCTGCCCTCCCTTATTTAGACCCTGGCTACCTGTAGCCAGTTCTAAGACCCTGCCCATACATGAGACTGGGCTATAGCAGGGCCACGGTATAACACTCCTCTAAAACACACCACTCAATAGGTACAACTATGTAGTGATGCTGCAAAAGGAACATTAACAGCAGTAACTGATGGGGCATGAACAAAACCAGGGGGGGTTAGATTTGCATGGGCACTCAGCTTCCTTCATGTCATAACTTAAAGCAGTGATGTGATTCTCCCTTTTCTTGATCCCTTTCAGTAGGAGTTCAATAAGGAACAGATCCAAGATTACTTTTAGGCACTGTGCAAAAGGAAAAAACCCTCAACACCACTGGAGAAGGATAAAAATCACAAATTAGTTCATTGAGTTGCAGTGCTGATAATAGCGAAACTTGGCTAAGAGAGAAGGGGTACTATGACAAACTGCCTTCATTATTAGAGGCTCCCCTGTGTCCTGTATTATTATTAAGCACTGACAATGTGCTTTGCGTGGTTTGAGTAACAAAACAAAGGCTGTCCCACCCCAGAGAGCTCACAATCAAACGGAGACATAAAACTGGAGCCTACTGTGCAGAACGAGAGGAGAGAGATGCTTGGATCTTTTTAATTATTTTGTTTTCATTCTACAGTAAACAAACTTTTCCTTCCAAAATGCGCTTGCTTCCAAGCTACCACTGAATGGCAAGAAACACCAGTTTTAAGTGTCCCCATTTTTAAAAAATGTTGAAAGCAGGCACTTTGCTGAGCGTGGATGAAAGTACCTGGCAATCCTGCTAGGTTAATGTGCTCTTTAAAAACATCAGACTCTTTTCCCTAACCTTCTCCAACCAGCGATCCCTTCAGATTTCCCTCAGTTCTTCCTTCCCCCCCTCTGATATGATTTCTCTTCAGACTCGGAAACCTTGAAGCCCACTTCTCTTCCCCTGCAGAGTTTATATAATCCAAATAGCTTCATTACTGTGACAATGTGAAAGCCCTTTTGCAACACAAACAGTCGATGACTTTTTCCTGCAGTTCCTGCCTGGAGAGCTCTTCAGCTTATTCCCTTTATTTCATACAAGTGAGGAGGATGGAATTCCACTCGCTTCAGTCTTTGGCCTATAAAATCTACAATACCTACTAATGACTGTGAGGTTTTGTTCATATTAAAACCCCATTCAGAACACTGAACGTCAACAGTCCGATGGGAGGCAGCAGGGCTTTGAAAGCCCTTGAGTGTACCCAACACCAGACGTAAAAACAAACACCGAGCTGTGCACTTGGCCTGTCTCTTCCATTCGGTGGGGAAAGTGCAAGACCATCAGGGCCTCGTAATTACATCACCTTCAGCTCTTAATTGGCAAGGAGACATTGATGTAACATCCCCCTGAGAGGTCCTCTTCCCAAGGGCACATGCTGAGGCTCCAGAAGAGCAGACCTTACCTGCCGGACTTCCAGGCGGTACTTGAGGATGGGATCCACAGCATCGGGCTCCTTCTGCGTCCACTGCAAGACGTAAGAGTAATTCTTGGATTGCTTCTGGCTCAAGGTGGGGTTGGGAGTGTCATAGTAAAACTCTGGGCTGTAAGCTTTTGCTGGAAGGGGGAAAAAAAAAAAAAGAGGGAGGAAAGTAAAAGAGTGGGGTCAAGGGGAACATTAATTACAAAGAGAGGTGGTGAGAGTGGAACAGCTCCGCTTGCCCAGCTCATCCACTTGTCTTTGACATGAGGGACACGTTTACTATTGTAGCTGGTGTTGCACTGATGTGCCATCTTTTTCTGTGAATCACTGCTGCTTTCACAGCCTAAACTACTGGGAGGGTTAGCAGCCCTGCAACACCAGTGGGGCATAACCGACACCAGAGAAGGTGGGAACAGCTTCAGTTCTCCAGCTGGAACCAGCTCTAAGCTTTTCTCTCTTGCTTTGTAGTTTAGATTGAGGTATCAGCTTTAAACTGGCATTTCTCCTGTTTCATCTGCTGCTTTACAGAGTCTCCTGCTAACAAACCCCGAGGAAAGATCATTTGGCCAGTAGGTCATAGGAAAAGCGTTATTTATCACACAGGGACCATGGCATTAAAAAGGAGACCTTGCTCCTTCTGCATCTCTCCTGCCTTGGCAACACAGTGCTCCAGCCTCTTTGTAACACGACAGCCAACTCAGCAGCAAAGAGGATGCTGACCTCAGCCTGGGTAAAAACAGCGGGAGCTTCTGCAGGGGCAGAGATGTCTTTTCTAAATCCACATCTCCCCTTAAAAACAGAGGGCTGCACGAGGAAGGGAAACACAGGAGAAATGATGTGCCAGAGAGAAACTGGATGGCTCAGAGAACAAGGGATTTCCCATCATTTTCCCAGCCGCTGCTGTCCTGAACCACTAACAAACAGGGCTCGAAGGCTACTGCCATGCAGCCCAGGGCTAGAGGACTGATGCACAGGGCCCAGAAGCAATTTGAGGTCTTACCCACAACTGGTTTTGCCATATTTGAAATTACCTTCATTTCACCCTGTGCACTTCAATTTTTGGCAGGTCCTGTCCTGGGCCAGGCTCTCCTTTCTGGGTTCAGGTCCATTCTGGACCTACACAGACCAGAATGATGTCTGGGCAGCAAGGAATGCTGGAGAACAGAACAGGCGTAAACACCATCTCCCCAGGCAGTCTGCTGCACCCTTCCACTTGAATCATAAGCCTTGCCATTCTGTGTGGTTATAATTAGGCTTGAAAGGATTCAATGTTTATTTTTATGAACTTAGATGGATAATATTGATGTTTATTTCCAAGTCCTTTTTTTCTTATTATTTTTATTGACTTGAATTTTTGCACAAGCGAGAAGTTCAGAACCACCTCAGAGACTAATTGCTGCTTATTCAACTTGTATTGACTGTGGAAGTCAAGCTCCATAATGGATTCCAAAATAAAATAAGAACTGATGATTATCATCATCTTGCATGATATTAAGTCCTTATATTAATTGACTCCAAGATGGAAACGGAAGCTAAAAAAAACGCTTCTAATAGAAACGCAGCACATCAAGATACTTTTGGAACTTCTTTTCTGGAAAATTTTACCATTGCTGGAAAGTTTTGCCTTTTGTTTATAGCTGATGGGAAGAGCTGAAGGTTATTCACTCCATCTTTCAGGGCTTTCTGTGCTTGTGGCTAGTGGGAGTGCAGGTGGTGACCACTATGGGCTGCCTTGATAACTTGTTCAAAGGGAGCAGGTTGGATGTCTCGCTATCCTTCTAAAACATCTCAGAAAGCTACTCTCCCATCCATAGAAGAAACTAATCCCATCCTGGGCAGGTTTATGAACTCTGTTTCCAGTACATCTGAACACCTTACAGTCACACATGAGTCACTGCCTCCCTGTCAGATAGGAAGGTTTATGGTACTTCTTTCACAGAGAAGAAACAGAAACAAAAAGAGACTATGCTATTGCCCCCGTTTGCACAGGAAGGCTGTGGCTGATTAAAATTAAGACTCCAGCAGTCCTGAGCCCAAGTGCAGCAGTCCAGCCACTGGATTATTTTTCAGGTTGCTCTACAGGCTCAGAAGGTCTAATTGATTTGTAACTGTCCAGGACACAGGGAGAGATGTCTGGAGCTGAAAAGCCACCATCAGATATCAATGCCTTGGAAACGGAGGAGGGATTCAGGAAAATAAATGCTTGCTACTTTCCTGATGAACGCTCTCTAGGGATGAACACTGCTTTCTGCCGAGGGGATCTTATCTCATGGGGCACAGCATGGCACACCAGGTGGCAATATGTATTTGTTACTACTTCTAGCAAGAAGTTCAGATCCTGGGAGCATTCCCAAGCTTGCTAGGGACACAGTTTGCTGTGGTGGCTCATAGCGCGATATGGTTTGCCATCACTTAGTGACACGAGAGTTGCAAGCATATGAAGAAAGGGTAGAGAGGGCCAAAGCTCTCAAGCAAAATCCACAGCCAGACAAATTCCAGGAAATCTCAAAGGGGTGAGAGCAGGGTCCTGAAAAGGGGCCCAAACAGTAGAAGTGGTTTGGGCTTCCCCGTTTCTGAGAGCATCTCAGAGTTACAACATACGTGAGCTTTCCCAAACCCTGGGAAAGATCTGCTTCAAAATCAGTCCTCTCTGGATGTTATTTATTCTCATTTGTTCAGCCCTGACTTGAAAAGTATTATAAATTGGCCCTGGACTGAAAACCCAGTATTTTGGCTGAATTTACTGCTTATTAAGGCAACTTCATTGGAGAGCTTTTCTAGAAACGGTGCCCAAGTCAATTCTGGGGTCATGGGAAAAGCAGATTTAACGATCAGCTGGAGAGGCTAGGTCAGATGTATGGTTTTAGA
Source organism: Burhinus bistriatus (assembly GCA_013397275.1). Taxonomy (NCBI): domain Eukaryota; kingdom Metazoa; phylum Chordata; class Aves; order Charadriiformes; family Burhinidae; genus Burhinus; species Burhinus bistriatus. Next base: position 301,720 of record VYXH01009785.1, on the reverse strand, counting down.
TGCTATAACTCTGCCATCCCTCTTTGCAGTTGCAGGTGCTGGAGAGAAGTCCTGTTACAGTGCCTGCTGTATTCCCAGAAAACTGTGAGCAGCAAATCCACCGAGTACCAGTATCCATTCCCAGCTTGTATTTGTCCTAGCAGGCGTCGTGAGACACAGGCAGACAGGAAACATATAGGGAAGGTACAGGAATATATAATACAGTTTTTGTTTGTTTTTAAAGGGGAAATTAGATGGTTTGGAGCCTATTGGGGGGATGTAGAGAGCCTTTCCCTCCCCCTTGGTCAATACTTATCTATGATACAGGTTGTCCAGGCTTGAAAGCTGATGGCAGCCTTGAGTTTAAGTCCTGTATCTTTCAGGTAAGTGGCCAAACACTGCTAAAATGTACAGTGGCTGACACTAACTGCCTTGGGTCCATCCTAGACTTGAAAGACTACCTGAATGATGGAGGCAGATCTCCCTGTTGGCTTATGGAAAGTCGTTCCATCTGAATACAGTGCCATGCACAGAGGAGGCAGTAGAGGTTGCCTGTACTGGCGCAAATTTATGGGGAGCAAGCTTCCCACCTCCATGACCCCCATCCAACAGTTTGCTCTGATGAGCCCTCTGGGACTTACCAGACACCTGGAAGAGGCAGGTGGAGACCCCCACATCGTTTGAAATGCTGCACTCGTAGCTACCGCTGGTCTCCCGGCTGACACTGTCCACCTTCAGCTCTGAGTAGTCCTGCTGCTCTGCCAGGGGCTGTGCCAGAAGGGTCCCGTTGAAGCGCCAGACAGAGGTGGCCACCTTCATGGGGCTGCCCTTCAGCATGGTGCAGCGCAGGGTGACGCTGCGCCCCACACCCTGGCGCACGTCCTGGAAGGCTGGCTCCACCACAGGGGGGACTGGAGACCGAACAGAGCAACAGATGGGGATGCCATCAGGGAACAGATGTCCGGCTCAGCACAGTTACCCCAGCAGTGCCTCTGAGGAGACAGGCACCTATGATTTCCATTAGGATATTTATTTTCTAGCAGGAGCCAGGCTTCATCAAACCAAAACCTTCATCAAACCAAAAGCAGCAATAGTTGTCTGACATTCCCTTCTGAATGGGCTAGGGACACCTCGCACCTCCCTCCCGTTTATTAGGTAGAGATGGCCTTTAGTGAGTACTCATCCCACAGTGAGACGCTGCTTGGAGGAGCTACCAAGCCCTGCTGTTTCATGTGAGAAGTGCAACTCCAGCAGCTGAGTGCCACAGCTTGGATTCAATCCTCAGATCCTAATCAGAACAACCACAGTCCTCATACCAACATCAACTGCACTCCCTGAGCAGGCATGTATGCTCCCAAGCAGTTACATTCAACATCTTCTGGTCACCGTCTGACAGGATATTCGGAGACACCATGTTCAGATGGAGGGATACACACTGGCTGTCCCCACTTGAGCACAGACCTCAAAGGGTGTTAGAGGGCCTCTCCCAGATACATCAATACACACATCAGGGACCGGCTACAGGGACTCTGGGTCCTATTTTTCTCTCTGGCAACAATGCCCTGATGCTGGGAGGTGAGTCACATCTCTCCATGTCAGCTTCTCTGCCAGTAGTGTGAAAATGGTGACATGTGGTCATCTCATTAGCAAAGGGAGGCTAAGTCTTGTTCTTTAACACTTGTAAAAATTTACAGGAACCTCATGATTAGGGCATGGTTGAGGCAGAGCAAGGAGAAAGTCTGCATTGGTATTGCTTGGGTTACCTTTTATTTAATGCAATGGCAGAGGACTTCCGTCTCCACAGCCGCCTGATGGAAATGTTTCACTTGCAATAAACTCTTAATTAAAACACTACAGCATGGGAATAACCAGAAGCTCTCCCTCTAAAATGAGAAAGGCTTCCTGAACACAAAACAGCTGTTAGCCTAAATTTAAAAGAGGGAGAACAAATTTATACCAGCTCCAGCACAATCACAACTCACCTTCTCCAGGTTCAAAGCACCTGCTCTTCCTGTCCACAGACAGCTTCTATGCACTACAGATCTACAAAGCACCTGCCTCCTCTAAAGCTGTGCAGAGCTGCCAAGCACAGCCAGGCCCAAAAAACTGCAACACACAGCATCTGCAGTGCCACAGACACAGCTCCACCAGGAACCATGGGGCACAGGGCATCCCTGCTGCCCTGAACACAGACGTGCCTGGAGGGCTCCAGCGCACCCGCTTCTCCCCTCTCATACCCTGTCCCCAGCACGACCCACCTACAGCTCTGTAACACGAGCGATATGTCCATCTTCAGCACAGATGAAGGGGGTGCATGCACCACCCCACGGGTCTGCATGCAGTGTCCCCTCTCTCCAGGGACACAGATGCAGCTGTGGGTACGCAGCGTACAAGCATCCCCTCCACCTGGCAGCCCTTGTTTGACAGTGGCTGATTGTTTTCTAGGTACCCATTCTCAACTCTCAGCCTCTCGGCCCTTTGCTGCACTTAAGTAGATTAAAAGCAGCCCTTGACTGAGCTCACATTGCCGTGCTGAGTGGCATGGTCAGCTCATTACAGATGGCTTTGCTAGCAATGTGTCTCTGCGGGTGCTCCAAGCACTGACTTGCCTTTGGCTCGCACGTCTCCCACCTCGCGGTGAGAATAATGTGAGAAGTTGTTTGATTAGACCTAGTGCCATGAATGTGTCATCTCCATCCCTAGCTGCTATCCCATTTCTTGGGTCACATCAGCTCCTTAATTGAAGCCGGTGGGGTCTCACATTATAATCAAGGCCAGCTGGTGATACATTAAAAAAAAAAGATAAAAAGGAGAGAGAAAAGAGAAAGGAAGGCTTAAAAAAAAAAAGGCACAGCAGCTCCAGATGTACTCAAAGCAATCTATCTCATGAGGAGGAGAGAGAGGGGTGGGAGTGCAGCTTCCTTCCCTCACTGCACAGAGCGGCACCTGTGTACAGAGCTGGGAAAGAGGGAAAGATCTGAAAGAGGACAAAATGTCCTCTGCAAGGACACTGCAAGGAGTGTGCCCCCCCAGGCCTCACTGAGGGAGTGTCTGGAGCTGGTAAAGGGTCACAGAGGGGCAGGGGTGGGACACTCCAGATGCTTCCTTAAGTCACAGGAACAGCAGGGCAGCCAAGGATGCAGAAGATATTTAATCTTCTTCAGCTGGAACATGGGATTTACTTGATTGCACTGGGAGAGGCTCTGGGTCTATGTCATCACCTTGTGAAAGGAATGTCTGAAAGCGCCTATACAGTAGAAATTTATTACATTTTCTCCTCTTGTCTCTGGCACTAGGAAACACCCAACAAGCGTTAACTCTGCAGGTAGTCCTGGAGCCCCTGGGTTTTCTGGAAAGACGGCTGAAGCAGGTCATCCCATCCCTGCAAAGGATGCATGCAGCACTACGGCAAGGGGCAGCTATTCCTGAAGGTTGCCAGTGGATAAGAAAGCAAAGAAAGGTCAACAGCAATTACAGAGGCAGACATTGTCTCTGGCCTCCAATGCCTACTGGGGAGCCCACACTTCTTAGGTAGGTTATACACAAAAGGGACACCCACCACCAAGGCAGGGATTCAGTCTGCAAATCTGAGCAGATAACAACACAGCCTTTTCTCATCCCTGGCTTAAACGCAAAAGAAAGCTTGTTTAAATGAGCCGGTGCTCCGACTCCCCAGAACTGGGAACTGAACAGCTCCAGTACACCCGAGATGGTGACTGTCTTGGAGCAGAGACCTCCAACGTGACTCCTGCACACACACCTTTAGGGAGCTGCAGGAAATGATAATGATTTTCCAAGTGCCTCCAATACCCACAGGGAAGCAGTATCCCTGCTGGCTATAAGGGAGCAGTATCTGGCTATTCTGGCTCACTAAGCTGCCACAGTGTATCAGCCCCAGTTTTTAGTCCCAGTTTTTAGTCCAGTTCCAAAGGTGGGTCCTTGTCCAGAGGCTCCTCAAATGCCTTTCTGTATCGCCCCTGAACTCCAGTTCATGCAGTCGAAGTGCTCTTTGAAGCAGCAGCCACGTTGCAGGCAGCAGGTTGCTGTGCTTCAAGGAGGGGGTAAAAATCCTCTCTGCATATAAAGGGCTTTGGGATCCCCTGGTAAGAAACACAGCAAACAAATATGGACAATTACTGTTTTGTCTCAGCACACAGCTTAACTCTAGGAGAGCTAGCTGGCAGGAGGAGTGACGAAAGGGGTGAAGAGGGCAGTGCATTACCCTTCTAGGCAACACTGAAGGAGCGAGGCTCCTCCAGCAGCCTTGTTAAGATGCGGCTGCTGTGAAATACAAGGCAGGGCAGCCTGCCTTTGCAGCAGAATTATTGCGCAACAGGAGAAAACATAATCACTCACCTGCTCGTTAGGAGCAAATCAAATCAGCTGAACACAAGCAACCTACTTCAGCGTGCCAGGCACCCTAAAGCAAAGCCGAGCTGTAGGCAGCTCCCTTGCTGTGAGCCAGAGCAGATGCTCTGCACTGAAGGGTTGCTAAGCTAGTGAGGTGTTCACGATGATGAAGGGCAAGAGCAAGGGAAGCACAACAGAGAAATGTCAAGTATCAAGGGGTGTTGCTTTGTGCCCCAATAAACTCTTATTTTTTTGGTTTCACTCAAAATAACCAGGACTGAAATGCTCGTCCTACTACATGGGTGAGAAGCGCACTGGCTGTTGAGCTGTGGTCAAGTCTCTAAGCATTTAAGTATGTTTTTATTTTAGCAGTGAGGAAGGGAGGAGTGTTCTTCCTTACAAGAGCCAAAGTGCTTGCAGGAGAGACCACAGTCTCCTTGCACTGTTACTGTGCTGTCCTGCTTGGGCACAGCTCAAGCAGGGGTATTCAGTGATCCCTGCAATGCTGTCTGATTGCTGCAGGTTCCCATCAAATTCAGATGCCTCCAGAAGGCAGAGATGCTTCTTTCACCAACGATGAGGTCAGAGCATCCCAGGATGGCAGTGATGTACTATGGAAAGTTTTTAATTTGTGGGGCAAATACAGAAAAAAAAAATTTTTTTTTTGCTTTAAAAAATGGGGATGTTGTCATGAGGCTGCTCAATCTGATATGGATGAAAAGCAAAGAAAGGCTCATATTGGAGTAGACTGATGCACAGAAATCAGTGACAAGCTTAAACACAAAACAGCATCTAGCAGAACAGGGGAACACCAAGTGAACAGATCTCACATTAAGGGCTCAGGCAAGAATTGGGACGGTCAAAACTCCTGCACACCACAGTACAACACTACTATGCAAGATACATGCAAAGACTACCTTCCCACAGCTTAAGGACTGTGAATAGCATATCCTGGTCAACTCCTAAATGCTGGCTGATTTTGAAAGGGCTGTCAGAGCTGAGGAGCTCACTCATAACCTGCTTTCTGACTCACAGGCAGCCCTTTTCCCCCTGTAGCCACCCTGACCAGCAGCTGACAACAGCCAACTCTGTAGGTGGTCAGCTGCCCGCATTGTACCGCCGGTCTATGCAGCTGCCATGGGCTGCTGCACTCTCATTTTTCTACAGGGATTTACTTCCCGCAACGCTTCCTCTGCTGCAAAGAGCACCATGGTGCAGCAGTGTCCAGGCAGAAAAAGAGAGGCACAAGCAGAAAGACCGCCTGCCCAAGGTCACACAAACTGGCAGCATCAGGCAGAAGCAGCGTAGGAGTCCTGTATCCTGACCCACACTTCAGTCCTTAGCCCAGGCTTCCTCCCCTGCGAAAAACACCCTCTACTCTACCCTCCAGATTCAGTCATCATGTACATTTTTATTTAAATCTAGAAAGTGCAACACATAAGTGATGAAAAAAGCAAGCCTTGCTAGATTAGAAAGCAGCTTTATTTTCAGTAGCTCTCATCCCACTCTGCTGAATGACTCCCTCCAAGCTTAGCCATGCAATCACAGCGCCAGTGGGACTTTAGCTTGTAGTCTTCACCTTATCCCATGTGTAAGAGCTAACTGATCTCTCACTTGCTGGATTAACATTGCAAAGGACACACAGATAAACCGGTATGAAAGACTGCACTTCGTAGTTAGTTACAACTATTAGCTGTGTTTCGTTATCCAAAGTGGCTAATGACACCAGGCAGTAATTTCTCTCTCTGGAAAGCAAATCAGGACAGGCTACTATTAGGGCCTTATGAGATCTATATGATCCCATCCAGCATCCATTTAAATTCTGATAGATACCCTTCTGCAGTCATACTGGATGCAGTCTTCCCTAATCTTCTCTAGACAACCAAAGTGATCCCAGTAATGGGTGTCTTCCTTATCCAGTCCCTGGTCCCATAATCCAGAGTAATAAAGATGTCACAGGCATCAAAGATACTGCACCCCTATTTTCATAGCAGGTAGAAAACTCCATGGTTTCAGCTCCAGGAGAGACCAGAGCACTCTACCCGAGCAAGCAGGAAGCTCTTTTATCATCACAAGGCCGGGAAATCACAGCTGAGCAATTCTGTTCCCTGCAACAGCATCCACACCCCAAAAACACGCATTAAGGCACCAGCAGTTTTCCATGTGGAGACAAATATCCAACTAATATTTACAGGCCCAGTCTCATCTGCTTGTTTCTGAGAGATGATACAGTTGAGCAGTTAGAAGAGGGGAGATGGAGGAAGGCTTGCTCAACCTATTTCAGCTAAAAGCCAGAATCTCTTTCTTTCATCTTCTATGCCTTTTGCCTTTGCACTTCAGTCTCCTCATGTATAAAGAGATAAAACGTGTATTTTTTCCAAAGTGCTTGAAAGCCAAGTTGCAAGTATTGTTATTTCAAACAAAACAAATTTGTTTGAGTACATTTTCTCTAGACAAGTGGGTGGAGGGACCGGAGAAGCAGGGCTCAGAGCAGAGAAGGCTTAGTTCTGTGCTAGTTGACTGCTTTTAAAAGAAGAGCAAATGACATCTATTCACTACCAGCTTTTCCGCTTTCCTGTTCTCTGAACTTTCCAAGCCAATTAGCTCAACCAGTCTTCACCTCGTTTTAATAAAGAGGGGTTTACTAAAGGATTTCCTTTTCTGCATGAAGAGCTGTGCTGATTAATACATGAGACCCCCTAGCTCACTTTACAGAGTGCTTTGAAGAAAGTCCATCCTGGGTGGAAATTTCCAGACCTTCTGCCTCACAGACATGCCTCCTCAAAAAAGATCTGTCCCAGACATGCTGGAACTCCACTCAGACTCACTGCCCAATTAATTCGCGCTAACAAGACACTACAAAGACGAGCATTCTCCGGCAGTGTAAAGCCACCTCATTCCCATACCTCGCTTACCTTCAAGTGCTTGGTTTCAAAACAGTACGCTCCCCTAATTGAAAAAGGTAAGCGGGGAAAGATGGTGTACGTACAGGAAACACATACACATTTGTATGTGAAATGCATGCTGATAATCCTCCCCCCACTCAAATACCACCCAATTAGCAAAGTTATGCACAAGAGAAATAAAGAGGGTGAGAGAGTGGGCATTTCAGAGCTAATACCTTCAATTACTGCCAGACCAATGGCATAACCCAAATC
>VYXH01009785.1:253912-294183 GCA_013397275.1 Burhinus bistriatus | reverse complement strand
TTTTTTTTTTTTGGCCACAGACTAACATGAAAATATTGCCTCTAATTCACAGCCAATTTTGCCAGTTATAGCATGGTGAAGCAGGCTGATGGCTAGGGTGGATCTGGGACTCTCCTGCCCGCCCACATACCCACAAGAGGGGAGAGACCTCCCATGTGTAGCATTGTCAGACCACCAACTCTCCGCTCAGGTTCTGCCTCTCTCTTCTAGAAGATAACAAGATGTCAGCTCATACCCATGCATCTGTTATTACATGCTTCTGTTTAACAAATTGGGCTGGCAGTGACATGTCACTCCCAATAGCATATAAATAGTTTAGATCCAAACATTCACTAACAGTCAGCCAATGATACTCTTTCCCCAAAAGCATCCCATATGCATTAACTTTTGGCAGAGAACCAGTTATCTTACAACTCAATAATTCATAGGCGAGCTACTCAGCTGGGTAGTTCTGGGAATAAAGCAACTCCTTGCCAGTGCAAACGACAGAAAAGAAAAAAAAAAACAACCCACAAAAAGAACCAAATGAGGTTCTTCTTCTAAAACATAGAATCCACATTTTTCCTCTTACTTCAGAGTTTATCACCAGTTTTTCTAACCCAATTCCCTTGCTGCAGTTTAAGCCTACTGCAAGTCCTCCCCATAGATGTTTTTATGTCTTAGTAATCAACTCTGTCGTATCCCCAGTAGTTCCCAACCTCAACAAATAGTAGGAGAGAATTCTTAGTTCTCTTCTCCTCTCCCAAAGTCCTTGGCTAGATGATGTTGAAGTTTTATATGCGCATGTGTGTATGTATATGTATCTTTACAATTCCCCTTTCTCTGCTTCCTCTGTTTTTCAGGTGGCAGAAGCACAGCTTTAGGTCCTATTCAGATTTTGTTTTCTCTGGGCAGAAACACTGTCCTAGAGTTTTAAATGCCAGAGGAATCAAGTGCAAAAAGTTTGGGAAAGGAGAAAATAAGAGAAACCTGAATCTACAGCTCTGACTCTCCTCACATGCCTGGCAGAGACAAGTGGGGCACTGGAGCCTATAAAGGGGCAGAGATCAACAGGTACCATTTGCAACCTTGCGGCAGAAACAGCTTCTTGACCCATCACAGCAGAATGCATTCCCTATGCTTCCATCCACAGAGTAAAGAAGGGAATATAGAGGCAAAACAGCCAATCTGTGATGTTCATTGTCCTAGGATAGGCCCTTCACATTCCTGAGAGAAGGATTTGGAACAATTGAGAAAGGACTGGTCATCCTCCCAGGTTTTACAGCAAACCTGGAGCTAGCTGGAACACGACTTCAAAGCCCAAATTTATCCCATCTAACTTCAAGCTCTTCATTGAGGCACTCAAGTTAGGAATGTCACCTCCTTCCAAAGCCACTGAATGAAAGGGACATCTCCAGAGGACGATTCAGATGGTAGGAGTCCCTAGCTGGCGCTACCTCCCTCCGTCCTGTGCCTCCACAGGGAGCCTAAGGTGATCCCAGCCCTCACATCTCTGCTAGGTGGGATGAATGCACACCAAAGTAAATGTTTGTGCGACAGCTGCACAGAAGTGGCCAGTGCCACCCCTCTATACGAACCTCTCTATGAACTCTCAGTGCCTTGTTTATTAAGTTCATCAGTAAGCTGAGTTGTAACACGCATCTGAAACGTGGGCAGCATGTCCTGCTCTTGGACAGAAGACACCCCCTGTGTTTGAGCTGCTGCCTGCCACAATGGAGCTACCCTGGGAAGGAAAATGGACACCAGCCTGCATGTTCCCCATAGCAAATATAGTGAGAAATCTTTGGACTCCAGACAGCATCCAGTTAGTGCCGCTGCTAGGACTCATGTTCAGAGCCTGCAGCTGCTGCCTACAAGGAACCAAATGGGTTTCCCCGAGTTTCCTACAGAGGATCTCACCCACAACCTGAAGAGCTACCAGGCAGAGGTGACTGCTGACTCCAAGCAGAGATCCAGTAGCAACAGGCTCCTATTCCATCAGCAGCCGCCTGAGCAATTCAATCGCCTCCATACGTTTAGACCCTTTTAACAAAAGAACTGGAAGTTAAGCGCAGGGAGGCTGCAGGAGAAAGTGCCTCCGAGGACTACAATCCTGTCAAAGTGGAGAAGAGTCCCTGCTTTAGAAATGCAATGATTGTCAGGGCCACAGGTGGTCACAGCATTCTGCTCATAGCTGGGCTACAGCATTACCTCACCTTCTGTTTTCAGTTTAAAAGCTAAATTGGGAGCACTAGATGATCCCTCCACAGCTGCTTTCCAAATAGGCAGGCAAAGCAAGAGGCAGCATAGCCAAAAGCAGAAATGTTGGTTAAAAAATCAGACCTGCTTTAATGGATGGGGTGGTGGGATCAGAGCTGGAAAGGGGAGAGATCCAAGCCAGAAAGAGCCTGGTAGGGAAAGGATGGCCATCCAAGGCAATTAAGATAATGAAATATTTACCAGCCCTCCTTAATATGTTTACTTTGAATTCTTTGTACTAATAAGGAAAAAGGATGCATGGGCTGAAGCTAGACCAGGAAGAGTTAATGCAGTAGGTCTCTGCTCATCTACAGAGTGGAAAGAGGACAAGTTTCCCCATACAAACCAGGCTTTTCCTCAGCCTCTCCTTCAGGCCTAGTAGGGAATTTGGACTAAGGAGGAAGACTCAGCATAGACCAACACCCAGTTCTCCATCACTTCTCTATCTGCTGCATCGGAGTTCTGCTGCCAGTCGTTTAATATCCTGCTCCGCTAACTGTCATCATTACCCCGTTCTTCCATCCTTCAGCCTTGACTGATCTTGATTCATCTGAGGAAGATGACGACAATGAAAACGTAACTGTTCAGAAAGAGGCCGAAAGGATGCTCAAACGAAAAGATTTATGGCAAACGTTCAGTCTCACAGATGAAGCAGCTGAGGTCAACAGATATCAAAGCAATTTTTCCCGTAAGAATTAATGTAACAAGGAGGGTGGTGCATACAGGAACTTAAGAAATGCATGCAATTTAAAAACATAAGATCAGTAGGTATAGCATAGAGAAAGGAAAGGCAAGAACATTTTTTACTGTAAGCATTTTTGCTGTCACTCTCTGGATGGTTACCTCTTAATCATTGTCATCATCATCTTCAGATGAATCAAGATAGATCAAATCAATCATGGGCAAAGGATGGAAAAATGAAGATAGGTTCAGGCGGTTCATCAGATGAAATGGCTGAAGTCTTTCAGAATAGTGACCAGGTCCAAAAAGCAAGCTACCAAATAGCCACCATCTCTGCCATCCAAAAGTCCTATCTTCCTTCTCCATCCTTCGCACCATTGCCTGCACGCATCTAAAATGTGTGAATTTCAGAAATGCCTGTGTCCAACACCCCCTCTATTAATTAATTATGAAAAAAATTGCTTTATCTGTCTTATCAGTAACTGTCATAGCTTTTCATGACTGTATCTTCAGCAGATTGCTGGTTACAGAGAATCATCTCCCTACACCTTATTCCCAAAACTGCTAACCACCTATGGAGACAGCAGAGGATTTGGCAGCCCCATTTCTTCAGGCCTGGATGATACCACCTGTCTCAGAGAAAGGCATGGACTCAAGCTACGGAGGACTTGCTCTCTCATGGGAAACCTCGTGTCTTCTCTCTACATTGCCACCATGCTTCCAGTGAAGCAGCAGCACACCAACCTCACTGCTGAAGCAGACCCAGCCCAGCAGCTCTCGTCTTTCCCTGCATTAGGAAGAGCACTGTCACTTCTGACAGCTGCAGGTGTTGTGGGCTCCCAGAAATCACTCTCTGGGGCTCAGGATCTCCTCTGCAGCAGAGGGCACAGGAAGGAGGCCAATGACTGTACTGGCAATCATTCAAGGACAGCAGCCTGCTCCCTCAACCTCCCCATCTGGCTATCAGCTCTGTCCCATCTCCTCTGGACTTGGACCAGGAGAGGGAAGTTTATTAACAGTCCCGCTCACTGGATAAATCTGCTCTGACATTCGATTTTCCAGACTGCTTCTGTGGCTGACCTCAAACCCAGCCAGCACTACAGGAACCATTTGCAGGAGCAGCATCCCTGTAATGTGGGCACATGCCTATCTCACAGAGGCACTTTTTCATGTTGACTGAACAGGACTTAGGCTGCAGCAAAGGCGATATGCAGGACAAGTGGGAAGTACACACTCCATTTCTTGTCCTGATGCCTGGATCTTGATCCAACAGATAAATGCCTGAAGCTGGTTCCATAAAGTTTCTGTTGTTCGCATTCCTGACTCTTCTGGAACACAAAAAGTAAGGCCATCACCTTCCTCATTCTCAGTCATTGCATCAAGATCTGAAAGTGGATCCTGGTCTGAGTCAGTCCATCGGCAATTATCAGCCCGAGGGGTTGCAGCAGCACACACTGTAAGTTGGCATTCTGCTCCTTCCAGCCTCTCCGTGATAGATAAGAACACCTCCCAGAATCAGATACCCCAGGTGAAAAGGACATTTTAAACAAGTTTCAGCAATGTTTGCTGAGCCATCCCACTGTGGTGGGCAGAAAGAAGGTATAATTCTGTGTACAGCTCTGGTAAGAACCCGTGGGGAATATCTGTGGCTGAATCTGTGATAAATCCAGAGGTGATGCAAAGACAGGTTTCTCTATGTCCTGTTTGTAGGACTGTAGCTGGATCCGTGTACCCTGATCTGAATTCATCAGTGCAAAACTGGCGGAATAACAAACTAACAACAAATCATAAAAACCTTACAAATGCCACAGAAAGTAGCAAAAGATGGGGGAAAACTTCATCTAGCCAGGCCTTTGAGGGAAAGTTTGTGATAGCATCCTACAAGCACCAGAGGAGATAAAATTATTCTGTACCATCCACGTATGTATTACCTGTGGGAGTACAAACATGAACCAATTGGGTCAATGTAAGTAGAGGAGACCTCAGAACAAACAGCAATAAACCTTTTTATTCCTCACTGATTCCAGAAAAAACCTCATGGAAGATGAATGTGGGATGCAACTTCACAAGTTAAAAAATGAATGGTGATTAATATAGTTTTATGGGTCCTTGGCAGACAAACTGGGTAGCGTTTGAGAAAGCAACAAGAAAAGTAACTATCTTGTCATAACATCCTCAGGCATTGGAAAGATCCTGGCTTGCTTCCACACGACAGACTAATTGAAGATGTAATACTGTTCAAATGCAGCCCACATTAAGCAGATTAAAAACACATTAACTGAAAGAGTTCAAAAAGAAATTTTAAATGGGTGCCCGCACCACTGAGATCTCTCTAGTGAGAGGGAAAACCTTCTCTAGGAAGACCTCTTTAGTGAGATCCCATATGAACCTCTTAAACTGATGCTATTTCACATCTTCATCAAGGTCAAAAATCCAGCCAGCAGGTTGGCACAGCTAAACCATCTAAATTCTAAAGTCTCCTGTTCAGGCTGTGTAGCCAACACCGCACATAACCTTTGGTGCCTGAATGACCTTACATCTATTTGCAGCTGGGGTGACTGGGCGCAGACTTTGTCACAGCTCTGGGATGTGTCTTGTGCTTTATTTCCTTCCCTCCCTCCCAAAGGCAGCACTTTAATGTGCAATAACTGACAATCACCATCCTACATCAGGATAAGATACCATCATCTGTAGAAGACACAAAAAATGCAACAGTAAATAACACACTAGAGAGATACCCCACACAGGACAACTTGGTTTGCTTGACAGAATGGGCTTACAGTAACTGCATTCAATTTACCTTGGATAATGTAAAGGTCTGGAAAAAGAACTGTTGAGAAAAGAATGGATCACTCTTGTTAGGACAGAGACAATGACTCCAAGAGGAGCATGAGTCAATGTAACCCAGTGAACATCAGCTTTCAGCTTAATTTTGCAGTCCAAAGATGTCCAAATCCTTGGATGATTAAGCCAAAGTTTACTAAACGTATTGCGAGATGCGCATCACCTCTGTATCTGCATCAGTGAGATCATTTTTGAAAATATGTTTAATACGGGTGACCACGCTGCCAGAATGATGTTGAAAAAAACTGAGAAGAGGGCTACAAAAATGAATCAATGGCTGGAAAACATGCCTCGTGGTAAACTAAAGAGACTCTTTCTGGATTGCATACCGAAAAAGGCTAAGAGATTACTTGTTCTGGTGTCTGAGACTACACAGGGAAGAGACTACTGATAACAAATAGCTCTTTATGTGAGAAGACAAAGGCATAAACAGAGCTTGTAGTTGGAAACTGAAATGAGACAGGCTTAGATTAAGTCATGACAACTGAACCATGAGAGTAAAAAAACGCTGGAACGACTTACTGACGCACACACTAAATTCTCCGTCACTTCAGTCTGTGAGTAGATGCTGCACTGAAAATGTACAAATAATCCAAGTTTAGATCCACGAAGGTAAACTCACCTTGTCTGCTAGTGAGAGAGACTATGCTTGGCATATAACTAACTCTCCTGTCCAGACAAACAGCACAGAACAGTTAGAAAGAGATTCAAAGAGCTTTTGCTTTCTCATAATGATCAGGAAGCTGGAGTCCCAGCCTGCTGGGTAGGCAGATTGGAGCACATAAGCTTCTCCAAATGGTTTAAAAAAACCCAAAACCAAAAACCACAAAAAACCCACCACAAAACCCAACCGTCTTTCCTCCTCTCTTTAAAACCTGTAGGTAGTTACATTTGCATCTTTTCATCTATACATGTACGTCGGTTCCTAGAAAGCTAATCAGAATGAGAACTCGCCCATTTCCACGCATAAACTTGGACTTTTGCAAGGCCTCATTACAATCACCCCAAGGGGAAGAGAAAAATCCCTAAACCACAAAACCCCATTTTGATTGTTGCTCTGTCTTCCTCTGACCCAGCCAACTGCCACCATCTTCTCATCCCTTTAGACCCATTATGGTCTTTCCAGCAAACCACCTTAGATGGAGGCCTGCTCCCTTTCCCTCAAGGCCCAGTTCCCCATTTTACAACATACCAAGATGTTGGCTAAAGGGCCTGTATTATGCATAAGCTATGAACTGCTCAGAAAATCCCAGCAGGCCTAACACTATTAAACCCATCTATATTGCATTAAGTTGTTATTAGCTACTGCGTTCTAGCTTATGATTAGGACAGTAAAATATCTCTTTGCAATCAGCACTTGGTAAGGAAAAATCCCTGTTCAATGCAAATGCCACTATTATTTACTGTTCTCTTGGCCTCAATCACAGCCACTGTCGGGAACCCTTGTTAGTTTTGGCACTCCAACCAATTCCTCCCATCAAATGCTTGGCTGAGTTTGGCCCAGAGCTGTAGCGTATTTGTGACAGACGAGATTTACAGCACTTGTTTGATCAGATGTGAGAGCAGGTCACAACAGATCAAGAGCCTACAAAGGGTCAACTGGAATGGCCTTCAGTTGCCGTTCTTTCTTTAGCCAGCAGGGATTTATCCCAGATGCTTCTTCCCCACAGAAATGGAGTAATTTTCTGTCTCTTCTACACCCCATTCAGCCCCTTGCAGCTTGGCAAACAAGCAAACAGTCTCAGAAGTCAGCTTCCTCCCAGTCAACAGTAATGAAAAATTTCCATGGTTTCCTGCGATCACACATGACCCTAGAAACAAGGACTCCAAAATCATACAAAATGCAACAGGTCTGCATGCAACTAGGAAATTTAAGCACGACTGTCAATTCCTGGAACCAATGAGGGTTTTGCAGGTTCATCACTGGGTTCATAAAAGAAAACTGACTGTTTTACTTCAAGTCCTGTAGGCCAATTAAATTTGAATCAGAAGCAAAAGCTGAGATAAGGTAGGAGCGTGTGCACACACATGCTTATTTGTGTTTGCAATAGAGAGGCAAAGAGGAATGGAAATCAGGAACTATATGAAGTGAAATAGGGTGAGAGGGGTGCATGCTGGAAATGCGATCTCTGCTCATTGAGAAAACACTGTTTCCTGGCTTCAAAGAAAAAAACAGATTCTTTCTCAGAGACTGGCCCAAGTGGAAAAGCACAAACTAGTAACTGAACAGTTGTTTCCCCACAGGAAGCTTCACAAGGCCCCTATGCCCTTCCTAAAAACGGAACCCTCAGCCTCCCAGTCCAGTGTCCCAGCACACAACTGGCAGTGGGAATACCTGACGGGATATAGAGAAGCCTGAGCACCTCTGAAATTTAATTCACATTCACACAGTTTCCCTACAGGAGTGAACGTAATTGGTTCTGTTTCAGAGCTTGGGGTCAGGATGGTCAAAACTAATTAAAATTCAGCACCCCCCAGGATGCTCAGTTTCCACTAGGGCTTCTGTTCATATCAGGAGTGACTCGGGGTCTTCCCTGCATAAGCCGCCTCCTCAAAAGTGGCATCACTGTTCTGTACGTTGCCTCCACGTGCCTGCCACAGTCCTCCAGTGGGGCAGCAGAAAATAGCCCTGCTCCAGTCCCAGGGCACAGGGAGTAGGTGAGGGATAGCATGGGAGCCTGCTCCTGCACCCTCATAGGTGCTGCTTGACATGGTTTATGGCCCAAAAATCCTGGGTGAAAAGCAAAGGCACAGCCACAATGCCATAGCACCACATAGCCCTCTCTGGGAAAGAAGCTGGGGGAAGAGCCTCTGCTCCCCTGGCACAGGTCCTGTGTCAGGTCAGTTGTCCTATGCTCCCCTGCAGGTGGGGACAGCTGAGCTGTTTTCACTTGTCTGTGTCTCAGGCTCTTGTGCGGAGGCTGAGACTTATCACAAGAATTGCTTTTTTTGCCTGCTTGGTGTCTTCCTGGTTCCCCCAGTGAGTCCTTGTCTGTGGTGTCTCCCTCCCCACAGCTGCATACTCAACATGCTTATTTTGTGGTCACTGAGAGGCAGAATTTGATAGGGACAGAGCGCTCCCTCCTTTCCTGTCCTGTGGCCCCAGCCTTAAAACATGAGAGCTGACAGCAGTTTTCTGACTCCCTCCATCCACCGCCTCCCTTGCCCCATGGCTCCTGATGCCACTGTTCCCAAATCTACTTTGGTCAGGTGTTAGCAGCAGCTCGCTCTTTTGCTGGAACATTTATACAAACCTTTCCATTCTCTCATCTTAGTTCTCGTATTCCCAGTTTAGAGCTCCCAAATCAAGATTTTTCTTTTTCAAATATACCCACTACATTGAATCCATACAAGCAAGTACCACCTTCTTCTCTCCCGTACCACATTCCCCATAAGCTCAGATCCCAGACCCACTTACCACCTCTGGCAGAGACTATCCCGCCACTCCATGTTCCAGGATCCACTGCTCTTTCTCTGCTTTGGCCCAGTTCCCACATCCCCTGGACACGTACTGGTGCTGCTCAGACCAAGAGAGAAAGCTTGGCAACAGCTTCTGTGCCAAGCTCACCATCTCTGACCTGCTGACTGGAGGCGAGTGTGCGGTAGAAGTACTTACGGTGTATGTTAGGGTGGAACCTGCATTACAAGCCCATGCAAATAGAAGCAGAACCAGGACAACCTCTCCCTCCAGCCAGGCTGCCTCGATGCAGTCTCGGTACCACCAGCTGTATCACAGTTCAGAAATCTTTGATAAAGGTGGTTTCACCTATGGCCTAAACCCAGACAGCAACAACAGGGCTAAAAAACAAAGTGGTTTCTTCAGAACAGCAAGATGGGAAGCACTGGGAAAGTGTCTGACAGTACTTCGGCAGCAGTGTGCTCCTGTGGTTTAAAGACAAGGACACGCTTGGGTGAGACCCAAACACGCACAGCCTTGCAGGATGCCCAGCACAAAGCGTTTGAGAGGATTGTGGAGTTGTTTTTTATCCCAACAAGTTGATGTATAGCTAGGTCCTTCAGGGAAAATAGCTGCCATGGCAGGAAAACCTTAAAAGGAGTGTCTGAATCGCAACAATACAAGATGTGGTGTTCAGCCCTGAAAGGGCCATGGTAGGTCCACAGAGAGATGGCCAAGACTGTCTGCCATCCACTGTGTCTGTACAGCTTTTGTCTCTCCTTTCCTGACAAAACTGTATAGCCTGGATAGCTCTCTCTCTCTCAATAAAATTAAGTTGCTCTTCCTGGAGAGTCTGGCCAAAAAAATGGATAATGGCAGCTTATGGAAAGTGTATTTGTTTCTCCCAACAATATCCGAGAAATGGATTAGCTGATTTAAACCAGTTCTTTTCTGAACAAACAAATTCATCTCTCTAGGCGAGGAGCTCTCACACAAGCTTTTACTCAGCCTGTCATTACAACCACAGAGGTGTTTAGAGGTGAGCTGCACAAAGGCTGAACGGCAGCGCAGCCAGGCTGCAATCTCATGTAGCAGCCCAGGTCCCCTCTTTAAGGAGGGCTCCCACCTTCCTGATGCACATATCTGGGTATCATCCTCTCTTCTTTCACAGTCATTTACCCAGGGTATAGGCGAGGAGGCCTCCCAGTACTTTGCATCTGACGTGTGGTGCCACAGACTGAACATGCCACCTTTGCAAAATCTGCTCCCCAGCCTCCGCTGCTCCAGTGAATTCTCCCTGTCATCTGGGCCTTTTGCTTTATGTCTCAAGTCTCCTCTATCTCCTGGCCACCACAGCATGCAGATAGGCTCTGTCAGACCAATTTCAATCAAAGAGGTAAATCAGAAAAGCTCTCAGGGTACAAGGGAGACTTCTCAAGAAAATCTCGGTGAATGGCAGCATGTGGGAACCTTCCTCACAAGGCAGCAAGCAGAGAAGAGACCAGGGTCCTGCAGAGCAAGTCCTAACTGCTACACATTGAGGGGAAAAATTCAGGCCAGACAAAATTCATAGAACTGCTTTACCCCGTGAAAGACACTGTCGTCCAAAGCTACATACACCAAATGCTACACGAAAGCAGTCCTGGGGCTTTGCTCTGCAAATATAAAGACTGCAAAGGTGGTCACAAAGAAGGTTTCAGCTAAGCATCCTTAGCCTGTCAGACTACCTCCCCCTCAAAGCCATGAGACTGGCAGGAGGGCAGGGCCAAGTCCTGGGCAAACAGGAGCCATCCTCTTTTCAGACGCATTTGGTCCAACCCCATCCAAAGACCCAATCCAAAAGCGATGTGCTGTCACAGCCTCCGTCTGCCGGGCCCCTAGACCAATAGATGGTAATTGTTAAAACAAATCTGAGGCCAGGTAAGCCTCTGTGGTTGTTACTGTGCTCTGAACCATAGCCATTTGGGTTTACAGCTATGACTGAGTAAAACTGATTCCTCCTCCAGCCTGTCCTTAGACTGACAACTCTAATTAGCTGTTAGCGGCCCAAGCACTGGGAAGCAGCGTGAGCAATCCTAACGCCGTATTGCCGAGGACGTGCACAAAACACAAGCTCTAAGCAACTTAATCCCAGCCACAATACTGCTAGCAGAAAGTGCGTTGACAATCAGGAACAAAACTCTCTGCTCTTAAGGGGGCGAGCGGGGGGTTCTGTGTTTTGATAGAAACACAGAAATAACGTTTATACTTTCAGCGTAGTCACACAAACCTTCATGCAACAAATTAGGGGATAAACAGGGAGGATTTCCATCAAAGTGGGACTACAGATCGGGTCAGGCTTTGTTCAGCCTGCTGGTTCAAGGTCATGCCCATGACTACAAATGGTTTTCTTCTTTTCACTAATGAGTCTCCAGGTTTGCAAGCAGTGAACTTGTAGATGGTACAGTTTTCCTGTGGCTTTGAATACCTTCCCCAGAACATCACAGAAGCACAGAATCCCAGGGCTTGGAAGGGATCTCTGGAGATCATCTAGTCCAACCCCCCTGCCAGAGCAGGTTCACCTACAGCAGGTTGCACAGGATGGCGTCCAGGCAGGTTTTGAATGTCTCCAGAGTCGGAGACTCCACCACCTCTCTGGGCAGCCTGTTCCAGCGCTCTGCCACCCTCAAAGGAAAGAAGTTCCTCCTCGTGTTTAGATGGAACTTCCTATGTTCAAGTTTGTGCCTGTTACCTCTTGTCCTATCACTGGGCACCACTGAAAAAAGACTGGTGCCATCCTCCCGGCACCCTGAATGAACATCAGTTCATTCTTAAGCCTCTGGTGGTTTAAAATGAATGACAGCATCCCAGAGCTCTGGTTGGGATGAGAGCCTGGGGTTTCCCTCTCTTGGGAACAAGACCTGTACCATGTAGAACAGCAATACTGAAGCATGAATGGAAGGGCAGGAAAGCCCCAGCCACTGCAAGGGTAGAAAAAAAAAAATTAAATATCACCTTCTGCTCCCAAGTTAGCTCCTAAACTGCACTCCTCAGCTTGGAGGAGGGTGTCAGGATGGACTGTGCTGACGAAAAGAATAAAAAAAAAATTTAAAACAGTCACTATTCATAAATATACTCAGAAATGAAACCAGCCAAGACTAAAATTCTTAGCAGATGGCCCCATACTCCAGCTCACGTGGCCAAGCAGCAAGATAGATAAGCCAGCTCAGCCACAGATATGGGTCAGCTCTGGCCACAGACAGTCTCATTTCTCTTAGACTCCCTTCACATAGGCAGGGAGACCTGCAAGGAACTCTCAGGAGCTAAAAGCCCAGTCCTAGCCACTCTGAAGAAACATCTCCACGCCAGGAGCATGTCTCAAGAGTGCTTTTAATGGAGCAGTTAATATCCAAGCTTATGTTTCAGAGGGAGCAGGGCACCAGCAAAAAGCACTGACATTGAGCGATGGCTTCAACAGCTGATCGAAACAGTTTAACGCATTTCCATTTCCAGTTGTGTGGATCCAGCAATGCTTCTTACTTATTTACAGTATCACCCCCTCCCCTCCTCCCTGCTCTTCTGTTTGCTACATAGATAACAGAGGAAATTGATGCTGACTATTGCCCCCTGATGTACAGCATTGCCAAGGGGTTCAGCAGGATTTTAAGGAGGAATGAGTCAACAGCGTGTGACTAGGAATAACATTTGCCAGCGTGTGAGCTTGAATAGGAAATATATCTGTGCCCACCTGAACATTAGTTTAAGTGACAAGGGCAACAGATGCCCCAGCAGGATGTATTCTGGCTGCCTCCCAGGTCAGGGCAGAGCCAGACCTGCTGGTCACAACCCCTATGGCAATGCCTATGTCTAGGATTATGCAATGGCTTCTGAAGTCCTGTTAACCAAGGTAACTGCCCCTCCAAAGAGAATGTCAGTCTGCTTTCATCATTACACCTAATACTCACTATGGTTTGAAGATAAAGCACCTGCTGCTTAATATGGCAAAACTCCACCTAAGGGCAATAAGCGTATTCCTTTGGAGATCAATCCCAGATGATTGTGGACTACTATTTTTGATCCAGAAGGGGCCAAATTCACAGACCATGTTATTCCAGGGAAGGAGACACTCAAGTTAATTCCTTTCCTAGTCTTTCTTCCTGCCAAGATCTCACCTGCTCTGTGACCCAATGATGAGAAACAGGATCATCTTTCAGACTTGACTATCCAAAACAAGGTTAAGCCTATGTAAGTATCTCCTCTTCCTTCTTCTCTTCTTTCTCTGGGCACTTAGAGACACAAAGACTTCTGTCAAAGACAAAAGTGGCACCAGCAAAAGTCTGCTTATCCAGTCATCAGAATTTGGTGAACTAATTAACATCTCTCAACAGAGGAGACAGGTGCTCTGCTACCAGCCTTTGGTGGTTATCCAAAGAGGGAGAGCCCATTTAGGTGACCAAGCAGGGGCCTGAGACAGCAAGTATTGGGTGTTGTGAGGGAGGATAAACCTATCTGAGGGAAAATACTGGCGTAGATGTACCAAGGATCAGGTGTGATGAGGAGCGCAGGGCTGAGCTGGACTTTGACTGAGCTGTCCAGTAGTTTATGACATGCTGATCAGGACTGACAAAGCATCAGAGCTGACACAGTATCATTCAAGCACAATAATGTACTAGGACTGCAATGTACACCACACTCTTATATGATGCTCTAACAGAGCAAATGTAATATTCACCGTGATAAGACAGTCATCTCAAAGGCCAGTTCTAGCAACAGCTAGAGTTTAGAGTCAATACTAATCTTTGTAATTCATAGAGAGGCTATTTTGACCAGGCTTTTACGACACATGGCTAATATCTTATTTGCAATTTGTTATTATGTACTTGCTAAATTTCTATCTAGGTAGCATCCTTTTCACTCATCCACACATACACACTTTCTTTCTTTCATCCTTTCATACATATTGGTCCAAATGACACTTTGTATTCCAAAACTCAGAGTGATGCACGTTTCCAAGCCCAGTGTGTGTTTTACAGCCTTATGCTATCTCACCTACACAGGGTGACCCAGCCCTGATTTTAAACCCACCTCTGCACAGGATTCATTTTTCTGCTGGGATTTTCTTGAGAGAGTACCTGGTCCTGAAAAAAACCTTGACAACAGCATCAGTAATAGTATTGATATTATTAACACAGCAGTCCTTCCATTAGTATTTTTATTTCAAGATTGCAAAGCTCTATGTTTATTATGCCCCACAAATCCTTGAAAAGATGGGTCAGTTTTATTCCTGTTTTGAGGATACAGGAAAAGATGACAAGACACTGCCACTCCAAGTGGTAGCCAGGTTCCCAGGAGTTCTGACAAGCCCAATCTCTCACTCTAACCAGTATACAACATTTCCTCATCCTAACCACAGAGCTATAAGGCTGCAAGGATTTTTATGAACT
Source organism: Burhinus bistriatus (assembly GCA_013397275.1). Taxonomy (NCBI): domain Eukaryota; kingdom Metazoa; phylum Chordata; class Aves; order Charadriiformes; family Burhinidae; genus Burhinus; species Burhinus bistriatus. Next base: position 279,600 of record VYXH01009785.1, on the reverse strand, counting down.
TATTAATCTTCCAAAGCTCTACAGTTCAGACCAAGAAGTCCAGGGAAGAGACCGTCCAGCCTGTGAGAGAGCTGATGATAGACAATTACAGCTCATAAGATAAAATGAGAGCAACTTTTTCTGCTTGTAAAATACAAAAATAATAAAAAGCCCAAACACTTTTTTTTTCCTTCTGACAGCTGACTTGTTCTTTTTGTCTTCTTACTCTCTTTCCACTACTGCAGTGCAGTTGGCAAAGCCTATTTCTGGGCTAGTTTGTTACAATACCGCACTATATGCATGAGGGTGAAGGGAGAAAAAGAAAAGAAAAGAGAAACACAGAAACAGGTTCTGACATCTAATCAGATCTGCTGTATTGATTTTGCAACTTTAGCTTTGGAGCAAATCAGAGAAACAACCACATTATCACCCAGAATTCGCTCTTCTCTTGAGTGAGCCAGTTCAAAAGGAGCTCACACCGACAGATAAACAGGGATGCCTGCATGCACACACACACACACGCGTGCGCACATGCTCGTGTGGATGCACACGCCATCCAAGCAGCTCTCTGGTGGGATGCGCAGGCTGGGGGAGGTGGGGGAAGCACTCATCACGGAGGCTGCAGGAGCTACACGATCCCATTTCCGACAAGATGAGAATTCCAGAGCAAGCCACTGGACTAATGAGCTACCCACGCTGGAGAGCAGCGTTTCAATTAACCACAGCGGCCCACACCGCGGCACCTACCTCCTTCCAGCTGCATGAACAAGGAGGAGCGGGATAAACAGGGACTCTGGTGTTTGCTCGGGATTGTTTTGCTTGGGGGGGAAGGGGGGAGTCTATAAAGGGGATGAGGGCAATTCTTGCCCTACTTTCTTGCTTCATAGTTTGTTTTTCATACCGACGGAAGGAGCAAATTGACAGCCCTGAAACAAAAGCTGCCTGCTCAGGCACAGAACAGGCAGTGCCACCGTAAGCTCCTTCCACAGTTTCCAGGCAGGAGGCGGCAGCTCAGTCCAACAAACAGTCAGTCCGCACCCAGCTCCAACTAAGGGTACACAGAACTGATGGAGAAGGGAAGAGGGCCATCTGGGTGGGCTGCCGCATGGACCATGCCACCATTACTTGGGCGAGATCACAATCAAGTTATTTCTTGGCCTTGGGAAGAGCTACAGGAAGAGTACATTGAGTTGCTCTTTACACAGAAGTTCATTGCATCTTTGCCACCTTAGGGGTCACATCAAAGGCTCTACCCCAGAACAGCTTCTGGCTTGTAACTACCATCTTTCTTGTGTGGGGCGTCACATCCTCCCCCTCCAGCCCAAGATTCAGGGCTGTGATCCCCCTCCAGACCACCTAGTAAGCCTGAATTCATCCCAGGCTTGGCACTGCTGCTCCCTCTGCAGGGGCAATGAGGGTCAGCTAGGACCACACAGCTTTCAAACACCAACACGAAACTGGGCACACCAGCAGGTCTGATGGCTTTTTGCTCCAGAGTGAGATTTTGCTCCATCTCCAATCAGTTCCTGGGGTGACCAAGAGTCACCGTCCCTGCCAAGTCCTGCCATTCCCCATATGCCTGACCCACCCTGCCTTCTGAAACATCTTAAACCAAGGTGCACACTTCCACCCTGCTTAAGGGAAGCTTCTCCACACATACTTACCTGCATGGAAATCTGCACACATTTCCCTGTCCTCAGCCTGTAATTTAATTCCTGCCATGCTCCTGAATGGACAGACATAATTTTAAAAGGGGATCTTCAAATACTCAAAGCGCCTGCAGGATTTTGCACACCTCCATTACTGCTGTGCTCCCAGCAGCTCACATCTGTGAGCAGTGGGGCTGGTTGGCTTCAGCCAGGTTATCCGCTCTGGTCTCACTTCTCTTCTTCCCGGGAAGTGAGCCTGGGAGGAGTGTGGCAGCACGTCTAATGAGCTCTGCTGTGCTGTGTGTGGAGACTCGTCAGTCACAGCCTAGAGGCAGTATGCCTGGATGCAAATTAACCTGCTCCCTACCCATCCCAACACCTGCCAGATCCATGCTGCTCAGAGGACTCTCCGAGAGTTCAGCCATTGCGCTATCCCGATGGGACGAGGTCTGCAAGGAGGGGTACTCCTACAGTCACAGCTCCTTCCAGACCAAGGCATTTTACCCAGCTGCCTTCTCTCTGTCTCATTCAAAGTCTTGAAGGAGAGAGCAGAGGACCCACATGTCAAAACACACCTCAACAGCATGAGAGCTGAGCAGACACTCCTTTCTCTGGAGGGAGAAACCACTGCAGGAAAAGGACGGAGACAGTCACCCAACATGGATACCAGCAGCATCCCTCCTCCATGTTCACCTTTGTGCACAGATATCGCCTTCAAGCAGGGCTGGGAGCACCACCCATTGCTGAAATCACTCAATATACCACATGCTAAGAATCAGTTATCTGCTACTTACAGCTTTATCACATGGAAACCATTTGGGAGTATGCAGTCCCTACTAGGGTCTGCCTAGCGCTGCTTTTCAGGCAAAATGGTTCCGGCATGTCCCGAAATGACAGCTGGGCTAAGTTGAAGAAAGGGTTGTGGGGTGGAAATGGTCTAATTAACATTCATTCGCTACCTTTTGAGTGCTTGACTTTACAAACTTACTAACATACCCTGAGGGTATTTTACACATACATAATGCACACAAACACACACCGGGTAAAGCTGCTCTTCTGCAGGGAAATGGAAAGCATTGTATACAAACACGCACTACACCTCTCCCTTCCACTTGCAACACGCTGGCTGTACAGTATCCTGCCCTTAGCCTTGTATAGCCAGACCAATTAAATATAAACTGTTCAAAGGTCCCCAGACAAAAGAGATGTGTCTGCTCAGCCCAGTAAGAAAGGTCAGGCCTGCTTGAAAGCAGCACTGAGTGTGTCAACCCTGCTTAGCCCACAGGCTTTTGTGTACACAGGCATTCAGACAGGCGCTCCAATACTGTATGGTTGTACTCACACTGCACGTTGAGTTGCACCAGGGCTTCCCGCGGTCTGATGTTAAAGCCGTTGTACCTGGCTGTCTGACACTTATAGGTCCCGCTCATTTCTCGGCTCACGCTCTCCAGGCGCAGCTTCCCATCATACGTCTCCATCGTCATTGTCCCTGAAGGCATGGGGGTTTCCTTATCTACCCGGGACCAGATGATGGGTGGCTTGGGCTTCCCTCGAACCTCGCACTGCAGCTCAGCCCGGGAGCCCTCTCGGACGGTGATTGTGGACTGACCCTTAGGGACACTGATGGTTGGTGGCACTAAAAGGGAGACAAGAAGGGAATCGTTTTACAGTGAGTTTCCAGCTAGCAAGGAATATTCTTGAGATGCTTGTGTTCGAGTCACACCAACAGCCCTGAACTCCAAAGGTTTCCACTTGACACAGTGCAATGCCTATAGGAACACACTGCCCCTGTCTGGAGCTGAAGGGCATCAAGGAAGATCCAACAATGTATCCCAATGCCAACAGCAAGTACTAGCTGTATTGGGACATTCTCCCAGCTCTCACTCCTCTGGTTGCAAAATGCTGTCCAGCAGCAGGGCTAGCACAGAGGAACCCAAAGGCTCTTCGATCCATTTCTCCATTTTTGGTCAGTGAATTTCCCAAATGGAGCTGCAGTCTTTTGGCCAAGAAATAGAAGTCGTATCTGCCAAAGTATCTAGTTCCCTTTTATAGGTCAGACCAAAACTAAGACTTATAAGGATTAGTGCTTGTAGATCGCATCTCCAGCCTTATCAGACATCCAGGATCCCTGTTCACTCCTAAACCACAGCAAGGAGCCAGCCTTTGTTTACTTTACACTGAGATTCACAGTGCACTAGTTACCTCTGGCTCACTCGACCAAGAGATGGCTCCCAGCAAAGATCACTTCTGGCACCCCTTCCAGGCCAGGCTGGGAACAGCTCACCCAGCAGAACTGCTGCCAAGCTGGGGCTACAGCTGGAGGCACAGTAATGCTCAAGAAATACCCAGCTTTCGACTGACAAACAAAACTTTGCTGATAAACAAAGCTCAAAAGAAACCAAATGACTGCAGCTAATGGGTGCAGAGGTGTCAGTGGGAAGAGGCTTGTTGTTCATGTCCCCAACTCCACCAAGAACAGAGGAAGGGGAGGTTTGTGCTAAACCCCATGTAATACTGACATTTTATTTGTATTAGGCTTCAGAGTTAACAGTTCAACTGGGGTAAATAGGGCCGTAATCATTTTCTGAAAGCTCCTCTTTCAGCCCTTCCATCTGACAGTGGCGATACTTGGATTGACACTTCCATAACTGGCAAGGGCCACCTACTTTGTTTCCATTTAAATCAAACTTTAGAACTACAGAGGATGTAACAAGCTGGTACGACCAATGTTTGCTCAATTCAACTCCAGCCAAAGAGAGTGTGCTACAGTAATTGCATATATTACAGCCCACAGTTGCTTTAAGAGCAAATTTAGGATGGCTTCAGCCCAATCTCCCTCTGCAGTGACCTCCCTGTGCAACAGGGAGGCCACATTTTCAATTTGCAGGTCTCCTGTGGGCTGGGGAATTTCATCACACCCTGTCCTGCACAGCGCTAAGGGACGACAGCACTCTTGGTGCCCAGCACTGCCAGCAGCTGCTCACCTGGTGAGAGGCAATTTTCTCCGTGGGGAAAAATCTGTAAATTGCATTTGAAGATTTTTTTTTTAATTATAGCTGTCTCCTCAGAGCTGCTCAGTGGAGGCAGCCACCTTGGCGAGCTCAGGCTTCGCTCAGCAGGGAAACATGGAGCTACCGCTGCTGCCCTCCTGATCCGACTCCCTGGTCTGGGGAAAACTCACTGGGTTTTTATATGGGAACCACAGGTCAGAGGCGGCTCATGTCTGTTGGTGGGGATGCTGCACGAAGGGCTGCTTCAGCGGGGATCGCTGTTTTCATTCCCTGGGTCACAAAGCAGGCCCTCTGGTCCAGGATGCTGAGGACAGGCATCAAAACGCCCCAGGCTGCCCTCCTGTCCTTCCCCATCAGCAGCATCCACATGAGCATGCGGGGCCCACCCTCCACCAGCTGGGCCAGAGCAGGGGGCAACCTGCCACCACAGACACCTCCTTTGAGGCAGCCCCTGGTTGGCACCTGGACCAACACCTGCGCCAACAGACACTGCCCAGCCTTTTGGTGGGATCATCCTGGGTCTCCTAGCCCTTGGCTGTCTCCTCCCCTTGCAGTCTTAAACACAAATGCACTCTGCCATCTAGTGATCTTGGGCAAAAAAGAATTGCTGCTGGCAGCAGCAGCCATGTAAGGTTCGGAGAGCCGGCTTTGCACCAGGATTGGGGTTTCCCCAGGTTTTATTCCCTGATGGTACAATGGGGATGGTGTCTGCTGGCAAAGAGAGAGCCCTACGTGCCAGGGCTGCTAGCAGAAGGGAAGCACCACCCTTTGGTGTTTAGTAGATCCATGGCACAGTCATGGCTCGGTCTCCAGGCTGCTAATGAGCACTGGGCATGGTCCCATTGGGAGCAGGCTGGCCCCAGCATTTCTGCTGAGACAGGGGCTTCCCAAAGCATCAAAAACAGTCACAGCACCTTCTGCTGGGGGGCTGAAGCAAGCAGTGTCCCAAATCAAGACTAGGATCAGCCTGACCAATGGATACAGCACAGGCAGAGACTGAAAAGAAACTTCCCATGAAGGTTCAGGACAAAATCTGTGGGCAGCTGGCCCCCTTGGCAGTCCTCACCAGACTACTAGCCCAATGCTGCTTTATGCTGTACCCTCAAGGTCCTGGAAAGGCAGCAAGATGACATGGATGTAATGGAGAGCACAGCTGGACCCACCACTTCCCTAGAAGCAAAAAGGCAGCCCTGAGACCCTGTTATTTCATTCCCCAAGGTGACAGACAAACGCACTTATGGAGTAGTCCTGTCCTTACCAAGCCATGGGGTGAAGCTTTGACCCTGATTTTAAAGGCGGGAGGCATTTATAACACTTGGACTCCTACAAAGAGTGCCCAAGACAGATTGCAATTGCAATCGAGTAAACATTAAAGCTCTTCACACAATTTGCTATGACAGATGATACCAATCTCCTGGCCACAGCTCTGAAGAAATGGACGTTCTTCATAAGCAATGCCAAAGAGAGGAAAGAGCAGCTTGCTTTCTTTTTTACTCCCTTGTAAGCAAAGGGGTGTTTGAAATTTGGTGAAATACCATCCCCTCTTTCTTCCTTCACAATTTGAAGGCTTCTTTGAAAAATCATACTCTAAACCTGTCTCTGTAGCTTTGACTGGACTGCAGTTTGGACTTTTCATAGGGAGAAAACATAAAGGAAGATCTGCTTGGTACACGACACATCTGGCAGCGAATCTCTATTTATTACCCATCTCCAGTCTCAGCCAAATGCTTGCCTGAGTATGTGATACTTTTTCCCATTGGCATTCAAGACACTCATGTGAGGTCCTTCAAAAAAGCCAGAGCGATGGGGGTGGGGGGCAGCTAGTGATGCCAACCACTCTCCTGGGGTCCTCAGCTGCCACAGAGAGGCTCACCTGTCTCTGAGGAGATGTTCACCTCCACACTGAGGTCAGGAATGGGTGCTCCCTGGAAGGTAGCCACGCACAGGTAGGTGCCGTAGTCACTGAACCTCAGGTCAATAATCTCCAAGCTGCAGGTCACAGGTGGGAGCTCAGGGTCATTCCTGGTGATGAGCAACCGGTCTGAGAACCTGGCTGGTTTCCCATTCTTATACCAGGAATAGACAACCTTCTCCTGGGGGACAGCATCCACGTGGCACGAAAGCTTCAAGTCCTGCCCTAACTGGATGGTCTCGCTCTCTTTGATCACATCAGGGGTGATTTGGAACGTGGCATTCTTCATGGCTGGCACGAACACAAGTGCAAAACAGATTAGGGACAGCAAACTGTCTTGTATGAGACAGGACAACAGCTCTTTGCTCCTCAGGAAGGCAACGTCTCCATGCAAAACCTGCCTCAAGATCTCCCTCACTTATGTTCCCACAATAGATCCCCAGGGCCTCACATCTGGCAGTCTGGGATCATTCTCTAGCCCAGGACAGTGCTACAGCCCGGGATGAGGCTGCAAGCAGTGCTAGCACAGCCTGCTGGTCTGGGAGCAAAGAAGCTTGCACAGCGGCTTCGCCAGAATACGAGTCTCTGCCAAGTACCACATTCACCCTCAGCTGAACAAGAACAGCCACAAGTAATGCAAATCTAGTCCCACCACCCTGAAAACCCATGCTCTGAGAAAGAGAGCAACTTACACCGCACCAGCAGGTTCACTGTCTTCTTTGCTGGGTTCCCCACATTGTTGATGGCCGTGCAATTGTAGTAGCCCGAGTCCTCCACACGGATCCTCCAGATAGTGAGGTTGCCTCCTTGCACAAGGCTGTTGGGAGGCATTGGGCCAGGGGAGTGAGACCAAACCACCTCTGGCGGTGGGTCACCACCCGTCAGAGAGCACTGCATAGTGATGTTGTCACCAGGGTTGACCACCAGTGTCTCATTGACAGATAGCTTCAGAGCAGGCGGGGCTGGAAGAGTACAAAGAGGAACACTTCGAAGATTGAAAAAGACCCACCCGCTTGCCTGTGCACAGTTTCATACTTTCTGGGATTTGTTCTTGAAGATGGCTGGTTTGAGTAGGGAGAGCTGGAGGGATCCATGAATTCCTTACAAATACAAAGTGTTTGTGAACCCAAAGCATTATCATTACCACGTCTTTGAGTTAGAGCACCTTGCTCTGTTATGGTTAGGAAACACTGCAGGCAGGACGTCACACTGCCCCAGAATGGAGGTCATACCTAAAACACTCCACCGCTAGTGCTTAGGATTGGGGCACAAGCTAGCTATGATATTTTAGCAGTGTTTAGTGCAGGTTCTCTAGGCCTGGGACTCAGGTCAGAAGAAAAGCCTGATGAACCTCCTTTGCACAGACAGTAGTAGCAACCAGACAAAAGTTGGTAGTGGAAAACCCAAGGCTAGAGGCTTCTTGACTCCTGATGCAAACAACTGCAGCAAGGCAGAAGGGCAATGGAAAGCTGCTGTGGCCCTGCATTACTTACCTGCACTGCACCCAGCCCAGCCCCCCTGCAGACACCACAGTGCCTTCTGCTCTCCCTGTACGTAACCCCCCTGATTCTAGACAGGCCCTGCAGAAGCATTGCTGGAGAAAAAGCGCAACTGGTAGCTCCTACTAGAGCACCTGTAGCTCCTTTGCTGCAACACTATTGTATGAATCACAGTTAGTCTGCTTGTGTCTTGGACGGAAACAGCACACTGGACTGAGAGGAAGGAAGGAAGGAAGGACAGAAGGAAGGACGGAAGGAAGGACGGAAGGAAGGAAGGAAGGAAGGAGAACAAGAGATGCATTGTCATAAGGCATGGGAAGTTGCAACCATGCAACCATGGATTGAGCTTAGCATCTCAAGACCTGATCCAAAGCATGCTGGGAAGCTCACTGCGATGCTGGACGGTTCTCACAATCCCAAGGGGAGGTCAGGTAGAGCACCAGGTATGTGCCCAGTCACAGCCTGCTCCTTCTGCCTGACCACCAGAGCTCCACCCTGATGGAGAGGTGAAGAAGAAAGGACAGGCTCAGAGGAGCCTGCTTGAACCCAACAGCTGTTTGTGTTCAAGGACACTTCGTATTAAACCATTCCTCCCATACAGAGTTGCCATCCCAAGAAGGAGTTTTGGGGAAGGTCTACCATTAAAAAGGACCTCAGATATCCCATGATATGCCTCTCCATCTCTCACACCCAATTACCTATCTTTGAGAGGCAAAGTCTTTGCCTGGCAGCTGGCCCTTGCAGCTCAGAGCCTGACATAGAGGACCAGGACCTGTCTGCACCATAACAGAGCAGGAACAGCAGCTCTGCACCTGCTCTTAACTTTCTTCACCTCCACGGGCATCAAATACACTTCTCTATAGACCTGGGGGCTATAGACCAGGTCACAAGGATTGTCTTTCATGCACAGCTGAACAACTGGGACTGATTCAAAATGTCTAGACAACTCCTTTGAATACCCTAGTCCTGTTTTGGTTTATTTTATTTCTGCACCTTTCTCACTACATCCCCCTCCAGGAACTGATCCAAAAAACTTCTCTTTGTATTCTCTATTTCATCCCATGAAAAGCCTTTTAAAAGCCCTTGTCAGCACCATCACTGACTCCATCCAGACAGAGCTGAGAAAGCAACAGTCCCCAGCACAGAGACGGGGAGTATGTTTTAAGTAACAGCCATAATAATGCAAAATAAGACATTGTTCCATATTCATGAAGCCTGATTTAACAGCATCATTATTTCTGCCTCTTCTCTCCCTGGACCCTGTGTTAATGAGCTGTGCTGGATTTGTGTTGGATCTCCGAATTACAGCCCATACAAACAAGGCGAGGAGGACTGCTCTCTCCTCAGCACCAGTGCCATAATTTAGCAGCGAAACTACAGCCACGCTGGGATATTGCTTTGGTGCACTGAATCAAATGTCCTCTCCCTGGCCACAGCGCATGCTATTTGTGCCAGAGGTGGCCAGCTGTGCCTAAGGAAGAATGTGGTTCCTCTGCCATCTGCACTGGTCATTTTGAGGCCAGTGGTTGGAGTCCTTGAATTCTGGGAGGCCACAGCCTGCACTCAGAGCCTCGGACAGGTCTCTTTGCTGGAGTTTTGGAAACAGTGTGCAAGGGTTAATGTGCACTAATAGGCAAAGGAAGGCTTTGTAGGTCCTCTCCAAGCTCCAGGTGGTGTCATGAGACTCAGTGAAGCCCAGGAACGCAATAGCTCAACTCACTGTGGTCGGGCAGGACATATTCTTGTCACTAACAGGCTGTCAGATGAGCATAGCTGATACCAAGTCACTGTTCCTGCCCTCTGACATTGAACTCGTCTCAGGTTCACAGGACACCAGACAAGCTGGCAGATGCAGCATCTTGCCTGGGAATCTCTACCCATCCCTGTCAGAGACAGAGAAAGGCTGAGACCAGCCTATGCCCAGAGAGAAGATGTCAGAGTTGGGGAGCACAAACCAGAGGTCCTGCAGGTTCTGGTTAAGAGTTAGGGATCTTGCTGTGTTTGAGGTGCACAGACCTGAACAACACTCATCTTGCCCAGCAGTGAGTGTACCATCAGCAAGTTTGCTGATGACACAAAACTGGGAGNACTCAGAGGGGGATCTCATCAATGCTTATAAATACTTAAAAGGGAGAGTGCCGGGAGGATGACACCAGTCTTTTTTCAGTGGTGCCCAGTGATAGGACAAGAGGTAACAGGCACAAACTTGACATAGGAAGTTCCACCTAAACATGAGGAGGAACTTCTTTCCTTTGAGGGTGGCAGAGCACTGGAACAGGCTGCCCAGAGAGGTGGTGGGGTCTCCGACTTTGGAGACATTCAAAACCTGCCTGGACGCCATCCTGTGCCAACCTGCTGTAGGTGAACCTGCTCTGGCAGGGCGGTTGGACTAGATGATCTCCAGAGGTCCCTTCCAACCCCTGTGGCAACATGGGGGAAAAAAAAAAAAGGCGACACATTGGTGCAAGCACTGCCTCGGGGGAGGTTGTGTGTGTATGTGTGTGTGTACATGCGTGCAAGAGGGAGGCAGGGAAACTGCAAAGCTGCCACCCGCACAGCTCCAGACAGCAAGCTCCCATGATGTGCCCCAAAACAGAGCCCTGGCTGCGGCAGCCTGCGCGAGCGCCCACTCCCAATCCTGTCAGCAGATAGAGGTTAACAGTGTGCAGACATTGTTATGCAGGAGATGAATCTCATTTATTTGTAACCTGTGGCAATTCCTTTTGTTCTAGGCTCAGAAAACCTGCTGGCGGAGTCTGCCGAGCAGCAAGGGGACCATTAAAAACAAAGAGTCGCTTTCAATTCCCTTTGAAGTCCAATTTGCTGCAGTAAAACTGCAGGAGAATTAACCAGCTGGGCTGCTTAATTTTGCAGAAATCAAGGAAGGGGAAAACATCAGCCTGACCCTGCTGGAGCAGGTGATGACAGTCCGGTGCTAAGCTGGTCCTGTGGCTCTGCAGACCCAACCTGTTGGTCTAGAGCCACGCAACAGCAGCAGGAGAGAGGAGGAACAGGGGAAATCTCCTTCCCATTAAGGCTGCAGACCGAGAACCCATCCCCTGCTGCAAGGGCGAAGCTGTTGATGCAGAGCTGGGCAGAAGCACATCTCCTTGCTGGAGACTATGATCTGCCCAAAGGCCACTGCCAGAGGAGCCAAAGCGAACCAGCTGAGGAACAGCAAATGAACTGAGAAAAGAAGATTCCCTTGGCCTGACATGACCTGACCCACCAATTCCCCTCAAGGTCTGTAGTAGCTGGGTCTATAAATATTTAAGAGATCTATTTCCATGCACCTCAGCGCCCTTTGGGTCCTCCTCGGTTGCAAAGGCAAAGGCATTCTGAGCGAAGCTGCTCAGGATTCTGGGCACAGCCAAGACTACAGAGATTGCTAAAGCATGAGCGCGAGAGGGAAAGAAAAGACCAATGCAAAAAAGGAGAGCATTAAAGATTTTTCTTTAAATATTTTCTCATCTATGCACAATGCTACCTACAGGGCAAGTAAGCCAGATAACAGGAGTGTATTTAACATGAAATATTATTTAACACCAGCCCTGCTCATAGCACAATGCCAGCTTCATTTTCACCTCCAGCTTTTAATACAATTTGCTAGGAACACATTTTCCATGGCCCCTTTGAGCTTGTGGTGTCAGGCTCCACTGTAACTTTTTATAAATATGCATCTATAGCTAAACAACAAGAAAAAAGAACTAGATGTATGTGCTACGTGGACCACGTTCAGAGCTGAAGTTGGTGTAAATTCAGCCATATCACTGGCTTCTGATCTGACTACAACCTAAAAATACATTTTCCCTGCTCACTCAGTAAAAGGGCTGGACTGAAACGAAGGATAGTTTACCTGTGCTTGGTCTAGCAGGGGGGAGTGGACATAAAGAGAAATTTGATTTTCCAGCTCTTCAAAGGCAAAGACACAACAGGGAAGAAAAGCTGTATGAAATCCCGTTCTTCATCATGAGCACAAGGAAAGTTTTTAAAGGGAATATGCCAGCATTCACTACAGTCTCACCCTGAGAGAAACTCAGGCAGTGGAGTGAGTTGCTCGAGACATGTTCAGAGACCTCACACTACATAGAGAATATTTTTTTCTGACATTATCTATAGTTCACTTTCTTAAGCTCATTATTTTTCTTCTTTCTACATAAAATGATGCAACTATTGCTCAGCACCTTGGGCTCAAGTCAGATCAATAAACGTAATTTATACAGTATCAACAATACCCCATCAACAGTTGGCAACATCAAAAGAGTTCTGTTTCCACTGCACAAAGATGACACAAGGGATGCAAACTGCTTTGTGTTACATTAGAGAGGTGAATAATTCAAACAACTACAATGCCTTTCTTTCTGATCATGGAATACTCCAGGGCTGGAAGCAATTTCCTGACATTTACTTATTATTTGAAAATATTCAACACATGTGTGGGCTTTGTGGGTGGGGGTTTTTTGTGGGTGCGGGGGTTTTTTTGTTTGTTGGTTTGTTTTTTTAATGGACAGGTTGCTATCAGGTCCTTGCAAGTATTTGGTACATGATACTCAGTTATGGCAGGTCAAGCAAGAGGCACCGAATTGATTCTGTTCACAACTGGAGGCGCACTCAAGCACTGCCAGTATGTGTATCAGTGTAAAATTTATTTATTGGGAAGGCACCAGAGATATTTGCTTTCCACAAACATCAGCACCAGCGGAGCCCGTTAGCTTGGAGGTGCTGAGAGCGCAGTCTGGCAAACCAGGCCAGAGTCACACACAAATGAATTATTTGTAAGAACTCCTGCAGCATCTGCCCCACTCTAGACTGTACAAAATCTATTTTTAAAGTCACTTAGAACTATAAATAAATAAAACAGTGTCTGGATTAAAAACTACATAGTGCCTCAACACCTACACGTAGTCTGTTTTAATGATCTCACAGCAGGCCTGGCTAAGGCATCGTCTATACACAGAGCGACAAGAAACTAGAGCATCCCTGGTCACAAAAGTTCTGCATGAAGGATTTGCAATCCCAGCAGCCATGTACGTGGATGTGAGGTGCTGCAGGCCCTGGACAGGGTGCTGTGTCACCCTCTTGGAGGGGTAATGGCTGTTGAGCAGGCAAGAGGTCAGAGGGCTGCGGAGACCCTCTGCGTCCTCTCTTACCTGTGGTGTTTGTGAGCTGGAAGGTGATGGATTTGTCAGGGATGCTGCAGACATTGCGGACGGACACCTGGCACGTGTAGCTGGCGTAATCCTGGGGCCGCAGGTTCTTCAGCTTCAGGACTTTGGTTTCACCCTGGGAGTTGGGAAAAAAGTGGGGGGTGGGGTGGGGGGGATGGAGACAGAGGTGTACAAAGCACAGCTCATTGTTGCAAGTCCATAACCTGTCCCAAAGTTTACAGATTACCAGCAGCTCCCATCAAAACCTCAGGGAACTGTGCAGACTCCAAGCCTCCCCTAGCTATGTATAAAGGAGACACAAAATGTTTGCAGTGATAACTCCACCTCCGGGATTTCTCAAAACATCCAGCAACTGACTGACATTTAACCTGAAAGCACTGCCGAAAAAGTCTAGGCATAATTTCTCATCAACTGTCATCAGAATCATCTTGCAGAACTTGAAAAACCTTAAACGTCCCAGAACAGACCCTGAGATCTCACATTGACCTGTTGGTAGGAACCCAAGGGACGTCATTGGGGTCTCAACACTGCAAAACCAAAGTAAATCAGAGCAGATTCAGACATTAACACTGGGCTAAACATGACAACTTCAACAGTTACGCTGTAAACATTTGCAGTACAGGAGGGAAAAAAGATAATTCAGAGAAATACTAAAAAAACTTCCCAAAACTTTCTGCTCACTCTTCTCCAGATTCTAATCTCACTTATGCTGGTCTAAATCCAGAGTGACTGCATGGACTTTGATAGCCTTTTCTCGTACTATGGTAAGAAACAAACAAAAATCACTCCCTGTTACTCCATTAGTTACTGGCTTGTTACAGAAACAGAATCAAGTTGTTAAATTAACAACAGAAGCATTCTGTAGACTTTTATTTCTGGAATGTGGAAAGCTCCGAGATGCATCCTGTGGTTTGTACACCCTGCAACTCATAAGTCTTCCCACAACAGCTTGTCACTGTTGTTCTCCTTGTGTTTGTCTAAATCTCTTTTGGAGAAACCATTCCATAATTGCCTGAAAACGTGAGAAGGTGTCAGCATGACAAATCCTCTTGAGGACAACCTCAAGGAAGTGGACAATGAGCTCAGGCATGCTAATATGAAAAGAACAAGGATCTGAACTGAGTAAATTAGAAAGACAAATACCTAGGAGTCCAATAACCCTATGAAAGTCCTGTCCCCTGAGATTTGTTACTATGCCACATAAATGATGGCGTTTACAATGTGCATGTCAACTACTTACTTACAGGGTCAGATGTACCCTGTTTATTGATTCGTAAATGTTGGGTAAGTGTGTATAAACCTTCAGTGTAAATAGGTTTTAAAAAGCTTAAACAGTAAAGTCTTCACCTCCTTTTTAATGCAAAAGCCTACCCAAACCTGACACTGATACCAGTTCATCTCTAAGACAATATTATAAAGCCCTGCAAAGACTGCTTTGTTAAGCGTAGTGCATTTGAGGTCCAGCAAGATTTTCCCCTCCCAATAGTCTTGCAGTATTGTGTTTTTGTTAACTTCAACTTTTACCAACCCAAACTCACAGGTTTATTCTGGTGCTACGGAGAGGACAGTAAGGGCATGCTTGTGTGAGCACAGTGGTCCTAACACCCTCTCTCAGCGCTGGGAATGACCCGTCATGGGGGGAACATCACCTGACGGGAGCGGCAGGATGCTGGGTCATTTACACGTTAATGCTGCAACATGGTGAAATTCTGCCAGATGCCTTATTTAGCTGAAGAGAATATCTCAAGTTCTAAGACATCCTCCCATTAAGCAATGTCTCCTGTTAATTACACTGAGCTTAGTGACAGCTGGAAGAGCCCATGGTGGCTTCCTCTAAGGCCAGGGATGTCCTGGTTGGATGCCACATAGCACTGGACTAGACAAAGCTCTCTTCAGGGCCCAACGGCAGCGTTGACCTACCACATTTCTGCAAATCTGCCACTAACCTGCTCTCTCCTCATCCCCCAAAATGTTTCCATTTGGCTGCCCATTTCCATGACCTACAGAGATGGCGTGTTTCAATAAAATATGAACACGACTACATTAACTGAAAGGTTGCCTGGAGCATCGCTCAGAAATCCAACTCGGCCAGAATGCGCTCAGGGCTTAGCTTTGGGAGTGCGAGGAGGTGCGTGGGATGAAACGGTTGCCCTAGGGAGCAGCCCTTTCAGCCCTCCCTTCCTGCCCATCACTCCCTTGTGCTGCCGAAAGGCCTTGCTGGAAGTGCTGGGGCTAGTTAGCATCTGAAGGACATTCAGAGCCAGAGCTCAGCTTAGGATAACACGCCCCGAGTGCCTTGGCAAAAGAAAAATTCCCCTGTGTCTCCCACCATGCTGCCAGGCTAATTACTGTGAAGAAAAGTGGCATTCAGAGGGGCAAGTACAGGATAGGCAAACAGGAGAAGCAGAAAGGATGCCGATATCCCATCACAGGACAACAGTCAGAAAGCGTCCAGACAGTTGGGCTGCCTCTGTTGCTTATAGCCATTAGGAAAAGCTCTTCATCATTTGCGTCCCACAGGAATTCCTGCCATTCACTCACATTGCTAAACAGGAAGAAATTCCCCTGATTTATGGAGCTTCGACACTCAATTAAGAAAAAAAAAAAACAACTAGTAATGGCAGATAGAAAAGACCCAGTCTTGGGATTGTTTGCTTGGATTTTAGTCTCAGCCATCCAACCATGTAACCTCATTAGAGGAGCTGTGATCTGCTCTCAGGGACAGCGCCAAAAAGGGAAAGCAACTTCTAGGTTGTCAAACTCCCTTCTGTTGCTCTGCTCCTTTTGTTCCCTGGGAACCCACATACAGAAGTAGGCTCCACCAGCTCTTTTGGAGGCAGTGCTCCTTGCAGTGGCCACCACTCTCATACAGAAGTAGGCTCCACCAGCTCTTTTGGAGGCAGTGCTCCTTGCAGTGGCCACCACTCTCTCCCCAGCATTGTAATCCTGACAGAGAAAGAAACACCATCCACTACAAAGTGCCGTACATCAGCAAGATGCTCAACACAAGCTGGTGGAAGTTGTTTTTTTTTTCACCTGTGTGTAGAGGGGTTCATAGATGTCCACGCCATTGTCCTGACTATGGGAGAGCGTCTCAGCTCCCCGTTTCCAGATGAAGCGAGCTGGTGGGTTGGAGTTGACGGTGCAGCGGAGGAAGACAGTCTTCTCCTGGTAGAAGCTGCCACGTACATCACTGATGGTCTGGTGAATGGTGAGAACAGGTTCATCTAGATCTGGAAGGAAGGTAAGGAGAGCCGCAGCAGTTGTTAGTGAAGCTTGGTCTGCAGAGCAGGTGATGCTCTAGGCATTACAGAGGAGAGGGGAAGCTCCCACACATTTGGCTGATGACAACTGCTGAATTAAGAGCTGATCTGAGGGCAACACAAACAATATCTAAAGGGAACAGACAGGAGAAGCACAAATTCTCCCGCTCACCATACAACCTTCAGAGAATAGAAAGCACCTTCTGGTTTGCAGATCCCATGTGGTCCTCAACCAAACTGCCTGCCACTCAGACCAGTGGGCTGTTTCACCTTCCCCAATGACACCCCACACCTCAAATCTTTACTTCACTGAGAGGTCAGAAGGATCCCAGGAAACTGCTCCATCATCGCTTCTTCCGCTCCCACTTTCCATATCCCTCCTGAAATCATGGGGTTAAGCCCATGGTGTGAGATGCCCACACAAAGCACATGACAAACCTTCAAGTCAAGGGGGCGAGAGTAGAAGCCAGGACAAGATCAAGGAGTTGAGATGGAGAGCCATCTCCTAGCAGTAGCAAGTCTCATGGGGTGTCATGGGAACAGGAGATGTAAACCACTGGGAAAGTCATGTACAACTTCTCTCTCTTCCTATTAAAATATCCTCTGTGTCTTTTATTTTCAAGGTCTGTACTGACTCTCCCTCTTCAGCCGCTTCTACTCACTGCATCCCTATCACTCACCCCTAAACTGACCAGATTCTTTTCTGTTTTCTCTCTTTATGAAATGCTCCTTAAGAAAATGCTCCTTCCAGTTCTCTCACCATACCTGCACCAGACACGCAGCTGTCACGATTGGATCCATGGTTACCAGTCACTTCACTTGCAAAGACACAAGCAATAGCCCTGCAGGCAGCAAACTTTCGCTAGCCACCCAGGGCACACTGCTCCCCAGCGGCTGCCCTCCTGCTAAGAAGGGGATCATTATCTTGGGCTTTTGCACCAGACAGCAGTGTCTGAACATCAAGGAAGCATGGGGAAAATCTCAGAGGGGTTCTCCTCCCAGAACCACTTTGAGACTGATTGTGATTAAATGTAAAGATCCCATTTGACAAGATGGGACCAACTGACCCTCTAAAACTGAAATCTGTCCTCATGCCCTTAAGCATGTCTTACAGGCATCTGTTGAGCTCAGTAGAAGCAACTCTATGTTTGCAGCAGCCTTATGACCCCACCTTCAACTGCAAGGAAACTGCTGCCAGCACTGTCTTCTTGCACATGTTGGCAGAGAGGAAAAGGACACATGCTCATCACCTCCTGCTCTCCTATGCCACCTAATTTTCATGATATTTTATTTTAAAGATTTTCAAGTTTGGAAAACTGACTCCAAGAAAGGAAGGGGGAAGCAGGGATGAGTTTCTGCTAACGAGTCATCCAAATAACGCATGTTCTCTGCTGAATCACAAGTGTCAGCTTGTGGATTTGCATATTTTAATGAGCTGTATGCTTGGTAGACAGCAATTGTAACAGGACCTGAGATTTGTCGGCTTGACCACACTATAGCTCAGAGATATGAGTAGAGCCATTAGCAGAACAATGACAAGGCACACACACACAAAAAAAAACCAAAACCAAAAAAAACCTAAAAAAACCAAACCCAAAGTTGAAGGCGGAGGTAAAAAGGCTCCTCTCCATACAGGGCTGTCTCCATGTAGCCATAGGGTGACTGAATTTTACACCAAATTATTTTGGATCGGGACCTTGCGCACAGCCTCTCCTCTTTCCCGCTTCTTTGTACTTAACCCTCCTTTATTTGTTCACACTTTATGTGAGTAACTCTGTAGCTACCATCCTTCTGAGGCTCCATTTCTCAGCAGGATGCATAGCAAAACACTTCCGTTATTGATCAAGGAAGATACTCACCATTCAGGTCTCCTGGCTCCCAGCTATTCCCCACACAGAAAACATCTTCGTTTCAGTTGCGAAACCTTTCCTTCCTCGAATCTTTCGGCCTTCTTTTGTAGCAGTCAGCTCTAAGTCTAGCCCTCCTGAGAAAAGCTAAAATAAGACCTACGACAATATGTATGTCCTTGATGTACGAGTAATGCCACTGATGTCAGTGAGCTGCACAAATGATAAATTTGGCCCAAGGCTGCTCATGGAGATGATCACATGGGATGTTTCATGGGCAATATAAGCTTGTAAACATCCATTCTTTCTTCTCCTTTATTTTCCCTCTCTCCCACATGGAAATACTCCAAACAGCAGCCGCCTCTCTGCCAATACCTAAACAATACTTTAAAGCCTCACTTGATGCCCACTTGGGGCAACGGAATAACTTGCTACACAGGTTAGTGTTTCCAGTTTAATATCCTCTCGGCAGCAGTGGTGCTCTCCACACAACCTTGCTGTCCAATACTAAAAGTATGAGTGAGGACTAGCACTAGCTGTCAAGGTCACCAAGGTTCACATGAGGGTGATTACTTACCTCCAACTACAAATTGGAATGCAGGGAAAGAAGGGGTTTGTTTTCAAATTCTGGTTCATTCAGCTGAAGGTTGCTTGGGTGAGCGTTCAACAAAAACCGTGGCTTTTCCTATGTGTTCCCTTGTACCTACTGCAAATACTAGCAGAAAATAGTCTCTCCTCCCTAAAAACCAAGTGAGCAGAACAGAGGTGCGTTACCAAGTCCATCTGCAGAGTAGATGTTAGTATGAGAAAGCCCTTGGCCACCCCATTAGCCCCATAGTTCTACAGGTCAGAGCTGCACGAGGGACCATGGGACACTACACCACTCTAGCTCCAGCCTGCACCCCAGAAGTAAAGGGAGCACCCTCAGGGCATAAAGAGATTCATGCTACAGTCCTGTTCCTAGAGATGCAGGCCATGGCAAGGTGTCCTACTGAGGCTTGAGAAAAGCAAGTCCCCTTTGCAATGGAGAGCTATCATATGCCTCCACCACATGTAGAAGAAGAAATGGGCAGAGAAGCCAAGCAGACCTAGGTGGATGTCAGAACTCCTCCCAACAAAGCTATGCAATGCCCATGAAGAAATGCTCATCCTATCCAAAGTGGCTGCTGATGAAGCAATCTATTTTCCCAGCCTGTAGGATGGAGCTCACACTACACTATTCCAATACAAGGTAGGGCAAGGAAGGAACAGAGACGGGAGCTGCTCCAAGCCATATAATACAACTGTGGATCATGAACCTACCAAAGCCTAAGGATGTTCAAGTCTATGGCATACATTGTGAGGGTCACATCATTGTAGGGCTGGACAGTAGGACTACGAGGAAGCAGTCAGGCAGCAGTTGCTATCAGCAAAGCTCTGCCCAGACTCTAGGTAGGCACTGGGGTTTTGAAGCCTGGAAGTTGCTCCACTGACAGATAATCACAGTGCACCTCAGCACAGAAGATTGTCTTGCTAGGAGTGTGGAACAGGTCGTTACAGGTTTGGGGAGAGTTCCAGCTGCTTTATCACACTTTACATCTTTTAAGCATCAACCTCTTGCTGGCTTGGCCTTCTCGGAAGATAAGAGTGAGAGAGGGATTTGGTGTTACTTGGGTTGGAGAAAACTGGAATAGTGGATAGCGAAGGACAATGAGCAGAATGGTAATCATCTTCCCTAAGAGAGCAAATCTCTTGAAGAGTTGCCTAGACCTTAAATCTCGGATTCCTCCCATATGGGGGTTATGGGATAAGTTTAATTACTCTCCCTTTTGGCCACAGCATCCCAAAAATAAACAACATTAAGCCAGCATGAGAAACTTTCAAAACTTGGGGCCCAAATTGGAGAACTGCTAACAGTATCTCCAGGATACAAGAAGGGTGGACATTGCAACCAGCGAGAGAAACGCTGAGTCACTGAAATCAAGGGGTCCTCACAGATTCCTTCATGTTCACCCCTTCACAGCTCAGCCTCCTCAGGTGCATCCCAGAGTCTTTTGCTCTGTTTCTACCATGCTGCAGAGGTAGCAATGTTGGGAGCAGGGCACTGGTTTCAGGAATACCCCAAGCATCTGAGGCACTACCAATTTAAACAAGCATTGGTTTGCTTCAAGAACTGCCAGCTTCAAAGTGAAGACAAAGAAAGCAGAAGCCATCTACAATGCCACACCCCAGATAAGTGCTAGGGACCTCTGGACGTACCAGACATCATGGCACCTAGATAAGAATGACTTATATGGACAGGCAGAGCTATCTTTTTTGTGGATATATCTAATCTCCTAGGGAAAAGGGACCCTGGGGACACCACACCAGTCCCTTTGCTTCTGAATCAGGTGTGTGTGGTCCTAGGGCAATGCAGCTCCCTGCTGGCCCCGCAGCGAGGCAGAGACATGCAGTAGAACTGTGGGAAGGTCTGGGTTGCCACTAAACGACTTACACTGCACATCTACTCGAATGGACTTGATGGCAGGGACCCCAACCCCATTTTCTGCTTTACAGTAATAGCGGCCCCCCTGCAGCCTTTGGATCTTCTCAATCCGAAGTGTCTCGTTAAGCACTGACGTCTCTTGGAATTTGTCCGACGCGCTGCCGGCAGTTTTGGTCCATCTCACCTGCATGAGAAGAACGAGAGAAATGCAAGCAATCAGTGACACAAACTAGAAATTCCAGGGGACAGCAGCACTCCCTTTGCTCCTCTTCCTCAGCCATTCTCAAAAATTGGCCCTACAGCACCACCAGACCTTACCAAAGTGATCTCATTATGTCTCAGTAGACAAGCTGCTGATTCTCATCCATCACCAATCTCCATGTCTGAGTGTCCAGGATAACCCCTCAGTTCACCCAGACAGCCACTGCACATCACCACTCCTGCTCTGGCCCTGTAAACCCAGGAACTTGGTTAGTTTTATACCACTATCTGCAGAGCACAGGACTTTCAGCATTAAGCCTTGGGACCCCATGTGGCTGGTAGGCCACAAAGCTGCAGCAGACGACAGCTCCCAGCTACAGAGCTTTTATTGCAGTCAACACTTTTATCTTTCTCTGGACAGCAAGGCTATTTCTGCTGTTTGCTTTTCCAAGTAAAAGTAAGAAAATGCAGTTGCTATCTGGCTCTTGCCCCTTCCCCACAGGGAACCACCGTGTATGTTATTTTTATAAGTCATCCTTTTGCAGTACACAAGCTTTTACTTTGATTTTAAAGATACAGAAAAGGAAAAGAAAAAATTCCTTCGGATTTCAAGCTATCTTGCATTTTTTGTCCTTATGTTACATGTCTTAAGATCCTGGCTTGCAGGGGCAACAGGGCTGCATGATATTTCATGCTAAATGGTGGAAAAAGGACAGCACTCCTAAAGACTGGATAGTTATTCTTATGTCTGGAATGAGATACAGCCCTAGTAGTGGTGGTACAAGCTTCCCCCTTTTTTCTGCAGTCCAGAAAATTAAAGAGAGATGGCTTTTCTCAGCCCATTTGTTTCCCCTATCTGCAGCCTCCCTTCTAAAAGTTGCTGTCTGGTGGTCTCCCAAACTGGTGCCCATCTAGACTCTGGGACTTAGATCCAGCAAGATCAGTCAACAGAAAGGAGACAAAATTTCATTCAATACTGGTCACAGATGAGATGGACCAGATACCTTGACTCCTCCCCTAAACTTTGCTTAAAGCTCGGGGCTCGGTATTGGGGCCAGTTCTGTTTAATGTCTTTATCAATGACCTGGATGAGGGGATCGAGTGCACTCTCAGTGAGTTTGCAGAGAACACCAAGTTAGGTGGGAACGTCAACCTGCTTGAGGGTAGGATGTCCCTACAGAGGGATCTAGACAGGCTGGATCAATGGGCTGAGGCCAATGGTATGAAGTTCAACAGGGCGAAGTGCTAGGTCCCAACAACCCGATGCAACACTACAGGCCTGGACAAGAGTGGCTGGAAAGCTGCCTGGCGGAAAAGGACCTGGGGGTGTTGGTCGACAGCTGGCTGAATATGAGCCAGCAGTGTGCCCAGGTGGCTAAGAAGGCCAACAGCATCCTGGCCTGTATCAGGAATAGTGTGGTGAGCAGGACTAGGGGAATGATTGTCCCCCTGTACTCGGCACTGGTGAAGCCGCACCTTGAATACTGTTTTCAGTTTTGGGCTCCTCACTACAGGAAAGACACTGAGGTGCTGGAGCGTGTCCAGAGATGAGCAACAAAGCTGGTGAAGGGCCTAGAGAACAAGTCTTATGAGGAGCAGCTGAGGGAACTGGTGTTGTTGAAAAGGAGGCTCAGGGGAGACCTTATGACTCTCTACAACTACCTGAAAGGAAGCTGTAGAGAGGTGGGGGTTGATCTCTTCTCCCAAGTAAGAAGTGACAGGACCAGAGTAAATGGCCTCAAGTTATGCCAGGGGAGGTTTAGGTTGGATATTAGGAAAAATTTCTTCACAGAAAGGGTTATCAAGCATTGGAAGAGGCTACCCAGGGAAGTAGTGAAATCGCCATCCCTGGAGATATTTAAAAGACAGGTAGATGTGGTGCTGAGGGACACAGTTTAGTGGTGGTTTTGGCAGTGTTAGGTTGATGATTGAACTCAATGATCTTAAAGGTCCCTTCCAACCAATGCCATTCTGTGATTCTATGACACCGCCTGACTGATGCCGGTGCTCTAGAAAGAGCAAGCGTGTCTACATCCCACTCCCAGAGCACTAGGCTGAGCAGATTTTCAGAGCTAATGACCATGGATTTATTTAGCCTTTGTAGGGTTATTATGAAATTGTCTAAGGGCCCAAGACTCTCAGAGTCTCCTGTTTGCAAGGACACTTCAGCCAGCTCTTTAATCTTTTCAATTTCAATCTCATTTAAGTATTTTGGCCACATTTTCATGCTTTAATGACTGGCTGATAAAAGGGAAAAGAAAAGATTAAACAAAGGTTCGGATAAGAGCTTAGCTAGGGAAGAAATCTATCTGTCAGAAGGGGGGGGCAGAGACATTTTATGTGCGTGGGTTCCAGCCTCCCTGGTCATGCCTGGTTCCACGCGCTGGTGTCCCCTGTGCATGTCTGGGCAATGACAAGCCACAGTGTTGCCCACTTGCATGCTGTCTGCATCAGGCTCTGCTCCAGCAATCTCTCTGGCTACTTAGGTTCACATCCCCACAAACTGCCAGCACCTTCCCAGACATTCAACATCCTTAGGCAGGGCCAGCTCTACCATCTTCCTTGTTTCTGACATACATAGCTATCATCTGCCCATCACTGTCTCGTTTTTGCTGGCCCGGCTAAGATGATTTCCTTTTTATTGTTTCCAGGATATATTTCGATGGCTAAACCATTTCAAAACCTGCTGGCTGAGTCTCTCTCCATCTCCTTTGTCATCGCCTCTTAGCCAAGTAGCTCATCACAAGCAAGTCCATGGAGCCGTTGATTGCTGTATGCAGATGTATGGCTTCTCAGCACCAATATCTTTGGCAGGATTGGGGAAGGGGGCCAAGAAGGCACATGTATTGTACTTGGCTCCCTTGAGTGTCTTCTGGCACATCCAGCCTCATAGTACATATCAGCTGCCACTCCTACCACGCTCTGTCCCAGGGCAGGCAGACCCATGCTCTGGTCCAGTATCTCTATAGACACATCCACGTTAACATTGAACCAGCCTGCTTGAGTATCTGAAGGGTGGGGAGGTGGATGCATGGGGCTTGAGGCTATGCAACCCTCTAGGGACCCTGGGGAAGGACTGCAGCAGTTAGCCAAGGTCAGTTCTGTACCTCTCCACTGAACTGTGACTTTGACCACAGCATGGATACATCCAGCACTGCAAGTCTGAGTCTGCCCCTGGTCGGTGCCATAAAGCAATGACCAGTGGGCTCTCCACAGGGCTCAGTGAAGTGCACTACAAACACCTTCCCAAACTCCCCCAAGCAGGCTCCCCTTGTCTGTACATCCAGAGAAGCTGAGAGACGGGTGGACCACGAAGGATCAACTCCTATAGCCAGCACATGCGGGAAACCTTCTCTAGCCTTTTCAGGCTGTTCCTGCTTTGTAATAAGAGGGTGAAAGTTTTGAGGGTGGTTTGTATAACGGATTCAGTTTGGACTTTCAGGTTTTTGGGGGGCTTTACATACTGCAGACCACTAGAAGGTGGTAGGCTCCTGCAAAGCTTTGTGGACCGTTTTCCATGAAAGTAAGGCTAGATGCTTCATAGCTTAACATGCTAGTGCTTGTGCTATGGGGCATCCCTACCTGACTCCAACATGTAAGAGAAAGCTGGGCAGCTCGCTGCCCACAATCCTCCTTTACGTGGAGATTACAAAGAAGTGCCGTGGGGAGCATGGGTGACAGGCAAGACTGAAAGCTTACCTGTGGCCGGGGGTGTCCTGTGACCAGACACTGCAGAACCAGCGTGTCCCCCTCCCGAATTGTGTAAACGCGTTCACTGATGTTGTCTTCCTTCACCACGCATGCCTGCCCAGCATGGATGATTTGGGCCTGAGCAGGAGCTGTGGAGAGAAAAGAAGAGGTAAAGAGGGAAACAAGCAGCACCCCAGCCTCTCCCGCCCACTGCCCAGGGTGGCTGCTCCCATGGCAGGGTGGAAGAGCCACCTCTTAAGCCACAGAGGGGCAGAGTTGGACAGTGTTTCATACGAGACGCAAAGGTCTCAGGAGATACAAAATTAAGCGATTTTCCTCATCTCCTGGGTGACTGGTATAAACTACTACTTTAAAACCTTTAGTCCTGTTGGGATGAGCAGCTCTAGGCACTGAAAAGCAGAATATGGATTTTTTTGGGGAGACCTTTCTGCACAGGCTAAGGACCAAGAATTCCCTGCTTTCATCTCTTCCTGGAGAGGAGTATGTGCAAGTGGTTAAAGCAGGGACCCGGTCAAAACACAACTGCTCTACGCCTGCCTAAAACAGCCCTGATTACTATCATTTGCCTTGCAGGGGACTGGGATAACTACTGAGCAGAGTCAGAAAGGGCCCTGAAGCTCTGTACAGCTTTTAGCACGCGTCCCTAGAACAGGCACAGCACACACTGCAGGAGAACCAAGTCTTTCCCAAATTACACAGCAACCTATCTCAGCCCTGAGCCAGAGGGAACAGCCTCTGAGGGATCAGGGGACCCATAATCTCTAGGAATCTCTCGAGCTACGGCTCCAGGTGAAGCCCAGTTACTGCAAGTACAGTCAGGAAAACGAGTAAAGACCAGTGCTGTGGAAAAATACATGGAAAGAAAGTTTCCCAGAACAAAATTTAAAAACTTCACATGCCCTCCAAATGGCAACTACGTCCCACTGTAGACCAGGCCAACAGCAGGGAGAGACAAGCTCTAGAAGAACAGATTTTTTTTTTTTT
>VYXH01009785.1:220032-245022 GCA_013397275.1 Burhinus bistriatus | reverse complement strand
TTAGTTTGAGTGGGGTGTGGGGGGGGGGGGGGGGGGGTGGAAAATCACTGCAGGAGCCAGAGGGTGATAAGAGCCACAAGAATGAGACCGAAACACAATTTCACTGAGAGCCTCTTTTGTTCTCACCATAGTTAGAAAGAACTGGAAATACAAATGCTACCCTTAATTCAAGTATCTAAAATCCAATTTGGCTACTGAGAAGTGGCAGGCAGCAGGGACCTGTCTCTGCCCGAAACTCTACGCACCGCAGTACCCAGCCCACAGGCAGCCCACATCCCCTGCAGCAAAGTCACTTCCCAGGGGATGAAAGCACAGCGGCTGCATGAGATCAGCTCTCGGCCCCAAGCCACTTCACGGGGGACAGGCAACCGCCACACAAACCCTGGCACAACCACTCTCTGACAACCCTGGCAGAGATGCCAAGGACCCAGGGGACAGCAGAGACTTGGCACCCCTCTGCTGGGTGCTTATCTGCTCCCGGCAAGAGCAGGATTAGAGACAGGGGTGCTGCTGATTATACAGGGATGCTGCTGGTGATACAGCCCCTCGGTGGAAAGAAGCCTTTGTGCTCAAATGGGTTCCCATACCGGCCCTCACAAAACACTGATGCTTTTATCCCCCAAGCAGTGCTGTTAGGTGGGGAGATGCTGCTATTGCAAGCTGCCAGCTGGGGAAGATAAAGAAATGAAATGGCTCGTCCATCGTCGGGCGGGAAGCCTGAAGCACAGCCAGGGACCAGTCCATACCTAATTCCAGTTTAGCGCCTTATAATGCAGAGGCCAAACTTTAGCCTCCAAGGCTGCCTAATACAGCACTAAAAATTCACATTCACAGGGAGCGAGGGAAGAAAACTTCTTGTGAAACACAGAAGGGTTTACTCAAGAAAAAGTGTTTTCCTCTGGATTTTCTCCCATGTCCCTTTTCACCAGCACAAGGAACTCGAGCCTAAAAACTACTGCCAGCAAGCAAAATGACCGAGAGAGGGAAAAACAAATATGACAGCTCAACTCCACCCCAAAGGAAGAGAGACAACACCAAAAGGAAATGCCAGCAAATCGTCATCAAAGCTGACGCAATGGGGGCTGTGTGACACCCCTGGAAATCAAGCCAAGTAATGTTTTATCTTGACAGCATCCTTTACATCCCTGCAGCGCCTCTGGTGTGCAGAGTCCTAGAAAGGCCCCAGTTCTTTCCCTCTTGAGTACCAATAATTAATAACCACAGCCTGGCAGACAAGTGAGCAATTCCCTCTGGTTCCGATAAGAGGAGCTGACATCTCTCTAACCCCAGCCACCTCCATTGGTTTATTCTCTTTGTTTATTGATCCTTTTATGCACATAACGCAAATTGACATTTAATAATTCAGCTGAGTTAATGGTGCTTAAATATTAAAAGGCATTTCTCTTTTAATTAGCTGTAACAAAATAGGCAACAAAGGCGTGCTAGATAGATGCCATTTAAAATGCTCTCATCCAAGTTCTCTAGCATTTTTCTAGGGACGGGAAAGAACAGTTCAAGAGAAATTTTGTACAGCTCTCCTACTCTCGCTAGGAAGGTAACTAACCCACAGCAGCATTTACAGAGGCTTTGATTCATAGAGCATATTAATCTCTGTCACCTCTTTGTTTTCTCTCCCTTCTGCTCTTCTCCTAATAAAGACACAGGGGAGGGGAAGGAGGGGCAGAGGGTAGAAAAATCTTTCCCTCTAAGAAGCGCAACCACTGGTGACCGGCTCCCACGTAACACAGTGCAGATGAAGAAGCCTTCTGATAACGTCATTGCAAGACCTGCAACCAGGTGAATACAGCTAAAAGGAAAAAATACACATAGCTAATTGAAGAGTTACAAACAGCACAAAAATCTTGCAATTATTCCCTGGGGCACGAATAACTAATCCAGGAAATGAATTTAAGATCATACTAAAAAAAAAAATTTAAGAATTACAGGTGTAGCACGGTAAGGGGACTTGTATTTATTTTTCTTCTGTTCATTATATCAAGGGTTGATAACGAGAGGGAAAACGCACGTTACCTTTAAATCTCAGTCTCATCTCAGCTGGAGCCAATGTCAGTAATACATCTTAGTCATAATGTTGCTGGTGTATGGCATCACAACTGCAAAGAGTTGGTATTATTTGGGCTGTTTTAACTGTACATACCTCCTCTCTTAATTAGCTCTCATTTTAAGTCCTGGATTGGTTTGAGTTGGGGATAATGATCTCCCACCTGACCCAGAGCAGAGCCATGTAATCACAATAATTAGATATAGTAACTGTTAATAACTTAGTTTAATTACAATCTCTTTTCTTCAAATTTAGCCTAGACATAAGATTTCAATGAATTTTAATTACACGCCACATTTGAAGAGCCTGTGCTATTGCATTATTAAGTTAATTCCAGACAAAGAGAGAGACTGACAAACACTGAATTCCTTACTAAGGACACTTAAAAAAAATTAATCTTAATTCAAGCCAATTAATAGACTGACTTGCAAATTCTCTGCAAATTCATTCTTCCAGTGAGGACCAAGTACTGTAAATCTGCAGAGGGTAAGCTTCATTTTTCACATGTAACAAAGAGATCAAATTCCCAGTTTAGGTGCAAAGTTGAGTTCTTCCTTAACAGCAGAGCAGCTAGTTTATTTCCACAAAATACTGAAGTCACCGCTCTGAACCTGCCAGGCAAAGGGTGTCCCCACGTGCAGTGGCACCCAAGGACTTCAGGATCATGGGAGAAGGCAGAGCACGGGTCCTTCTGCCCAGAAGTGACAAGAGGTGTGCAACGCAGCCTTGTCCACAACCAGCATCCCCCCCTGCACACAGGAGAGGGCAGTGGTGCACGTACCAGAGTCAGCCCATTACACTTTTATGACTGATTGTAAGGTGGGGAAATTCGGATGCAGGAACTGCTACTTTACCTCCCCTTGTACACAAATGCAAGAGGAGGGTCTTTCACAACTCTCTTAGACTCAGGGTACCCCCTGCCAGTTGCTTTGGCAGAACATGGGGAACCCCTCCTTGCCTCTATAAGGCTCTGCACACAGGGAGCATTTTCTGTCACTCCATATCTGCCACATGCTGCTGATGCAGTGAAATATGCTTGACACCATAACAAACAGTTCGCGTCGTTTCCCTTTGATAGATCATCCATCTACTCCTCTCCAGCTGTGCAACACATCTGGCCACGCTGCCTCTCCTGGGCAGGTACTCCTCAGCCCAATATTCTGCTTATTGTTGTTCAGAAGACTTAGGAGGTGATGAGGGAGTAAACGCCCAGCGGACAAGTTCCATCTCCAGGAGTTTTCAGAGGCAATAAAACACAAGCCTGTTTCCAGCCTCTTCAGCACAGAGTTACCAGCTTTGGCCTTCTGCGGTCTCCCTTCCACCTGCACCTATTCTCAGGAAGACAGGGCCACTCTCGGGATATGTGTGTGATTAACTCACACAGTACTGCAAGGCTGTTCCTGCAAAGGGGATGGGCTTCGGGCCACGACTACAAAGAGCTCTCCTCAACCACAAGTGCCAAGTGCTGGTCGCAGGAGCATCCCCCAGCCCCTGCAAAATGAGAGTAGCTCTGGCATTGCCACATCCTGGCTGCGTTGATGGAGTTCATTCTGACAAACAGCTGCAGCAGCTTGAACAGTCTGTTTGGGGGAAGGGGGCGGGAGGGGAAGAGGGAAAAATGAAAATGGACTAGTAAAGAGTTCTGATAAAAAACCCTGATTACAACTGAAACACAGGCAGGGAGAAGCAAGGCAGGTTGATGCTGGCTTGGCTGCTCCCTGGTGAGAGACAGATAGCAGTGAACTTGGGAGCAAAAGTTCCACAAAGCAAGGTTATGAATTTATTAGTCTGCATCTGTGCGGAGTCGAAAGATCGTCTGAAACACCAGAGACTCGCAGAGGAAATCGGGGAAGCGCTAATGCACATGGGACGGTGTTTAAAATAATTTCTCAGCTGGCTGAATGCACGGGGGGTAGGGACAGAGATTAATTCTCTACCGGAGATCATGCATTTGTGCAAACATTGTTGAGCAGCTTGTTCAACAGGGGATTCGGGGACTAACGCAGACGTATCAAAGCAGCCAGGGTCTAGCTGACAGCCTTGCAAAGGAAGCAAGATGATCTTTGACACTAAGGAAATAAAGCTCTGAGAGACTGAAATGCTGACAGGCACCAGCCTCAAAACCGAAGCGCGTCTGAAGAGGAAAGCTCTTTAAAGACTTTTGTTCTCAAACTCTCTTCTGCAAGAGAAAAGGCTTTAACCTACTTAGGCAAGTCCAAGGGCAGGCTAAGACCTCAGCATATTTTAAAATCACTTATCCTCAGCTCCATTTGATGTTCTCTTGATATTAGTAAGAAATTTCATTTTATTTAAAACAATCCTGGGCTGTTCATGGAATGACACTGAGCAGCCCATCCCACAAGAACAAAACAGTCCCTCAGTCTCTGAAGGAGACAGGAGGAAAGCAAACTCCTAAGGAGAGCAGTCTCAAACCAGCCTCCTTTCTTAAAGACCCCAATCAACCCAGTCTGCTGCAGAACACCCTTGGATAAATTAACACGCAGCTAGACAGTGGGCCTCCCATTTAAAAGAAAAACAGTCTTTGAAGAGGGAAAAGAGGCACAGCTTCTGAAAACATGCACTTACACAAAGTTCCATAGTGTGCAAACCTGAACTGCCGTCCCCTAGATGAGCAAGTCCCTTGTGCTGCCCATCAGGTGAGGAATTGGTGTACCTTCTAAAAGCTAGGTCTGCCTCCAGTTTCAGCCTGCTCCAATTTTCCACAAAGGGGAAAGACTCCAGATCTGGTTATGCCCCAGAGGGTCTTAGG
Organism: Burhinus bistriatus; assembly: GCA_013397275.1. Taxonomy (NCBI): domain Eukaryota; kingdom Metazoa; phylum Chordata; class Aves; order Charadriiformes; family Burhinidae; genus Burhinus; species Burhinus bistriatus. Next base: position 240,190 of record VYXH01009785.1, on the reverse strand, counting down.
TCCCCAGTAGCCCACTGGACTGATAGCTGACAGGGATGGAGGAACTGCTTCCCAGTGTCTGGCCCACGAGACGTCACCAATTACCAAGGCACCACCAGTTTGTCTCACTGAGATGGGCAGCATGCCTGTCTTGGGGCATTTCAAAGCCCTATGTGACGAAAGATTGCTTCTGTTACAAATTACATTGGGAAAACAAGCAAGAACCATTTGAGTCTTGTAAATAATTTCTGCTAACCCCCATCTGGAGGGACACGTTGGCCTGGACAAGCTTATGAAATTGGCTGGGGTAAAAAGGAGCCATGCCTTGCTCCAGCAGTGGGTGCAACCAGGGCTGCTCTGCCTTCCACAGGTCAACAAGTATGTGTACTCCTGAACACCCAAAAATGAGCCACTCTGTCACATATTAAGTCACCATGCCTTCAAACTTCTCTCCCTGTTTGATCATGTCCTAAAACAGGCGAGGAACAAAAGTTCAGTTATCAGCCTGTTGTTGCCTGCCAAGGAGGGGGGCAGGGAGCCAACTGAAATAGCTAGGAAGCTACTTGCTGAACACCAAAGGATTTCACATGCCGCAACAGAAATGTTCCAAACTACCAGCCACCATCAAGCACTGACAGCAAATAGCTCTTTGGGACCCTGTTAACCACAAAGTTTTTCAGCCAAACTACCCCAACTCCACACAGAAGACATGGCATCCTGTATTTTTGCTCAGTTACATGGACCTAATGGTCTTCAGTTCATGGCCTTCACCCTCTACCGCTCTCATATATCACTGCTTAACTATGACACCAAGGAAGACAGAGAATGAGAGAGAAACCCAGAAACTGAGAATAATCTTCAATGAGGACTAGTCAGCAATTGACTTGATGTGTGACCTTGGGCAAGCACATTCTCCCCTTGCTGTATCTTTGTCTCCTCATGTGTCATTTGAATAATTGCACAACCATGTCATGCAGGGTACTTTAAAGCTTATTGTTTATACAATTTTTTGAAGATGCAAAACACCGTATAAATGCTAAGTATTATTGTGGTTATTACCTACCTCACAGGGGGGTTATGAAGCTTCGTAATTAATGTTTGTAAAACAAACCTCTGTCATCGGATGAAATGTGCTGGAGAAGTGCAAAGGATTAATATCCTCAGTAATCTGATGTGGGTTTTACTGTTCTGCACGTCACTTAATAAAAAATAATTAAAAACAAACCTAAGCTGATACTGATAGGAAGGATGAGGAGGCAGGGCCGGATGCATGTGGGGACAGACGGCTCTCCGTTAATTAAGCCCAATACCATCAGACGCCAAGACAGTGCCAAGTATTTTCTTGCTCCTGGTGATAATCACACATTAAACTTAGAGCTGATTTTGGGTAACCATAACTCTGGAGTGCCCCAGAAAGACTCGCACTGCAGTGAGGAATACCAAACACGGCTGAAGCAGCACAGCTCTGACCCCACAACCCTTTAGACAGCATCTGCTGCCTGGGGAATCGGATGGGCAGAGAGCAAACAGGTGCAGGTATGCTCAGGGACCCCACAAGCACCCAGAAGGAAGCCGAACAAAAGCTGGAAACCCACCCACAGGGCCCCACTCCCACGTCCTGGTCTCCAGTCAGTAGCCTGGAGGAGTAGAGAAATACCACTCCTTTGGCTGTGCAGACCCGGGTCGCCCAGAGCACAGGCAGCTACCGGTCCTACGCATCCAGAGCCACTAGCCCAGTGGCTCTGCAAAAATACATACCAACAGCTTTATATTTCTTCAGTATGAGAAATGTGGTTGCTGAAGTGTTTTGCAGTGCAGCCACTTCCAGTGCAACAGAAACGGAGAATCCTTTGGAGAGTTTCTTGGAGAACAATTACCACCAGAGAAGGAAAATTTCTGGCAATTGCTTTAGGTCCTTGAGTACCGGCTTTCTCCCCAGCACAGCAGATGCAGACAGAGTACCCCCCTCCCAATGCCCCCGTATGTGCATTAAACAAAACAGCCCTCCAGATGCTTCATGGGACTGAGTTCTCACCACACATGTCCTTGTACTGGGGAGTAGTGGTATGGGCTATCCTGCCTTTACACACGCAGGCTGCAACAGTAGCTCCCTGGCAGACTCCAAAATCAACAGGATGTCCAAGCCCTTCAGATATTTTGTGCAACTGTTAATTAGGCTTCACTCTTATTTACTGCATTTGCCCACATGGTTTCTTCTGGTGCCAATTCTCTTTGGTTAATGCCAAAGTAATAAAAGTGATGCTGTTTCTTCCCTGCATACAGATATGCCAACATATAGGCAAATGCCTATAAGGCAACAGATAGGCAAATGGACCAACAGCAAAACTCGGATGAGCTACAGAAAGAGCTCAAGAAACCACACTTATTACAGAGAGAAGAGTCCCATGGTACTTGCCAGGTCATCTGCGAGCCTTCCCTACAGCTTGCTCCACAGTGATGAGCCTGATCAAGCTTTAAAATGTCCCCAGAGAAGCATGTCCACAGCTGCTTTCATGTTTGCATCAAGGAACTTATTCTGGCATTCAGCCCAAGTTGTCCCCACAGACAGAGGTTTAAGACACAGTGGAAAAACAGCACCCAAAGCACCTGTCTTGTCACAGGCTTGTCATCTTTTTATTTATCACTTGAAGGCAGACAGCAAGGGGATCTCAGCTCACATCAGGTATTACAGTAATAGGTGTGATTATTAACAACCTCGGTTGGGCCTGATACACCACCACAGCAAGGAAGACACACTTCATCTCTCTTTAGAGGGCTTCAAGTGATGATGGGAAGCAGACTACACCACCGCAAGAAAGACAACAGCCACTCGAGGAGTCCATGGGATGGGGTGGGAGCACAAGGAGCTAAACAAACACCCTTCTTCACATAAGAGGCTCCACTCAATACTCACTTTTAAATCCTGAGAAACCACTTCCCCTCTACACTGACTCACTTGAGACTCAAAAGGAATACAAAATGTGCATGTCACTATGCAGCAGTGTAACACCCCTTCTCTTCTCTCTGCCCAGTGCAAAGGATCAAGCCAAACGTCCCCTCACCATCTTCAGTTTTACAGGGGAGGAGCTGGAGGGGGTATGCTTTACTGGAGGATGCTCTGCTTATCCCTGCTATACAGGACCGATAAGGGCAAAGGATTAGCATCACCAGCTGCTTTGTGAGGAAGTGCAACATGGAAAATTGGATGCATATATGCAGTGTGGAGCCATTAGGAAGAACTGCTTCAAACACCTCCCCTTCCCCATATTGCGGTTTATAATGCCCCATGTCATGCCCACTGCACTCCCCTTCAACACAGCCTTTATCTCGTCTCCTCTGCAGCCTGTCACTCCAAGTGCCATTTCCACCACTGAAACACAAGTGACACCCCTTTCCCATCTGCGCTTGCTGTAGAGCCTGTTACTCTCATCAAAACCATCCAGGGCAGCTGGCACACGCTGCGGAGCAAGTAGAGAATTCAGCACCTTCTGCAGCTTGCCCTTAGCAGCATGGAGATGCCAGACACCCCTGCTGGGAGAAGTCACTTTACCTCACATTTTGCTATCATTTGTCATATCAAAAAGACTTTGTAAGTACACAGGTGGGGAGAAGGGGCTGCTTCTGTGAGCAATAAAACGCAGCTTCCTCTGAGGTGGAACAGAGCTGGTTAACAGGGCACAGGAACATTATCTAATTGCTCAGGCTAGAAAGGGAAAAGCAATCTAAACTGATTTGAAGCTTCAGAGGGAATTAGGGAAGCAGAATATAATTACCTAAGCTGGAATCTGGCCAGAACTTGGGGGGGGAGCGATTCTGGTCTTTAATGACCACAAACAATCAGCAACTTACTTTTCCATTCCTTTCCAGAGTGGTACAGGCATGCATTTGATCTCATTCACACTAATGTTGCTCTTGAAGCAGCAGCTTTCTACTTTGGAAAGATGCACTGGGCTTACACTGGGTTTACACCAACATAGCTGTCAATTACATCGTGGTGCCATGCTAGAGAGACCACACTGTCTCACATCCCTCAGGTGACCTCCAATTTGGAAATACGCAGATCTTCAGTCCCTGAACTTCATAATTTTTAAAATCCTCCAGCAAAGTAAGTACAGACTAACAACCAACTACAGCAAACCACTTTTCAGGATATTCTGTATCTGCCACCTCAAGACTTTTCACAAAGCACCCACGGAAGAACAGCAGCTGTCAGCTGCACGGCTCTGGGTCCACATAGCAGGACAGCAGCACTGCCCTGGGCTTCTGCCCCTGCAGAAGATCTTGGTGGCAAAGGGCTTGGTCAAACCCTGCATCGCCAAAGCACGTGTTGGTACAGCTCTTAGCTGACCTGGTGTCACAGTGAGAAGACACCAGAAAAGCGTGCATTATCAAGGCAGGAAAGCCTTTGGTCTTACTAGCTCTGGCACGCCATTACTTTGAAGCTTCCCTGGTATTTTACAAACTGTGAGAAGCAGCCAAGCCAAATCTAGTCTGTTTTAAAGGACAGCCAGGCTCCCACTCAGGTCTGAAAGACTACACAGCTGCCTGCAGCTCACATGAAGTCCATATGTGGAACAGGTCATGGCTAAAACACCGCTCGTAAAAAGCTGCCAGCAATGCCAGACTGGCCCTTTTCCACCTGCAACCTCACAAGCGCCTACAAACAAGTAAAGACAAGGCTGGTGCCCTTCTGCTCTAGCCTACCCAGAAACAGAGGCAAAACCCAGCTCCAACAAGGTCTGAGCCCTAGCTGTTCCTGTCATAGACACGGCAGGAACAAGCTGGAGAGCACAGAAGACCCTAGAGAGCAGAGCCTACTTCTCCTGTTCCCCTGGGGAGGAGGCTTGCCCCACAGCAGTCATCACCAGCCCTAACTTTGAGATCTTTGACAGGGACACAGCGGGCACCAAGGCCACAGCCCCCATCATCCCTACTGGTCCTAGCCAAGTGCCTGTTTCGCCTACCCCTTACGGCCAGCTTTGTCCCACTGTTAAATAGCAAGGACAGCTGGGCTACTGCTGGGCAGCATTTGGGCTGATCCAGCTACGCTGAAATTGATCCCTATGCTTTCCTTCAGCAAGGTGTGCCCACACAGACAACCCAGTGCAAGAGCTGAAACCCATGGAAGTAAGGGTATGTAGTATAAGTTAACGCCCAGTGTTAGCGCTACACCAACATGGGCTTGAAGAAGCCCTCTACCAGAAGGATTACAGGGGGGGCAGAGAGAGCAACTCCATCTCTGCTGTTCAGTACCAGTCATACAGCTTTGACAACATCACTGTACTCTTCTGAAGAAGATGGAGGAGGTGGGACTGAAGGCAGCTTGGGGGGATAGGGAGGTCTGCCACAAGGAATTAATTTCAACCTTTTTAGTGCTTAATATAATCCAACAAAAAGAGAATAATCCAAGCCTTCACAGAATAAAAAATGTCACAAGCTAAAACTTTGAAAAACCATGTACAAAAAAGGAAACCATTAGGGGTAGGCTTTGCTCTCCATCCTCTGTCCCACTTCAGTTCTAAATGGTCAAGCAGGGTGATGGGAGACACTGGCATCTCCAGTCCACTGCAGACTGAGTGAAGCACTGGTCACACACACTTGGAAAGTGTCTTGCATTGACCTTGGAAAAAGGTCCAGAGGAAGCCAATGATGGGATTTCTGTCTTTAATACGTACGGATCCAATTCCACCTTCCGCTGCAAAATTGTAACTTTCACTGCAGTCGATGGGAATTACACCTATTTAATAGACGGCAGGATTGATTTTGTGATCTCAGGTGTCTGGGCCTGCAAGATTTCCAGCCCACATAACTTTAGATAAAAATCCAGCAAACCCCAAGATAATGAAGTCTTTGAGATTCCACAAACACTGCCTCACTGAGCGAAGCTCAGAGGTGGCTGAAGCTCAATGCAATCACAAGCTTCTGCTAAATTACCTTGGGCCAGAAACATCGCAGATCAGGACATTTCCAGCCAGGCTAGGGACTAATGTCATGAGAATTGCTACCTAAGGGATATTTTTATTGCAGCTCAATTGCTCCTGGGCAAAATGCAAAGGGGACGATGTGTACAGAGAGCTACAATTCCCATCTAAGAGTTAAGCCTAAGCTTCACATCAAGCTGTTTGACTTTACTCTGCAAGCTTTGCTCGTCACAGTGCAAATGCAACGATGTGTTTAAGGAGATCCTGTTACCAGACAGAAAGAGTGAGAAAGACAGCAGGAGCAGCTGTGACCTGCTGAGACATGGCTTTGCAACTGAGTTGGTGTCACGTTGAGGACTGTGAAGTGCCTGACAGGAGCAAGGAAAGGTCACAGATATGTATTTCGCTAGTGGGTCTTGGCACCTTGATCTAAGTACCCCTGGGAAATGGAAAGACTCCTCAGCTTTGCTCCCCCTTTGTGCTCTCCTCGCTGAGCTTCTGAGCACAAGTCAAGGGCAAGAGGCTGCTGCCGGAGCCAGCGGGTGCCTGGCAGCTAGGGAGTTTGATGGAGAGGTCAGGACAAAGACCTGAGGCGTAAGGACAAGTGTCTACACCTTTTCTCCCAAAACATTTCATGTTTTCTGCAGCACAGGAAGCCTCACACACCAGAAAAGCACGTAAGGCACCACCTTCCCGCCAGCAGCAGTGGGGAGGAGAAACTGGAGCCACGCTGAGAAACAGGCTGGGAGCTCAGCAGGGCTCACCTCATGGTGCCACCCCACAGCAACACCTGCTCCAGACCTAAAGGCTGCCCCACAGTCCTAAAGATGAATTAAAAGTATTCAAGCAAGATTTTGGCAGGCAGTTCCTGTTTTCCCTCGCAGGACGCAGCCTCTGCTCGCCTCCTCCCTCGAGGGCACTCAGGGAACGTTACTGCATTCAATTCAGCATCCCTTCTCCATTAACAGTAACTCAATACCAGTGGACCCTGCAGAGCTGGGTGATGCATTGTTCCTGCTGCACAGAAATTACGTTGTTTAGCAGGCATGCTGGCCACAAACCGCATCATTTTTGTTGGCTCTTGGCCACAGTGATGGGGAGTGGGTCCTGCCGATGGCCCGTTGCTCATCTCTCCAAAGGCAGACAGCAAAAAGAGGTGCTGTGGCACCCCACGGGAGCCTGCATCATAGCTGGAGAAAGGGAGGTGCGAGAAGAGGGAAACAGACATGCCACCTCTCCTCTGTGGAGGGCGAGTGGTTAGACTGAAGGGCTTTGGTCACTGTTCTTCCTCCCAGCCTCACACAGCCCTCTCATTTGCAAATGGACAGATGCCCAGGTAAGGGAACCGGGCACAGAGAGATTCAAGATTGTGACCAGGATGCTCGGGGAGTCAGCAGTTCAGTCCAGGAGCTTACTGTACTCATTTGCTCCCATAGCTGTAGCAGTCTTCAGCGCCACACGGCTGGTGAACAACAGCCTCTTTGGGGCTCATCCTTGCAATTTCCAGTACAACAGCCCCGTCGCGTGTCTGCCAGCCTCCCACAAAGGGAGTCACAGTACAGAAAACACCCCGGCCCTCAGGACCTGTTTTCTGTACAGTATCCAGCACACATTAGCACGTGCTGCCTGGTGCATCCTCACCCCATGGTACCTGCTCACTACACAAGCTTGTGCCACACAACACCCCCAGAGCCTAGAAAAAGAGGCGCTACGAGATGGAGGGATTACTCCACTCACGAGCAATGCGATTTGCTGCTGGAGAGATACAGCCCCTGAGGAATAACACCAGGGAGAGAAGCGATGAGCAGGCAGTAGGAGACGGAGACAGGAAAGCCTTCTTTGTGTTTATTAAAATAGCGTCTGCTAGTCACCTCCTTGGCAATGGTGGCGTGTATGCTGTAAAGCAGCGCCTTGAGGCAGAAGCCAGCTCTCCTGGAGTAACCCCAGCACCCCTTTGAGATGCACAGAGTGCAAACGCCCTGTCCCCACAGGAGGCTGCGAGCACATCCTTGCCAGCTGCCTCCTCAGCTGCAGGTCTTTCACTTCCAAACTGCCCCAACACATGGAGGCCCTCAGCCTCCTGGAGTCCTGTCTCACACCCCTATGGCCCCGCAGACTGTGCTGCCTGCCGGGCCAGGCTGCAGTTTCGCACTGTCTGAAACACCCAGGTGCAGGGAGGAAGGAAACCGGGGAAGGGGCAGCTGGAGATGCAGGACACTGCTGCCGCAGCAGAGCAAACCCCATCAGCTAGACACGTGGCCAGCCCAGCCATGAAAACCAGCAGGGGAGGCCGTGCCCCAGAACAACTGCCAGCACTGCCCTCCCATTATTCCAACAATGCACATTACAGTAGGCTGGACCCTTCAACAGGGAATGCACAAGGTCTCCCATATAACTTTTTCAACAACAGGTTTCACGCTACTAAACACGCAACCTGCAGACTCCCATTCATCGCCTGAGCCAGATTCCTCAAAGTGGAAGTCGATCCTTGCACGTTAGCATTTACTGCTCCTCCCCTTGCATGATCCCTCCTTCCTCGTAAAACCAAACACATGTAGGCTGTTTCATGGTCCGTATCACCCAAATCAGTCCACTTGCCACAGAAACGCATCCACGTCCAGGCAGAGCCCAGCAGCAGTTTAATGGTGTGTTGCAGTACCAAACACCACTTGAGTAGGGCAGGAGGAGGAACATTAAATACCATCTCACATCAGACATTAAAATCCCTCTGCAGTCATTAAAAAAAAAAAAAAAAAAAAGCCCAGAACAGAACATAAACCCATGGTAGTTCTGGGGGTTTTTTTTTGGCTTTTTTTGTTTGTTTGTTTTGGGTTGGGTTTTTTTGTTTGGTTGGTTTTTTGTTGTTTTTGTTTTTTTTTAAATCTCTAGGTAACCAGGCAAACCAAAAGACTCGCGCAACACTGGATATTCACACCAGCACAGTAAGCAAGACAGCATTTCACCATTCACCTCCTACCGATGCTACCAGAGCACTGGGAGATGCTCCCATCTGTTCCCAAACCAGGGATTTCCTGCTGTATCCTGTGCTCTTGCCCTGCAGCACTGCATAGGATGCTCACAGCCCTTACTTCCTGCAGATGAGGAAAAACAGGGGAAACAAACAAACAAAAAACCCAACAAAGCCAATAGCTAATGGCAAAGGGCTCAGAGTGCCTTTGCATATGCACCAGTGGCAATAGTGCTGCTGGGCAGACACTGTTACACCCGTCCCCACATAAAAGGTCTGAGTTAGAGACCCAGGGAGGGCAGCTTCTCAGTAGCTATAAAGGACAGCTGGTGTCTCAGGGGTTGAGGAGGGTGGGAAGCAGCAGGGACTTTCAGCGCAGATGCAGCCCCATCCTAAGCTGTTAGCACTCTCATGGGTGTGACAGTGCTCTGGGAAGGACTTGCCTCCAGAGGCCACTGGAACCAGCCAGGTGTGTAGATGGCTTTTCCAGAGCACCACAACAAGAAACTCCAGGTTCATCTGGCTGGAGATATACATGCTGTTTTCCTTCCTCTAACACTGTCCTGCCTAATGCTGCTGGCTGCCAAGCCCAAATGAGGCAGGAAAATAAGGGGATTTGTTCTGATGAAAGGTAGGGGGGAAAAAAAAAAAAAAAAAAAAAAAAAAAAAAACNAAAAAAAAAAAAAAGAAATAACCTGCTCCAGTTGTTTGGAGAGAATTAAAGTTACTCTCAGAGAAAAAACATCAGGGAGCAGCACCAGACCTGCCTGGGGAAAAGCAAGTCTCTGCTCACTTGGGGGATGGTATTTTGTTGGAAGACCAAAGAGCAGTTAGATACAGAGCACAGAACTGAGTTTTAAAACAGGAATGGATGTGGTATAAGGAGCAAGTTTCATCTTGTAGCGTGATAATTGTCTTGGGTTTTCTTGGATTGCATTTCTCAAACTTTTTCTCCCCCCACCCTGCCAATCCCTTCCAGAACTGAATCATGCCTCTACTGCAGATACAAGGCTGGTGAAGAAGCAGAAAGCTTCTGAAGCTGGGAGCCCAAAAGCTTCAGTTCCTTGCAACATGCAGTGTCCAGAGAGATGGTGTTGAATCCACTGCAGCTATCTCGGCTACAGCACATCTGCCTGGCAAACCTGCGCCCCTCAGTCCCCTCTGCTTCTCACACAAACTCACCCTTAACTCATGGGGAGAGAATGGAGAAGTTCTCATCACTGTCCTTTCCTGGCTTGTGGAAATCCAGTGTTTCAGCCACATTAAGCTGCACAGATGACCACAATACAGACCATACCTGCACTGACTCCAATTTACCACTACATTTGATGGGAATCTGTGGTCCCAAGCCTGAAATGTAAACCTTGGCTCATTCCAAGGAGAGCTGCCAGGTTCAGCAGTGCGGGCCAGCGGAGGGAGCTGATCCCTCTGGTGTCATGGCATCAGCCCCAAACGAGGAGGAGATGCAGCCCTCGGAGCCCACCCGTGCAGAGAGGCTTGTGCAGCATGAGATTCAGAGCTGGAAGAGACTTTGAGCCAAGCAGTGCCCTCCCATCCTGAGTCACACCAAGCCCCCAGCAACGTGGGCAGGGAAGCACGTAAATAGGCAGATGTGAGTGGAGCCTGCAAGGATGGCTTCCTCTAGCATTTCAGGGGGACTAACCCTTACAAGGTAACACCACTGGCAAATAAAATACACCATACAAGATATTAAAAAGAACACAAGAACACACATCTACAGAGATGGCGGAGGGAAGCAGGTGCTGTTTTCCATAGTCCTGAATCAGGCAGAGCCCGATGTGCTTTCTAGGAGAAACATGATGAATCAGTCTTGCACAACAGCAGGGACACCAAGCAGCTGTTACTCTGGGGACCTGTCACAGACTCTGCTGTGCATCCCAGGGACACACTAGGTTTCTATAGATACCTCGTATACTTTTGCAGTAGCTACTTCCAAGCCATACTCCACAATATATGCTACAAAACTTTAAATGTCAACTGGAGGAAATAGCTTGCCTCAGTCCTTATGATAACTTGTGAATACTATGCATCCCCCCTTTCTCCCCTTCCTTGGGCAGGGGACGGTCACTCACAGCATTTTCTCCCTACAACCAAGACAAAGCAGCCCCCGACAATCTTCCTGTGTGGTCCTACCCCAGCGATCTCCTCCTGCCATGCTGCTGCTTGGTGCTGTGCACAGCATCCGCCACAGGAGCAAGCACACAACCCGATACCAGCTTGGCTCCATCTCCCCAGCACAGTAGCTCGCTTTCTTTGCTGCGGGAACCAACGCTGCAGAGGACAAAATTTTAAAGACAACACAAATGGTTCAGCTCCCTCCTATGGCCTGTGCCACAGCCCAGGAGGAGGGAGACAGTGAAATAAAAGGGCAACGTATCCAAAGCAACGCCAAGGACCTGCAGCTTGACAACTCTGTTTCATGATTCATTCTCCTTTCTGCTGAAGCCCTGGGAACTGGTTATGCTTAGGGCAGGGATTGGACCAATTAGCTGGCCTGAAAGGCTTAAAATCCTGCCCCTGATGGAAGCCAGTCACTGGTGCATGTCAAGCAAGTGGCACCTGGGACTGTAATTGTCCCCCTCTAGCCTGCAATGCTCAGAAAGCCTGGCACAGCACTTTGCCCATTGTCCAGAAAGCCATGTTACAACCTGGAGGAACGGGGCTCTCCTTCCCTTGGGTATGTGGCTGGCAACCCTCCTGCAGCAGCCAGCACCCTTGCCAGCTGGGCAGAGGAGCCTGCCCGCCACCAGCCCTCCCTCCAGCACCCTAACAAGCCCTTTGCTGCCTATAAAAGCAGCAACAGCACACTCCATAGCCCCAGTACTGTTAAATACTCTCCTAAATATTACAAAACACTGCTGTCGTTGTCCCCATACACACTCCCCTCATGCCATCGACTGCAGGGACCTCTGCTTGCCTGCTTTAAAAATCTCATAAACTTCCGCACTCTTTCTCAAAGCTGGAGTTACTGCTCTCCCTGCGACCAAGGCTGGTTCCCTGAAAGTTATGGCCAAGTCAAAAATAAACTTGTGGTTTAAAAATTGCACAGATTTAAGATGCTTATTTATTTCTGCCTTCCTACCACCCCTCTCCCCGTAAGTGTTCCTGCGACCATCACTAAATTAAAGCCAGTATAATAAAGCTGAGAATTTCAACCAATGTTAAAAGCTAAAAACATCATAAAGAGAATAAACCCATCCTATTACTCCTCCCTACTCTTACCCTTTGCTTTTATATAAAGGAAGGTTTGCGTGTCTTTCCCTCTTTACTAAAAGGATTTTTCCACCTTAGGCTCTCATATTTGGGCAAGTAATGGGAAAACAGGCAGCATGGTTTCACTGGTTAATGTGGAAGCCCAATATAGACTTAAGGATCAGGAGCCTGGTCAGCTGAAGTTTAGAGGTCTTCTCCAGTTCTTATGTATTTCAAGACACAACACTGACTTTTCTGGTCTTCTCTGAGGCAGAGTGCATGCTCTTATGCATAAACAAGGTCTTTCCAAATCACCTCCTCATCTCTCCAACCATGACTTTACAACTGCCTCGTTACCAAGATAGATGGGCTAAACCCCAAACCTGGAGGTCTCGAGGCTGGCATGGGGACCAGCAGGAAGCAGTTGGCATCAGACCTGCTGGTGACCCGACAAACACTGCAACCCACGAGCCTTGCTAGCCTTGTCAGGTTTTTCACTATTATTGAGATTTCTGGCGGCTCTTGATAGCTGCAGGAACTGGATTTAAAGGGTGCTGAGGCTATTGCCTCATCTGGATTACTGCTGAGGCAGTAACGTAACAGGCAGCCAACTGGGAAGAGTGAGAAGGGGAGCTCCACATCCTTATGGCAGCCTCAGCACAGCTTTGGGTGGAAGCTTGTCATTATCAGGCAACTTCTGCTAGACCCCACGAAAGCATTGGGATCCAGCAACCCCTGCAGCAGGCTCTTAATTCAAGAAGCAGCACCCACACTGGCCCTTTCGAGCAAGAACAATCCGGGTCAAACCAGTTGTGAGCCCAGTTCGTCCAGGCTGAAGCCCACCAGTGGAGAGAGCCAGCCAGCCAGACTCAAAGCAAAACTGTTCATCAGCGGGTACTGGCAGCACACAAGTTGTACACAGGAGGCAGAGACTACCTTTGCCTTCTCTCCCCAGCTTTTTAACAGGCTTTTTAAAAGTGGTTCAACCACCTCCTGCAAGCCTCGCCCTTCAGGGTGGGCAGATACAAGTGGACTCAGCTGCAGTAAAGAGGACTTCAGAGTCCAGAACTGCTGCCAGGCTGGAACCGTATACCTCAGCATGAAAATTCAAGAGGATATAGGGGAGTATACGTGTACAAATGCATATACCCTAATGGCACAACTTCTACTAGGAAAGGGACCTCCTCTCCTCCCTGGGGCAGCTTTGACATGGCAGGTCTGTGCCTCCTCCCTGCCGAGGGGATGCAAAGGGCTCCCCCGGTCCTCTTAGCGCACGAGTCTGCTGCAGTGCCCACATAACCCAAAGAGACAGACGGAGGGTGCCCAGCTCAGAATTTAATCAGGCTTTTTTTTCCTTCAACCAGTTACCTGGCTCAAGCTTGATTCCCACTTGAGAAGCACCACCCTGCAAACCCCCACAATGGGCCCCCCCTCTGTACACTGTGCAAATTGGAATACAAATCAGAGGAAAAAGCTTTCCTCTGTTTGAACAAATTGCTATAGATTCACCCCCGTCTCAGGTCAGAGCCCCCGATGGGAAATATTTTCACTGGCTGACTGCTAATAGACTCTGGAGCAGCCATTGGATCAATACCTGAATAAGAAAATTAGCCAAAGCACACAATCTGATTTTGCCTTGTTTTGAATTACAGCAGGTTTGTGTTTATTTCACTCCCTTTCCCCTCCTTCCCTCTCTAGCACGCTTCCCCCGTCCTTGCTCCCTGGTTACCTATCTATCAAATCTAGTCAGATTTGTGGGAATATAATAAAGTACGTGCAGGAAGATGTAATGCCTTTTGAAAAATGTTTACATGCATTAATATTTCCTAGTGAAACTGCAGCACTGCCACTCCCTCAGAGGAGATGGCTCGAGAGCAACAGCGAGATTTTCACATACACCCCCCTCAAAAAAAAGCCGTATGCAAACAATACAAAAAATCTGCAAAGCAGGAGTGGGGATCGGCCGTACACGCCTTCTCAGAAAACCCAAGAGCTCTGCAGCGAGGTTTCAACATTGGGAATTAAAAAAATAAAATATATATCTATAAAAAAAAAGGCAGCTCAGTCCTCTCATTCGATACCGGTAGCAACAGAGATGTGTAACTACACCTGGGCTAGATTTCAGATGCACAGAGCGTGAGACAGACACTAGAAGTCATCCCCATTCTTTGAAAGACTTCACCAGCAAGGGAACAAGCAAAGTTGATGCCTTTCATAGCAATTCAGCGCTGTATTTCTGGCAGCTGAACACATGGACCTTCCCAACTTCCCAGTCTCCTCTTGCTAATTTAGAGCCTATTTCATTTTAATCTGGAAATGGCCCTACAAGAGGGGAAGAGACAGAGAAAAAGAACACAGATACTAAACACATTAAAAAAAAAAAATAATGCTACCAAACCAACTGTTCAGAGAGGGCACATTGCCCAGATAAAATTCAGTGGGAGTAAAATAATTCCTTCTACTTCCTACCCCAGCATCCCACTCTCCATGCCACCTACAATTGTGTCAAACGAAGATAGAAAGCAAGACTCAATCTTCAGCTTCCTGTTCCAGCACATCACGCTGCGAAGCAAAGCCACCAACCGGGCGCCTATGGAAAATTCAAAGTGCGAAGAAACCCCAGAGCATTCGACGTGAGATGAAGCCCTCCTGTCACATTAGCACACTGCTAGTGATTTCGAACTAACGAGGCTGAGTGGGACCTGACATCCCCTTTACAAAGCTTCCCTGAGAATCTCCACATCTTTCTTCCTACCCAGTCATTTACTGCTACACACTGGGGACATGACCTTCGTCTCCTGACATGGTGCACAGCACAGGGCACCTACTGGACACTCCCTGCTTTCTAATCAAGCAAGCTGACCAGGTATCCCAAGACAGATCCTGCAAAATGCATTTTTAGGCATGTAATACATATATGTTAGATATACACACACATATACACGTGTCTATACATACATGCATCACACAGATTTTACTCCCTGTGACATGTGGTCAATGAGTTCATTACCCTTTTTCACCATCTCTAACCCAATGTTAGTTTAATCTTTATGTTACAGTCACAGAGAATACTAAGTATAACTATTACCAGGGATCATGGCACACATAATGGAAAAATGTACAAATGTCTACCAGTGCATCTTCAGTTTCCCTGCTCGCCTGTGGCAGGCTATGCCAGGAGTTTGCTATTTACAGAAGTGTTTATCAAAGAACTTGTAAGAGGAGCATAGAACATAAAGCAATTATTTTCATAAACACCTTGCAGCAAGGACCATCTCATCAGAAGAAACCAGGAAAGACATTTTCTTCAGAAAGTAACACACACTGGATCAAGTTCTGTAGGGGACCACCAAAATGGTCAGGCATCTGGAATATAAATTGCATGAAAAAGGCTGAGAAGTGTTTAGGTGGTTTTGTTTGTTGTTTCGGTGGTTTGTTTTTCCCCCAAGCCTCGAAAAAAAGACCACAGAGATCTTATTGCTGTTACCTAATTAGGAGGCAGCAGGGGAGAGGGAAGATAGAAACAGGAGTCAGACTCTCCTCAGAGAGGCATGGTGAAAAGAAGGGCAAAAGCCACTGGATGCAACACAGGAATTCCCATTGGCCATACAGAAAAAAATTATTTCACCATGAAGATAGTCAAACACCAGTAGAGAGGCCCAGAGAGCTCTTGGACCTTACAGCCTTGGAGATGCTCAAAATTCAACTGTATGAGGTCCTTAATGACCTGACTTAACTTCAAAGTTGGCTCTAACATCAAACTAGCCCTGCTTTGAGCAGAGGGCTGGTCCAGATGACTTCCAGAGGTCCCTTCCAACCTCAGTTATTCCATGAGGTAACCAAGGCAAGAACGTGCTAGGCTGGCAGCAATTAGATGAGAGAGTGCCTTTTATTTATGGACAGAGTAGCTCTGCGCCCTTGCCTCCTGCAGTGGAGAAGAGTGGCCATATCACCTTAAAAATACACACCCACACCCACCCTTGACCTAAGCTAACAGATTTCAATGTGGAGATGCAGAAGAAAGGTAAAATACCAAAACAACCAACGAGGACTGTCATGGACACGAGACTTATTAATAATGTATTTTTCTTTTGTTTGTTAGGGGTTTTATTTGTCCTGGGTTGTTGGGGTTTGGGGGTTTATTTTTGTTTTGTTTTTTTTTCCTTTGGATTTGGTCTTTTTTGTTTGTTTTAAGATTTGTTCCATTATTGCAGATGTTGACAGAGATGAACAAGGTTTTTTATGGTTTAGGGCCTCTAAACCAGGCTGCAGTCCAGGTAGTAGGAATTTCACTGAATTCAGACTGAATCCTCAATTACAATTACTTCGGTGCAGGTTTAAATCTCTGAGCCTTACTGTCTCCCAGAAAACGGTACAAGGAATGGAAAGATGCCACAGATTAGATGCAAGCTCAGTCCCAGGAAACAGAACTGCAGGGTTGTTTTTTTTCCTTTAAAAACAAACATGGATTTCCCTCTCCCCTCTGTATACAGTGGTGATTTTCACCATTATGAAGTTACTGTACTGTTTCCCCCCTTGAGGGGCATAAAACCCAGAAAGAGCTTCTGGGAAGGTGGCCACAGAGCTCCCAAAACAATGCAAAATGTCACAGCTTTCCCCAGGCAGGGATTCCAGGGGAATCTAGCAGATTATCAGAAAGACAAAAGCAGTTTTCCCTAAATGGATGAATGATGCCTTTGCTGTAGTACCTACAACTGTACCGCTCACCTAAAACACATCACTGCTGCCGTCTGCGGGTATGCATACTCCTGGGGGACAGCAACCGGAGAAGATGAACAGACCAGCTATGACAGGGGAAGAGTCACACTCCTGAGAGACTGAAAGGAAAGAAAAGGTGACTAAAATTTAAGTAAATGAGGGCTTCATGCAATTCTTTTCTTCAATAAAAAGGACTGTACTTATCTCTATTCAACCTAACCATCCCNGAAGTGTTCAAGGCCAGGTTGGATGGGGCTTTGAGCAACCACGTCTAGTGGGAGGTGTCCTTGCCCATGGCAAGGGGGTTGGAACTAGGTGATCTTTAAGGTCCCTTCCAACCTAAACCATTCTGTGATTCTGTATGATTCTGTGATCCCCAGACGCTGCAGAGGTACTGCAGTTTTACACTTACTACTCATGAGTTACTAGAGAAACAAAACACTGACCCAGCAGCAATGCACATTATGAGCACCTGAGTATCACAAGGAAACAGCTTCCTCTCTCCACCCTGGGAAGTTTAGCGTCCACAGGTTGTTCTGTCCTGGAACACAGAGAAGTTGAGTTTTGGCTTCATTTCAGTGTCAGCACTGGGCTGGCAGGTAGCCTGGCCCAACTGACCCCCACGGGGGCAGTGCTCCAGGAGACACACCAACTCCAGAAGCACTCAAGCACTGACAGACCTAGAGCCAGAACTTCTTCCTGGAGGGTGATGAGAAGATGGACAAGTAGTCTGGGAAAGTATCTGCCCAAGAAAGAGGCAATAAATAAAATAAAAAAAATGAAGGCAAAGACAGCAATAATACCTGGGTTAGGAATATCATGGACTGAATTCATGTGTGTAAATCTACACACTTAGTTGGCCAAAGAAGAGCGTGAGACTGGCAAGATGTCTCTAGGAAGGAAAGCAGAGTGAGGAAGCACTGGGAATCCGAAAAGCTACTTGACAGGAAAAAAACCCTGCTGAAAGCAAGTTTGCTCTCTCACTCTTGCTCTAAAATGGAAGGAGTGATGTCAGTTGACGCCAGCAGAGTAAATGCAAGAGCAGAGATTGTTAGTGTGGCTATAGAAGCAGCCCTGGAAGACTGCAGCCCTGCCTCAGGTCACATCTGGTCTCACACACAGTCCCCAAGAGACGCAGGAGCTGGCCCTGGAACCCAAACTCCCAGCTCCCTGATGACCACCAGCTAGTTTCTCACCCGGCTGAGATGATACATTTAATGTCAAATGTGTATGAATAATGACAAAAATATTAACAGGAATGAAAGGAGAGAGATGGACGTAGTGGAAAAGTCCATCTGCTCTGGAGTAGTTGGCAGAGCAATCAAAACACATTATTATAGTCCTTCTCAAACACAAATATAATCTGGCTACGTTTGACAGAAAGAGCCTAGATTCACAGCCTGCATGCACCCAGAAAGCTTCCACAACATACAAGGTATTCGGAAAATGAAGACCAAATAAGCAGAGGCAGGGTCAGGACCTACAGCACTGCTCAGATCCTTACGCCTCCCACACAGAGAGTACGTGAGCCACAATAAACTAGCCATAAACCCAGGAGGTGGAGAAGGACAGAAAGTTGTCATGCAAGGCACTATATGAGGGACCATCCCTTGGTTGCAAAGGGCAGCTCCCCACACCCTCAGCTGCCATATGCCACTGGTCTGTATCTAACTCATTAAAAGTCAACCATTCAGATTAAAATCAGGAGAGTCAAGTTGCAACTATCAACCCTCACAAATGGAGACCAGTTACAAGCACAGCTGGTAAAGCCACACACGTGAACACCACGAAGTAGACCGATACCTCAGTAAGGGAGAGGAACAGAGGTAAAGCACTCCGCTGCGCCAAGCCTTCCGGTCACCATTCCCTTCCGCAGGTGCTGAAGATAACTTTGTGCTTCTCCAGAAGTGTTCATTCAAAAGCTTTGTAGAAGAGGGTCAGGAAAGTACCCCTCACCAGCACCATGTCTGCTACTTAATCTTATTCATACAAAAAGATCAAACCAAGCTTCCAGCTGCTGTTTGCCTTCAGTGCTATAACTCAGTATAAAGGTATTGCTGGCAGCATTTCAATGCCACTTGGTTTTCCCTTGCTGCTGCTTCAGCGGTAGGAATTGCCATTGTATTTGGATATTTGCATGCAGGGAAGCAGTGGAAAAGGGCTTTCTTCAGTTGCAGACCTCTTGCAGGATTTTGTTTGCATACTCATTTTATGTGCAACAGCACATCTTGCAAAGACCTCCATCACAGAGCCAATATGTGTATTTAAACTAAGTGATAACATATCCCTTTAATACAGCTTTTATTGTTCAAACAAATATTATTTTAAGCAAAGTGAATTCAGCAAGGATTCTGAAGAAGAAACAACAGGAACCAGAGGAATAGAGAAGGCAGAGGGGAAGACAGTGGAGACAACGGAACAAAGACTCCCCACCACCAGGCCCTTTTCTCCAAAGCCAAGTGAGATCCTGAACACTAGCTCTATTTATGTCCCTTCCTCCTATCTGTACTTTTTAAGGCCACCAGAAAAGTTAGGGAACAAGTGTAAGTGACAAAGGCAAGGAGAAAAGATTTCAACCAGTGTAATGCAATTAAGCAATGGGAAGGAAAAATTCCTCTTACCCCAACACAACAATCCTGTAGGAAACCAAAGGATGGGGGAAAAAAAAAAAACCAAACGCTTGCCAGCTACCTCCGATTCACTTCAAGGCAGCAAGTCACAAGAGGGACAGGCCTGCAGGCTCTAGGAAAGGATACTCAAATAATACCACATACCAGAGAAAACAGTCAAAAACTTTTGCAGCAGGAAAGATTGTTTTTTTCCCCATTATTCCACACTGACCTACAAAAGCATGACTTGCTGAGAGTTGAGCTATAGTTCAAGTATAGTAAGAATTATCCCATTCTGGAATAATCACAAGCGTAATCCAAGTCCTTCCATGTAGTGGGTTTTGAAACCAAGCTGCCCAGACACTTTTCAAGCCCAGAGAAACGATGATTACCCCTACAGAAACCACCATCCCGGAGATGAGATCCCAAAAACCCTGACTACAGAGCTTGGCCTCTCCGGCAGCATGCTACCTACCTAGCTCAAGTCCCAAGGGACTGCACTCTGGTTGTACCAGGCAAGCATCCTGTTGCTTTATGAGGGTTCACACTTGAGGATTTTCTGCGCTTTGATGGCAGATCTGCCATTGGGTTCTCCAACAGCAGCTCAGGGAGGGCAGCTCAGGGGCTGCCTGGGAGAGCAGCAGCAGCTCAGTGACCACAGCAACCAGCCCTCAATGAAAAGATGCTCACCAATGTATCGACATGGAAACTGCCACAAAACTAAAAAAGGCTCAAGTCAAAATTTAATG
>VYXH01009785.1:163811-200413 GCA_013397275.1 Burhinus bistriatus | reverse complement strand
CCGGGGTAGGGGGGCAGCGCAGGTTGCCGAGGGGGTGGGGGGGTGTCTCCCGTGCCGGCGCTGCCTGGTGCCAGCAAAGTTTTTTGGGCCCCCTCAGGTAGCTTGCAGGCCGGCGGCGCTGCCTTGTGCATGTTGCTGGGGAGCGGCGGGGCCGTGCTGGTGCTGGTGCCTAAAAGGCGGAGTGGNCCTCGCCGCGGTGGGTAGCGAGAGGTGCTACACCCGAAGGGGAAGCGGATGGAAAGACGGACCCCAGCAGGCACTCAGTCGCCGTGCGAACAAGTCACTCCCTGGATAAAAATGTAATTAAAAAAAAAAAAAAACATTTTAAAAAATTGAGAGATACGGCCCAGAGAGCGGCTGGCTGCTCAGTCATGCTCTAGCAAACAAGCAATTAATAGATATAGCCGCTAATTAGCAAGCAGTTATTCCTGTTGTAAGTGGTGCGCAGCGGGAGAGAAAAGCAATAGCGGCGTTACGGACAGGGCAGCTCCCCCCCCAGCGACCGGCATCCCTGCCTGCGGGAGGCAAGGCAGGTGGATTTCCCATGGACCATATTCCCCCACTTGTCAGGATGTCGCCAGTATGAAACTGCTTTGTTTGGTTTTGTGTCCCCCCCTTCCCCCCCCTTTTTTTTTTCTGTAACCCAGCTAAGGGAACACTTGCCAAGAAACTGTGAGCTTTGTGTCCTTTCCGAAGATGACCGCATGGAGCGGGGCACTTATGAAAGCACCTGATGTGGGCAAGTTTGGTTTTTTTTTTTTTTTTATAATAAAATAAACCCTTCTCTGAGAAGGATTTAATCCTTCCTGCGGTGGGCGGTGGCAACATTAATAAAGGGCGCATAGGTAGAAGGAGGCAGCAAGCGCTAGGAGAAAAGGCCCCTTTGCCAAGGGCATGGGGAGAAGCAGGAGCTGATGAGACAAAGTACAATTGTCTGCATCTGCATGAAGCACTCTGAAAGCAACACAAGGAAACGAGACGACGAGATGTTTCCAGATCCAGGAAACTTCATGGTGATAAAAAAAACCATGGAAACATGAGTCTTGTTTTTTCTACTTGTAATTTTGAAATAAGGATATTTATGAGGTGTTTTGTAGCCTTTTTTTTCCCTCCAGGAATTCTCATTAGATTATGGAATAGAGCCTCAGAGTTTGAACAAGTTGCGTATCTGGATAATGAGTCTAAAAAAATAAATCCCCAAAACGTGTGCTTCACACCCCTTTTTTTGTGTTAACACTCAATGCACATGCTCACGTTTCATTGGCACAAATGCTTATGAAAAATGAATTTCAAAGTAAACTGTCAAAGTATGTGAAATAACCCAGCTTTCTCGTAGCAAATAAAAGCGTTTGTGCCAAAAGTACCTTTGAACTCATCCAATTAGGGAACACTAAAGAAACATAAAGTGAGACTGTTTGTGAGCAGTCAATTGAATTGAAGGGAAAAATAATTGGATAATAAATAATTAGAAAGAGCTGTCACCTGTCCATGAATATTCTGAGTGGAAAAAAATACTGCCAAAACCCAAGTACATAAATGCATTTGCTAAATAAGGTAATTAATAATTATTGGTTGAGGCCTAATAAATCACAACATTCATAACTATGGTATTTCCAATGGGCAACAGCAAGGCAGCACTCCCATGCACACTTGCTAAGCAATCTCTGTGTCATAAGGAAACCATACCCTGTAGTGATTTTACTTGCCAAAAAGCAAAGATGAGGGATGACTTTCCTCCCCCCAGACTTTCTGTGGAACATATTTGTCCCATCTTGCCGGCTAGGAGTCAGTATCTCCAGTCCCTCTTCAAGACCCCGCTTGTCAAATGCGTCCTGTCTCTTTGAAATATTTGTACATACCACATCACCTGTATTCCACAGCTATGTTAAGAGGTAGGCAGTCTCTGGGACAGACGGGGTGTTCAAAGAGAGCAAATCATATATAGCACAATGTCACCAGGCAAGGGACGATTGAAGAACGGTGTGAGGCCAAGGTCCAGTTGCAAGAATATTAATTCTCTTTGTGTCAATGTTTTCATGCTATAGTCTGGTGCAGTCTGTCATTTCTTTCTTTCCTGGGATGATGCAGCTGTCTGTGGGCCCCAGTGATCTCTTGAGCTTGTGGCCTGACACTTCTGTCACCTGTTTCCTGCCCATTTTCTTCTCAGCACCGCATCCAAGGATGTCTCCAGGATCCCTGAAGTTTGATCTCTTCCTCCCCTCCCTCCCTACACATATGTATGGAAGTGAGTACAGCCCAGCTGGAAGGTTTGCTGCAGCATTTCCCTTGCTATGGCTTACTAAAAGGGAGTAGAAATACAAAATAAGACGGGAAAAGGGAAAAGGAAAAGAAGGGAAAAGGAAATGGGCAAAGCCAGGGTGACTCCAAATGCTGCAAGAGAGGTGAGTTGAGAAGGGGAAAGCCAGAGGACTCTGTGGCACTGCAGCAGAGATGTTAGCAGGGAGATGGGAAACCAAGGGAATTCTAACTGCAGCACAGGTTTGCATCAAGGAGCTGGGTGCACGGGGTTGCTCCTGCGATGCCGCTGTGCCGGGCTGAGCTGGAGCAGTCTCTGCAACAGTGCAGCACAGGCCTGGGACAAGGGTCCGACCCGAGACAAGAGCACCAAGTACTCTGCAAAGCATGAACTACCAGAAAATGGGAAAGCATGGGCAAAGCTACAATGACAAGATGCAGTCAAACTGTCCACTGTCTGGTTTCTTTCTGTTTAATTGGTCTTCACTGGAAAACTATAAAAAAAAAAATAAAAATACTAAAAAATGCTAGTTTGTCATTTCAAAGTGCTTGAATCAGCATCTCTTTGGGGAAAAAAATCCCCGTAGCCTAGAGCGGTGCTTCCCACCATCCTTAACACTGGCACTGCTTCTGCCCCAGATCCTCCTGGGTATCTCCTACTTCCAGTATGAAGCATGCTGAGATAGGGCTATAAATCCCAAAGGCTCTGCATTGCTGTCCTCAGTTCTCCTCATCTGCACTCCAGGGAATACACCTATGCTGTATTCGTTTTCTTCCCAGCTACATTTTACCGCACTGGTAATATCTCTGAGCCTCTTGTGTATTCTCTGCTTTTTTGATTAGCTCTCCTCATCACAGGGAGTGTTTGGTACTGAAAGGAGTGATGAAGAGGGAGTCCATCTCTATTCCTCACTCAAGGTATTCGTCCTGCCTGAGCTCTACCACCCTTCCCCCTTGCACTTCCCTGATGCAGCCAGTCCCAGAGACATGCTGGGATTTCTGGCAGCTGGTTGCTATTGTATTGGATTTTGCTATTCCTGCTTTTACCCAATTATAATTTGAAAAACTTCTGTTTCCTGGTTAAGGCTCATGTGAAAGCCATTGCAATCCTTTGCCCCTGTGATCTCAACGTGTGCCCACTCTTCTTTCCTCAGCTCAAGTGCAGACACACACACACACCCACACACACCCATCCCACTTCCTGTGCACTAAACACACAGGCTTTTAACTCAACATTTTCTACCAATCTCTATGCTTTTTAGCCTATATATCTAGTTTGCCAGAGATCCCGCTGTTTTTTTGTTCTTGTGCTTTAGGACAGATTAGGGCTGGTATAGGAGCACAGACAAGTGTCTCAGCATCACTGGGACCATCTTTTTCCTGTTTCACCCTTTCTTTGATCTTTTTTTCCTCTCTGCCTCCTTCTCCTCCTGCATTCATGCTTTCTTCTTCTTTCCCACCCTCCCTTTCATGTGTAAAAAGTGAGTTGAAAAAATGTCAAGCTGGTGCTGGTCAAAGGAACTTGTTCTGCCTTTCTTCCACTTCCTTTCATTGCCTCAGCCTCCTTCTCCTAGCACACATCTCCCAGAGAGCACTGGAGAGGGATGCTTTTTAACAGAGAGCAGATACAAAGGGTTTGGACGTGATTCTCCCCTGTTCCTGCTCTCTGCCACTACCAGCAAAGGGCACATCGACTGCAGATCTTGTCAGTGCCAGGCAGATGATCTGAAATGTGTGATCTCTGCGCTGCGGTGGAGGTGGTGGTGCTGGGGAGGGTAAAAGAGCTACTCCTGAAGCAGATGCCTTCAGCCAGAGGGTTGTGTTTGAACCAGTTGTCAACATTCCCAGGAGACTCTGCTACTTGAATTTCCCATGAGACCTTTTAAACACAACTCACAGCATGGGGATGGTTGATTGACTTGAGTCAAAGTAAAATCTTACACAGAACAGCTCTCGGATGGGACCTTGCTGTTTAGACCTTGGTGGAGACAGCCTTTGGCCACAGACAGCACATTGTGTCTCCCATAGCCTGACATGATGAGGAGGCCATCCTGCAGAGTCACTTTTGTGGGAGTGCTCAGGTAAGGCTCACATGCCCTGAGACCACTTGTTGGTGAGAAAACACCCCAGCTGGTACCTCCTCACTTCAGTTGCCCAGTGGCCACAATCTATTTTTTGGGGGGATCCTTGCAAGGGAAGCCGATCCATTATCAATACATTGACTTAAAATTACACACAAGAAGTTTCTCAGGCCTTGTTTGTCCCCAGGCAGAGCTGCCCTCACTTCAGGAAGGTGAGCATCTGTGGTTTGGATGTAAAAAGGAAGCTGTAGAGAAAACTGTTTTTCTGCCAGAATCTTCCCTCGCTACTGATCCCAGACCACAAGAGGTGGGAGAGATGGTCACAGAAAGATTCAACTGTGTGCCAGGCAGGCTGCAGACAAGAGCATGCAATTCAATGCTTGAAGCAGCCCCATTGCTTTCCATGGAACCATACATTGTTCGTCGGTGGTACACCTCTCCACCAGCCTCTCACTGTAACATGACAATGAAAAAAAATTGAAATCCAAAGCTGTCAGGAGCCTATGTGCACTGCCACCGTGCAAACAGCTTGGGCAGTCAGACCTTTACTGGTATGGGCTTCATTCCACCTAGAAGAATGGGCATGCAGTCCCCAGCTCACCTGGGCATCGCTGCCTGTTTTGACTGGAGATACCTGAGTCAGCCCAGTTCCCGGTGGAGGCTTGCTCCTGCTCTCTTTTTGGCAGCTCTCCAACTGATTGCTATTTCCCTTCACTACCACAAATCCACTCTCTGGGCCTAACCCATCTTCCCTCTGCCCAGACTCCTTTCAGGAGAATTATAAATAAGCCCAGCTTCAACCTGAGTTTTGGAAATCCTGGGGCCAGAGCTCTTGTTGGAAATATAGTGGCCCCAGTGTACCAATCTCCTCCAGAGGTACTCAAAGCTGGGCATGGACAGTGGTGTTTTAATTCAAAATAACTTTTATGGTCTGTTTCGCTGTCACACCTTGCTCTGCTCATACCTATAGCCCAGGATGGCAGGTGAATCCATCAGAGGGTTTCCAGGCTTAAGGAGAGAAGGTGAGGAGCTGCCTCACTGCACAGCACATGTCTCAGTGCCACTGAACTTCCCCGATTTGGGTCTGTAAGCTGATGACGTCTGAAGGGATCGAGTGCTGCAAGTCTTACCCCCGTGAGGAAGGACACTCTGAGCTCATCTGCTAGGAGTTTCTCAGCTCTCATTTACGTTCCCTAGCATTCTCTGCACAGATACTGCTTGTATGTAGACTATTTCATCTCAGTCTTTTGACCCTTTATGACTTTAAGGAAACTTAGATGGCTGAAGTCAAGAGAAATGTCCAATGCAAAAATCCAAGGGTACTTGGCCCCTCTGAGTTAATCCAAAAGCCACTGTCTTCTTGTGACCCAAATCTAGCCCGTGGTGCAAAACTAGCCTGTAAGGCTCGGCTCCTCTAAGTGAGTTTGAGAATGAAGCCTCTACAGTTAACTTGCGCAGAAGTAGTTTCCTTGTCGGATCCTATACAAAGCCTATGAGGTACCCTTACAAGTTACTATTGCCTCTTCATTTTCAGGTGTTGTTGACCACTGCTGGAGCACTCAACTCAAGAAGCCAGTGATTTTTGTCTTTGTGTGAACCTGTATGTACACGCACACACATACCCTTTCCCCTCCCGTCCAGTGACACACTACAGCTACACTTTTAACAAACCACCTATTCAAGTCAAAATATCTTAAATGATTCTTTACACAAATCCAGAAGTTGCAAAAGAAATGTGCAAAGAAGAGAAATTGTTTGGAACTGTGCCTGCTGAAAGGATGCTTTAAAATGCACCACCACCACCCCACCACCCCCCGCCCCCACACCCAAGGGTTGCTGCTCCCTTCTTACCTTTGAGGTGGGTCTGAACCACAATTCTGTGCTGCCTCATGCTTAAATATACTCACATCCTGAAGGCACAGTCCTTCCTCTATAACTTGATCTGTTTTAGAAAACCTATAGTGAAAGACTGTTTCAATTTACCGTGACTATTTATAACACAATTCTCTGGCAAATCAGAGTTAGAAGGCCCATTACTGTAAAACCAAGTAACATGAGATGGTACATACAAGAAATTAACAGAAAAACCCTATTGGGAGGAAATTATAGAAACAGCAACCGCATATACCAATGTGTTCTCCATTTGAGCTGCTCTAATTATTTGAGAAAAGCTGGGGCTGGAGCTATGTGGGGACACGATCCAGGTGTGCGGGTGCTGTGCAGCACTGAAGCGCCGCTGGTGGAGAGGCGCGGTTTACCGGCAGAGCTGTTCCTACCAGGATCACCCATCTCCCACTGCTCCCAAGCAAAGCAACAAATGAGTCCGCACTCACGCAGATGGGTTTTGCTGGCATAGCCATCTCAGTCATGAATTGCACCCCGGATCAAAAGTGAGTATCGGGGAGCGCTCCCCTGTGTGAGGCGGGGGGGATGAAACACGAAGTCGAGGTGTGACTCACCCAAATTCAGACAGCGAGGCAGAGACATGAGCGGAGCTGGAACAGAGTACTTTCTTCCCTCATCTCTCAGTGTGGCTGCAGGCAGACAGCATTGCCACTGAACTGTGTATTCCGATGTATAATTACTTGCTTATTAGCTGGCTAGCTCATCATGCCAAGAAAGTTAGCGGGAATGTGGAGCAAAGACATTTCTCCTCTCCCTGTCTTTCAGACCGGAGAAGAAACGACAGATCGTACAACCTGCTGGGAACCTCCACCTCCTCCACCTTTTATAGGCTGGGAGAGGTTGAAGTTTGATTGATTTCTCAGTTACATCTAGTCCTCAGAAGAAAGAGAAAAAGAGCTAATCATGCTAGCCTGATACTAGAGCCAGGGACTCTTGACGGCTGTGTCTATTACCACTTTAGAGTGACATGCTGGGCAGGTGTGCCTGATGGGTGACCTCGCACCGGGCCGTGAAGATGTTGGGAGCAACCAGCTCTACCACACACCATTGCTCTGTATCATCACAGAGGGGGAGGAACGTAACAGAGTGTCAGCCTGAGGTACAGCCAAATACACGGCCACTGGAGTCAAGGTCGGGCTTAGTTTACCTATTGTACAGGCAGCACTTCTTTTAAAGCTTGAAAATGTAATCCCCTCTGTTGCAACCTCCCTCTGGGGCTCACCAGGCATTGCGGTATTTTCATGCATGTCCCCTCGTGTCTCGAGTGTTGCATACTCACCCCATGTGAGTGTGCAACTCATGTGAGTGTGAAACCAAAGAAGTTTCTCCGTGCAGCTCCCCAGGTGGCTGCACTCCGGTGAAGGGTGAAGCAATTCTCCTTGCTAAACCAACCCCTGCATCCGAACTTCCCTGGGAAAAGCAGATGAGGGTTTTGAGTAACAGCAGCAGACTTGCCTGTTAGTGAAGTAAAGCAGCCAAATTAGTGAAAAATAGCGTAATTTTTATATGGCCCAAATCATTCATAGATTTCGGAGACAGAAGGAAACACTATTGGTCTGACCTCCTGTTCTAATCAGAGTGCATTGTAAGCAGCAACCTCCAGTCCTGATTTCTGAGACGGCAATAATAAACCATTCATTTGTATCTCACACAGAGCAGTGACATACTCCATCAGGATGTACAAACCAGTGTTCTTAAGGAACAATATGCATTTGGGATCAGATTTACAGCTGTTCAGTAGCCCTCAGATTTGCGGGTAAACCACAATATCTAACTTGCTGGGAGGTTTCATGGCATGTGAGGCTGGCACTGAGGAATAAATGCCTCCGATTTCGCCCCTCTGATTTTTCCTGGTCTCTGGCATCAAGACTGAGGGAGACAGGAGCCACATTTCCACCCAGCTGCAGGAGGGACCGGGGAACCCAGCAAGATCCAGGAGAAAGGGAGCAGCAGCTAGGAAGCCAGGGCAGGACTGACTCAGGAATTAATGGGGGTGGCCAGAGAAAGGAAGAGGTGGGAAATGGCCTGGGAGAAGGATGAAAGAGGGACACTGCGGCAGCTTGAAGTGTGGGAAGAGAAGTAAGGACTGCTGGAAAGATGTTGGGGGCAAGTGGACAACCGAAACTTGGGGAAGGCCAGGATGTAAGATGGCACTGCAGTGGTGTCGCTGGGGCAAGGACTGATGGCCCCAGGCTGGGCTTAAATGTGGTCCTGGGCATGGGCAGGGTGGGGGGAGGCTTGGGGGTGGAGGCTGGGCAGCATCCCCAGGACCTTGGCAGCTCTGCCAAGTCAGCTTTCTGCTCAGTCAGCCCTTATTTTTCTCCATCACACCTTTTGGCACCCCCTCACTTGCTTCACACCCTGCCAGAATTCCCTTACCATCCTGCCCTTGCAGGGAGCTGGAGGAGTTGGAGGGGCCGATAGGAAAGCCAGGGAGGTGGAGGGTGAAATGTGCTTCCCTCTGCCTGAGGAGCTGGTCCAGCTGCCCTGGGCATACCTGATCTTGAGGATAACATGAGGTTTGACCACCTCAGCTGACAGGGGGTAGGCTCATCCCTGCTCCAGATTTCCCACGAGGTGTCTCATGTTAAATACTCTTCTTCATTCACCATGTCTGGAAAAAGTACCTCTGAGCCCCTGAAAACAGCAGACATTTTGATGGAAGATACCTAAGAAAGAATATTTTACAGGAACCAAGAGATACCTGTCTCTCTGGAAAATGAGCATTGGACGATCAAGAAATTACCAAGAGAAATTTCTCATATTAGCACTTTTTTTTTTCCCTTGCTTGTCTTGGTGGAGAATCACATTTCATTTTCAAACCTCAGTTCTACATTTATCATCCCTGATTTAGTAAATTGCCTCTTGCAGAAGCAGTGTCTAACCTACCTTTATTTAAGACGTTGCAGAATAATGTGTTTATGTTGGACTCAGAGACGGTCACAAAAAACTGGCAGATGCTGCAAACATATTGAAATAGAGGTAATGTAAATGATCTTAGATTCAAAATATTCCTCCTCAAGTCACTTAACACTTTCAGAAAATATTGTATTGTCAGTGAGACTTAAATCTAAAATCCTGAAGCAAGAGGAATTTTATTGTCTTTCTCCGTCTTTATTTTTTTCTTAACAGGGATCAAAATCAACTTTTCAATAAGCCTTTCTCCATAGTCAAAATAGAAGGACGTGAAGATACCTCCATAATCAGAGTTGGCTCAAGGCTTATTAACAGCGTAGGCAAAATTTAATTTTGCAGCCCAAAGACTTTCTTTTCACCCTTGGGTAGGCAAAATTCAGCTGTGTGGCAGCCGCAGAGTGGGTCCCTCCTGGGATATGTTTCTCTTTTCCTACCCCCTTGATACCCCACATCTCAGGGGGAAAGGCTGGACAGTCAGCTTGTGCCTGCTGGAGCAACAGCCATCCCCATCTCTTCCAGCCCAGGCAAACTGGGGTGCTGGTTGCCCCTGGCAGGCTCCCACCTTTGGCAGCCGACAGCTTTGCCTGTCCCTGAAACCAGCCCTGTCTGTAATGAGGCAGAGAAACTCACATCTGCAAAGCCGAGCCTGGAATCATTATCTTATAGCTGCAAATGTAGCCTCCCACTTAAATGAAAGGATGCAGATAATTGGGTTATCTTGTATAAAACAAATTCTTCTGCCCTATAAACTGTAGTCAGTACACATGATGCATTCTCACTCTGCCAGGCTGGAAAGGGGGGTGTTGGGAACAGGGGTGGCTTGCTCACCCCAAGCAGGAGAGAACTCCTCCTGTGCCCTTGGTGCGCACACCTAAACTTCGGTGGATCGTGACATTCACACATATGCCCCCTCCCCATTTAAGCTTCATGGGAATACGATCAAGCTGATGATTTCCAGTGAAATCAATAAGAAAGGTAGAGGGCATCAACAAAATCATTAATAATTTCTCTCAATTATAATCTAGTTTTTTCAAATACAGCTGTTGCTGGAGCCTCCAGCCAGAATTAATGATACGGAAAATCTGAAGGACAATAAACAGTATATTTGTGAGCTGCAGGGATGTGAACAAACAGTAAACAAAGAGGAAAATGTCAAAGGGGTTAAATCTTTAATAAGCTACTGGTCCAATATGGTTTGATAAGCTCTCCTTCAGATGTTTCACAAATGTTCTCCCTTGCTTGCAGAGTCAACATGGTCTTTTTCAAGCCAAACACATTTCACAAGACGAAATTGTAGAGGAACCATAATGGACCTCTAAAAGAGAATAGATTGTGATCTTATTCTTATATTTTAAAAGCAATAACATGAATGCAAGATTATACATTCCTCGTAGCTGGGGTTTCTCGTTCCTCATAGGCACACAGCCTGTCCTGTGTTCAACATGAAGCTCATTGATGTTCAGTAATTTCTGCTGTTTATAAAGTGAATCAAGCAGGTACATTTTGCAGTTGTTAATACTAAGGGTAATAATATACACACACACATGCATCCACCCACATAAGTACAGAGAGGTTAATACCGATCTAAAAATATTTTGTATGGCGGAAAGAACACAAAAACATTGTCAGCAGAGTTGCTGGAAGACAGTAGCAGTTAATGGGAGGTTTGTAGTCTCGGGCACATGAGTGCAGGATTTAATCTGCGCTCATCTGTCCAGCAAACACTGTATTTACCTCTTTTAAAGTAGTTTATCAAATGCTTTAGGATGAAAAAGGCCACAATCCTTGTATGTCTTAAATAAAGTAGCCAAAAATGCAAATGAAAAAGGCACATTTATGAAGCCAAGGAGGCAAAGGATAAGTTTTCTTAGGCCTGATTTGATATCACAGGTGCATTTTTGTGACTTTTGGACTTGTCAAGATGCAGAATTCTAATCCCCCCAAGACGCAGAGACAATCAATCACTGATGAAGGGGAAATGCTGAATTCCCAGTATCTAGCCTTGTCCAAGAAAGCCTGTCGGCTGTGTAATGCAAACTAATCTGTTCCAAGCATCAGCTTTTTTGTTTCTTGCCCTGGTTCACGTATATACACACATCCAGTGGGGGAGAGAGAGAGAGAGAGAGAAAAAGGGAGGGGGAGGGCAGAGAGGCCACATCCACACATAATCAATGACTGTTGGAAGAAAATAGCTAATACATGGAGCTGGAGTTGGAGAAAGGTGGGACTACTCTGCAATTCTTTTGCTGAACTGCAGCCCAGATCGGTCCAGAACTATCAAAAATAAAATACTGCATGGAAGGCAAAAACTAGGGCATGTTTTTAACCGTCTGGGGGTGGAAAATAGATTCTGGCTGGGAGAAGCAGATGACAGTGAATTACGAGAACAGGGCACTGCTGCTGTTGTAGCCGCTGCTGCATCTGCCACAGCTCAGCTCTTTTCCATCTGACAGAAGGGCCTCTGGGCAGCCAGAGATGAGTCAGACTCACGTGTGTTGTAGAGGCGTCTCTGGAGAACCCCAGTGTTCCCCTTCCATTTATGTCATGCAGCTTCAGGGTTTGCAGTGAGTCGCGCAGCCCCTACATCCTACGAGCACCCTTTCCCCTCTTACTGTGTCTCTCCCAGTGTCTGAGCTGTGGCCAACCCCGATGAGCACAGCGTGGCTGGATGGTGTCATGCAGGAGGGATCCCTACGGTCTTCAAGCAAGGGTGCCATTAGCATCCTCCAAGTGTTGCACCAAAAGTCCCAAGCTAACACCAAGCTGAGGAGAAGCAGCCACTGAGGACATTCACATTGAAACCACCTTGCTTGCACCCCTTAGGAAGACCTGCAGGCTCCACCTGCAAACCCAAGGATGTGCAGCAGCCACGTTGCAAAGCTTCAGGATTTGGCAAACCCATGTAAACCTCTAGGTTACCCATTAGCACTGGTGAACAGTCCCCATTGGCTCTGGGAGACATCTCAGCCCCTGACCAACACTGGCCCCAATCCCAACAGACAGCGGAAGCAGAAGGACAGCATTCTGATCTGGAGACTGGCCAAAACACATATCCAGTGTATCCCACCGCACAACAAACTGTCAGCTGCTTGCAAAAGAGAAACTATGTCAGCAACGGCACCCTGGATTGCTCTTTTTACACAAGAGTTAGCTGTTGGTTTGAAGCTGGTGAGTGGTTTCCTATCCTCAAAAGACTACTTTAAGCTCCACAGAGAGTAGTTGTTGAACAAGCTCTGTTAATACAGAAGAATGGAAGCAAATCCATTTCACCTTTTTAGCTAATGGCTTCCCCTCCTGGAAAAAAGATTCCTGAGGAAAGAAACAAACAGTGCTGCCTCTGCCACCAAGCCAGATCTGAGTGTCCCCGCAGCAGGTTGCTCCCCCCGGCATGTGGGAGGGGAAGGGGCACCTCTCTGGTGAACTGGTCTGCCCTCAAATACAAGACTGCAGGCTGTGCTAGAGGAGGGGAGATGAGCTGGGTGAGGAATTATTGCTCTCTGTGCTTTGATACCTTCTGGGAAAAAATTAGGGATACTTAGCTGCTGTCATACAAACATTTTATGCAAATCTTATCTTTGTCTTCTGCATACTGGTACATAATTTGCATCTGATTATCAACTTTGGGTCTATTGTTTTATTCTAAACAGAATTCCTGCTGCTGAAAGGTGTTGGATTGACAGCCCTGGTGAATAAAGTCATCTCTCTAGCAAGGGGGTAGGAGAAGAACAGCTTCCCACACAAGGCTCTGCCATTATTCCCCAGCCAGGGCCGACAGCGAGGATGCCAGCCCTTGGCCTCTTCTGAGCCTGCCAGCTGATGTAGAGCAGGGCTGTGAATGTGGAACCCCTGTGAACTTTCTACAAAGACAACCCAAAATCCTTTAAGAAGGAACAGCTCACTTGTTGGGTTGGATTCACATTTGCGCTACACACACAAAGGGTTCCAGTACCTAGCTGACTCTGGTGTCACACCCAAGGATCATGAGAAAGTTTACATGGTGGGATCTTCACACCCAAAATGAAAGCCTTTAGCCTCTTGACCCAGAGGAGAGGAAGCTTTTGCTCCCTCTGGCACTTGCACAATTATTGCCAGGCGGATATAGCCCTGTCTCCAGCAGCAGCAACATGCCGAGTCCTTTTCCTGACTGTAGTAGGGTGTCTTGCCTTGTGTTGCAAGGCAAAAAGATTTGTCAGGGGCTAAAGTGGCTCAAGTCCTCTGGAGTCAATGGCTTGACTTCAGTTTACCCTGGCTGAGAATTTGGCTCGGTTACACAACATTAGCAGAAACTTTTTGGTAAGCCCCATGTAGAAATCAATGATAACCAGTGATCATGGTCTTCAAGTTCTGCAGCACATGGATCTTACCAGTTACCTCCTCTGTCTCTGGAAAGAGACTTTTCTTTTGTCTTGAGTTGGGGGCACAGGTTCCTCCCTCATGCTGGGGAAGCACAGGGAACTATTCACGGTAGCTACAGGATGAGATGGGGACTGAACTACCAACCTACCCTGCAACACAAGGCTGCTTCAGTCAAGCCAAAGGATGTGGACAAATGAGTGTTAACCCTGATCCTTAGGCTTCAGCAGTCACAGCACTGAGTCTGTCCACTTGACTTTGGGATGGATGGCTGTTCTAGCTGTGTTTGTCCTGTCGATAAAATATTCAGCCCCAGTAACAGCTGCTTCTGTAAGAGTGCCAGATTAAGACAAATAATGCAGATTTAGTGCTCTTTACATGGATTGCATGGGCTGACCCTGCTGGAATATGCACACCCACAAATCTTCTCAGCTCATTACCTCATTGAACACGGCTGCTTCTCTGTAAGGACAGGAGCTGGGTGATACCTTGACAGAATTTGAACACGACATGCTAAGTCAGAGCTGGAAATAGCTCACTGAAAGCTCTGGGCCTGGCCTGGCAGGGAAGCAGACCTGTCAGAAAAACGCAGCTTTAAGAAGGGCATGTGGCAGCCCTGCTGGACAGGACCCTTGGCTTTGCGGAGGAGGGGGCATAGCTTTCCTATCATTAAGACATCCCTCATTATTTCTGCACTTGTTCTTTGCTAACACCCCCTTAGTATTTCACTTCTCTCCTTCTCTGCACAGCCAGTTCTGGGTTAAGAAGGCGGGAGTATGCATTGTGTAAATAAAGTTTGTTGTTTTCCTTTGAAGTATCTGGGAAGGCTTTGAAAACGCAACTGTAGCCGTTCCCAATAATCTCAACTTTCTGCTCTATTTCTCTGGTTAACCTTGCTGACTCAAAACAACAAAAAGCATAGCCTGAAGGAAATAGTGCTCACTGCTTTCTTAACTTTCCAATGGCATTTTACTGGAGATACTTTCTTTTGTTAAGATCTTTGAAGTCCATTCCTCTCTTTATGTGTGGATTCCCATTGAGACCAAATGGCTCTTACCAACCTGCTTCCTGAGGCAGCATGACTGCCTTCCCCAGGTCAAAACAAGAAGAAAGAGTCAGTGAGGGAGCTGCTGAGATGCCAGCAGTAAACAAGCCAACACAGAGATGTGTTTCGTTTTCTTCCCAGAGGATGGTGGGAGCAAGATCTTCCTTCTCACACACGTGTCCCAGTTAGAGAGCCAAGACATGATCTATTAGGTCACCATTCTGCCCATCTAGTAAGACTGAACACGTCTGTCTTTCATATTGCTTTGCAGTTAGCTCAAGAGGTCACTCTTGACTCAAGTAAACTTTCTTCCCCTGCCCCCACTTGCTTCATCCCCCCTCCCCCAGCTGCATTTACAAAGTAATTGCTTGGTGAAGGAAGTGATGGGAACTTCACATCAAGGCAGGCTTCTGCCAAGCTTTGCTAAGATACCTGCCTGGTGGAAGAGGGTGAAATCTGCCAACAAGATCACTTGAGGGAAAGCAGACACCCTTCTTTGCTCCCATCCTGCTACAGTACTTCTGGGCAAGAGTCCATCTCCTCCCTTGTCTGGGCCCAAAGGACTGTGGTTTGCTTGCCAACCTCAGGCACTTTTCTCAGGAGAGTTTTCCACATGCTGGTCAGTGGCTTGAGGGACAACCATCCCATGCCTGCAAGGCACAGATACCGCTTCTGCTGAGGTACAAATCTGGAGTGTGAAGAATGTGATGCAGAAGGGCATTTGTCACATTGTGAAGTGTGTACCACACCACCACACCATATAGCAGGCTGAAAATGGGAAAGACCCACAGCTGGGAGATGTTGCTGCCAAGAAACTCCTCCTATGGATAGAGTGATTGGGTTCATCCGGACCAAGTCAACAGAATACATCACTCACCCACAAGAATTTAATATCACCACCCCCTGCCTCTGTCTCATCTCTAAGGAAATTTCTATTTCTTCAGGGGAAGATGAAGAAAAAGACATGTTCTGCCTCCATAAATCCCAGCCCTTCCACCATAGATGTGACAAATAAAGGGAGGGAGAAAGAACCGTATAAACAGGCCCCGCAAACATAATTGAAGAACCAGACTAATTTGGCTTGTCTTTATAACAGGCCAGAGCTGGGCATTAGACTTACCCGCAACAGATAAAGATGAGTAACTACATAATGAGGTTAAAATATTCATTAAGCTAATTGCATGTTAATTAAGTAAAGGATGCTATTAGGGATCCATTGAGCTCCATCTGTGTGTGCAAACAGGAGTGAGAATAATCACGCCAGAAAGCAGGAGGAGAGATGGTGACAGCTCTGGGGCTCCTGGCACACAGGAACCAGGGGTGGAAGGGACAACCAGTGGAGGCAGCTCTGGGTCCTGAGGGAGCTGGCAGCTGTGAAAAGGAGGGTGGCCTCGTGAGAAGAGGGGGGCTGGTAAAGAGAAATTCTAGGTGCTGTTGCCAGCAATCACGTTCTGAATGGGCATATCATTTCCCCACACTCCATTTCCAGATAGGTAAAACAGGAACTATAGCCATCTCCCCAAGTGAGAAAATTCATAAGAAAACTCAGGAAACGGTCTAGCTAAACTTACCTTCACTATTGTATCTGTTGATTTTACCAGAATTGCTGGCGGGGACAGAAATCCATCACCCCAGAAAGCACCGTAGGACTCAAGCCAATAGGCCATAAGGCACTGCAAAGGTCCATTTTTGAAAATGGCCTACAAGAAGGCTAAAAATAAGGAGGGAGAAATTACTCTTCCTTTTAAACTTCCTCTGTCAGCACCACAGAGGACAGTTTCTAACAAATACTTCTTCAAAAAAAGGAGAAAAAATTCCATCTGACATAATTATGGCCAATGCTCCATAAGGCAGAATAGGGAAAATGCCTACATATTTCATGTTAAAATTCATTAATAATAGAAGGCAAGGATTAAATTATATAACTGCCACCTTTAAGTTAAATAATATTTTCAGCAGAAGGAAAGGGAGATGGGACAACTCCATAACCAACACGTTTATTTCAGCACATGAATAATTTAAGCAAATAATACAACAGCCTTTTAAAGGGGAGAAGATTCGACGAGGAGGTTGGGTTAGAAAAGACTTGCACTGCTTTGGGAGATTTGAAGGACTGGGAGAATAATTCATATTCAATCATTCATTTGATTAATTTCTCCTTTCTTTCAGGCCATTAATGGGCAGATTGTTCCTTTCGCAAATGCACTTTACAGTTTGAAGTTACTGGAATAAATCTGGTCCATGGTTCCTCTTGAGTGGCCAGGTTCTTGCAAGGAGTCACTGCGCAAAACAGGAACAGGTTTGGATGGGGAGGTCATCTCCCAGTGGGTTTCGGATCTCAGACGGGCTCCTTAAGCCCTTTTTGCTATGAATCTAAATTTAGAGTCTCCTCCTTCTCCTGCAATAATTGCTTAAAATTTCTGCTTCCGCAGGTAGCCCTACCAGCTCACCCCACTCATCCTGCATGGGTACAAAGTAGAGGGCAAAACTAGAGTGAACATGAATGAAGCAGATTCATTAACAATTTTAGACCATTATTCATGAAAAATTAGTTTATTGTGTTAGTTTGTCCCCAGTGAAGCTGGCATTGATCCAAACTACCCTTCTGATGAGTGGGAAGGAGAAGAACTGCCTAAGTCATTCATATTTCTGCAGTGAAACCTGACAGATGACGCTTTATCCAGGGGCTGATTATTGTCATGGGCAAAACTAAAAAAAATCTCTGTAGATTCTGCTAAGTGCCCAAACACATGTGTTCTTCTCCACAGCCCCAGAGCTTCCCAGACACACTCCGGCTCATGAAAGACACCCAGGAGAACTGACACAGCCCTTCCCACAGACTCCGAGATAAAACCAGAGGCAAAAGTTAACCAGATTTCTCTGAGTGGCTGGAGCTGCTGGTGAGAGCTCGGCACACGTCTTGGGATGTTGATCCCTGGGTAACAGCAGAGCTCTGGCGCCCAGAAACCATCCCTGTGACTGACGCAGCAGGAAGCCTGAATCCTGATAATTTTATGGCTCTTAGAGGCCCATGCCTAATGATTTTTGTCTGGGGTGCCTGCCCATTTCCAGGTAGATAAATGTCTGCATAGTGAAAACAGAAGCCCTGTTTGGCACTGAGATGCCTGCCAAGCTAGGGAACTCAGCAGGCAGCATCAGGGCTCAGGTCAGTCTCCGCTCCACATCTAGAGAAGACTGTTTTGGAGCAAAAGGGACAGACAGCAAAGGAAACACAAATGCACCTTGCCTCTGCTCTGTCTGTAGTAGGAACAAGCAAACAACCTGTCTCCCAGGATGCTAATTAATTCTGCACCATATTCTCTTCAAGGAAAAATCAGAAATAATAAAAACTTCTGAAAATACTTGCCATAGGTTTGAGATGCAAGAGAAATCCAGGAATATGTGTATGCAAAAGGCAGAAGGAGTAAGAATGAATGAGAGCAGGGTTATGGGTGAGCAGGAAAGACTGTTATTTTATCTGAACTGCTTTATGGACTAGATGACCTAATAAGTCTTTTCCATCTCTAATTTCTCTGCTTCACCTATCCCTAGTTTATCATTAAGGAATCACTTATGCAAATTCAATTAAGTATTTAACATTTTCCTTCCTGTAGCTCCCTGCTTCACTGACTCTTCATCCTATTTCAAATCTCAGCTGACATCTCTTACCTCTCTGGCTCCCGTTTCTTTGCCCTTAGACTATTAACTCAGTAACTGTGTGATTTAATCCACTAAAATATTTGGGGTTTTCACTTTCTCACAAAGGAGAGACAAAATTAAGCTGTAGCGTACTGCGTTAGCAAAGCTCAGCTTGCAGCCACTGGGTGCACCATCATACGCTGCAAGAGATTAGCACGCTGGCCTGGCAGCTCTGGTGACCCCAGTCCAATGCTGCGTTAAGTCAGGAATGAAAATGAGGTTTTTCTTTCCATTGTTGGCATTCCCTTACTAGGTACAACATAGGGGGCTGGGTTTAGCAGAGTGCATTCGCGAGCTTAGGGTGGAAAGAAGCAGGCTACAGCATGGGCCAGAGGAGGGGAAGAACCGTGCATGAAGAGTTCAGGGCTGGAACAGCAAAAGGTGAAAGGGTTGCAGGATGTACAGCAGCGATGCGTAAGTGTTGTACAGTCTCGGTCAAGAGTTACAGCTCTTCTGGGTTTTGCGAAGGAAATTTAAACTGGTTATCACCTTGGGTTTTATCCTCCTGTTCTTTCTGCCATTAGTCTTCTGTTTTTTTGCTCTCTCTGGCATATGCTACCCTCCTTTCCCACGTACATGCTAATGCAATTGTATGTAAACTTGCTCAAGTTGAAAAGCAATGTTCTAGAAAGGCTCAGGAGCAAGTCCCAGCTAAGTGCATAATTATACAGTACTTGGAGTAATTTTCCTTTTCCTCTGAAAATGCACATTGGCTCCGATTTTCCTATCTGCAGATTGTAAGCTCATAATTAGCAGTAAATTACTCACACAAGTGACAAATTTTGTGCTTTCAAGTAAACAGATAAAATACCCACAGTTTACAAATTGCCTCTTGGTGCCACAGACACCTGGCTTTTCCTGCTCCCATCTATCCCACTTGTGAGAGGGATAGATGGGAGCAGGAAACGTCTCTTTAAGGAGCTTGGATGATGACATCAATTACTGAGTCACCACAAAAAGCTATAAAAGGCAACTGCTGAGCTAATGCTGGCCAGTCCCTGAGGATGGTGTGGCTTGGCTGGGTGTGAGCAGGACAGCGTGTGGCAGAGGCACCTTGGGAGCAGAGGGTCTCCCTGCAGCCATGTCCCCAGCCTCCCTACCCAGAACATCTGAGGACATCAATAAACCCTTGATGTAAGAACTGTAGAGGATATATCCACCCCTCTCAAGCAAGGGGAAGCAATATGAAATAACACATGGTCTGGGAAGCTGCTGCATAACGCTGGAGGAAGGTGAACTTGCTGAGCTCTTGTGGAGCAAGGGCCAGGGTAAGCACTGAGGATGGTACAAGCTTCTTAAAATCCAGTCTGGTCTTGGGCAGTGCTATGTCATGAAGCAATACTGATACAGTTTGTTAATTGCAGTTAAACACATATTTAAATTGCATTGATAGCCGGATGTCCTGTTGAGGGGATAGCCCCGGCAGCGTGGGTGGACTTCAGGGCAAACGAGCCTATGATTTTCCAGTTTTAAGAGCTATTAGCTAAGAAATGGCTCCTGGAAGAAGCCCCAGAGATGGGTGCAGCTGGATGGAAAATCATCTATCCTGACTGGGCATCTGTCTGAGTCTCAGAGAATGGCAACAGGACCATTCATCTGGTTAATGTGCAATACGTTTTCAGGGATCTGACCTGATGGTCATCAGTATCTCTACCACATAGCAAGAAGGTGTCTCAGAAAAAATTGCCACAGCAATTATCAGAGATATAGAGATGACAACAGAAAAGAAATGACTTCTAGGGTCAAAAGGTAGCTGTTTGGCAATGCATAAATACAAAGGAGGGATTATTGCAATATGCAGTTAGGAGCAGAGGAACAGAACGAAAATGTGAGAAGATGCTGGGTGAGGGAGGTTGGTTGGGTCTAGAGTAACTTCCAAGAACCAGTGTGTGCAGTGGCAGGGTAAGCCCTGTTCCCTGAGCTGGGACACTGTCGTGGTTCCTGCTGTGACAATGTAGGCATGAGCAAAGGCAAAAATCATATCCTAGTTTCAGCTTCATTGGAAATTCGAGGGGGAAACCACATAATCTACTCAGCAAGCAGAAAAGAACAAAAGAGAAAAGGAAAAGCATTAAAAATGGAATTGTTAAAAAAAAAAAAAAAAAGGGGGGGGGGGGAGATTACA
This sequence comes from Burhinus bistriatus, assembly GCA_013397275.1. Classification (NCBI taxonomy): domain Eukaryota; kingdom Metazoa; phylum Chordata; class Aves; order Charadriiformes; family Burhinidae; genus Burhinus; species Burhinus bistriatus. The sequence goes on along the minus strand of VYXH01009785.1, from coordinate 180,033 downwards.
TGCAAAAAAATTGAAACCAGACATTGCAGTTGGCCTGGTATCATAATCCTTTCGTTATTACATATTAATATGTAAGGGATGTTTGCAGGGAAAAGATAGGATAAAACAATTAATCTAGAGCATCCATGCAAATAGACACAATTCTTTCCTATGTGTAGTATCATGTGAATACATTAGAAACAGGGCTGACCACAGAAGCATTCAGTCACATTTTCAAAGGTGGACTGAAATTTTCTAAAGTATATATTTAGGAGCACTGCTCAAGTCCTTGAATAATAGTACTTTGCACTTCTGTAGCAGCTTCCTTCTGAAGGACTCTAAGGACTTTACAAAAACGAATGAATTCAGTTTCTCCAACCCACTGTGAGGGAGATAACTACTCTTACCTTATTATACAAAGGGGAGGAGGGGAAACAGCAACACAGAATAGTTAAACAATTTGACAGAAGTCGCACAGTGCATCTGATGGTCTGAATGAATTTAGGAATGAAGTTGTGAAGTTGCTACAGAAAGTACACAGCCTGGCTGATATCAGCTCTAAGGAGAACCAGGGGGTGGCAGATGTTGCAGCAGCCCTCTGAAATAGGTGTTTGGGAAAGCAGAGCAGAGAAAGTTGGTTACCTGCGACGGAAACAAGATTGGAATGACAAAATACCTGCAAGTTGCAGATATAACAGGGACTTTGGAAGGGCATTTGCAAAACCACTTCAATCTATTAGCACTATTTGAGCGTCTCAGCAAATATGGGACAAATGAAAATTGTCTGCCTGTTTTCACTTGGATTTTCAAAACATTCTCGACAGGACCCAAACAAGAGGGTAGGCAATCAGGTACTCTATTAATGAGAACATCATGCCACGGCAAGCAGACAAGCTGGCGAAGCGTCTGGAAAAATAAATACATAATTAAGCATCAAGTTTGCTATTTCCAACATGACAAAATATTAGTAGCAGCGTGCATCTAGCTCTTAGAAAGATCTGTTTTGGTTTGTAGATTAACGGACAATGTGGTAAAGGCGAATAGTCAGTAAGGTGGCAATATCTGAAAATGGTGAATATTCTTTGTCAAACCTAGAGAAAGATGTGAGGAATCAACCATGGAACAGTGTAAAGTTTCTTGGTAACAAATGCACCTTGGAAGGATTCATTTGAAGTATCCCTATGTGTTCCTAAGTTCAAAATGAGAAAGATTTGATATCCTCCTAGGCTGCAGTCTACATCCTTGTAGCACCATGCTCCTCTGCAGTCAAACAGTGCTCTCCATTTGTCAGGGCACGCACACGGAATAGTGTGGAGTTTCTTACTAAAACCAGTGTGAGATCAGTATGTAAGTAAGTGCATTACGTCCAGAACGTTGTGTTCAGTTCTGTATTCAAAGAAAATTATAGCAGCAATCAAAGGGGTCCAGAAATAGTCAACACAATTGTTTCAAGGCATAGCATGACTTCCATGTAGGAAGCAAATGAAATGGCAGGTGTATTTAGTTTAGAAATCATATGAATAAAATAGGCATTCAAAATAGTTAGAATAAATTATGTAGAAAAGCAAATTCAATGTTCCTATTTACCTTGTCTTTCACACTCCGGCACCAAAGGCACATCTCATTAAACTGAGCGATAGGGAAAGTATTCCATCAAAGGGAATACTTTCCCTCAGGCATCCTCATTCACCTGCGGAAATCTCTGCTACCAGATATCTCTGAGGTGCAGGGTGTGGAAGGATTCAAATAAGGAGATACTTGTGGATATTGAAATTTTCCAGATTTACAATAAGACAAGTTAAGATACAAATGATGACTATAAAAGCTTCACACTATAGGATGTAAGCCAACCACTAATGAGGGTGCTAGGCAAAATATTTCCCTGAGCAATGGTTATCCGTAACTGTCCCGCATGAGACCCTGTGAGCCTTCCTTTGTAGCTTCTGGTACTCACCAGTATCAAAGACAAAATACCAAACAAATGGATAATTGGCCAGATCAGACATGGCATTTCCTGTGTTCTTGAACCTTCTTCTCCTCTGTTTCTTTCCATCCTCAAGGCCACCCTTCCTGTCATCTAAAGTGCATGGAGGTACCCCTGAATCCTTTAACATTTCTATCAGTGTTTTTTGGGCTCTTTTGAGCAATTGAACTCATGGCGTCCAGCGTCAGGCTCACTGCCAATTTTGACTTGACCTGGTCACAATTTTGCAGGCACTGTCAATGCCAGAGCGACAGCTGAAATGGAAATTTTAATGATGTTAATGAATAAAAGCTTAAGCTGTGCTTCCTGCACCTGGGCAGCAAAAGTGCATTTATAATTACTTGCCAAACAAGCCTCCTGGCTGCATTCTATCTGCCGCAGGCAAGCAGTTAACTGAGGTTCTCTCCTTTCACCAAGATTATTTTTGAGTGAATACTTCTGCCAGTGAAAGGTGTTGGATTGACAGCTCTGGAGAGTGAAGTCCCCTATTATGTGACAGAAGTGAAAAAATCTGTAACAACAGTTTTTATTAGGTCACCTAGTTCATCCCTCTGTCAACACAGGATTGTTCTCTAGAATATATTCTTGAGTGACTTTTTCCCCCCCATTATACCCCCCTGCGGCCTGCTCTTAAATACAAATTTCTAGGTCTCTTCCATTTTGCTGCTCAGCTGTGATCCTTACAGTCTCTTCCATGCTGATATTATAAGAAATACCCCTCTGTGTGTGAAGATATGCATGTGCATCTTCCAAGCCCCAAGAGTTCATCAGAGAAGGGGCAACAAGGGAGTTTGGAAGCAGCAGGGAAGGTACTGAGAAAATGTCAGACAGTAATTTCTGTGGGCCAATGTCTTTCCTCATAGATGTCTCCTGAAAGGAGATTTCAGATCAATCAAAGTTATTTTCCTTACCCTAATGCTAATACACTACTGATATTGTTCGGATGACCACCACCTTTTTACCAGCAGAGCTCCCTGAGAACTCATCATGGTAATGTTGCCTTTGTTTAAAGAAAGAGAATTGAGGCACAGAGGGATTAAGTGACTTGTCCAAGCTCCCAGTGGGTGAAATGAGTCTAGATTCCTCCCTACCTTCTAGCCCAATCCCTTGAAGACTCTTTGGGGATTGGTTCCGTAAAACTCAGCTACCAGTGAATCTGCGTAACAGAATGGTGGTCCTATATCAACGCAGTAAGACCAGAGGAGCCCTGGGCTCAAAGAGTTCATGCAAGGAATATAAAGTCCTCATCAAATCCTGCACTGCCTAGACTTCCAGGCATTCCAATCTGCTCTTAGCCCCCTCTCCCCTCGCGTATTGCCAGAGTGCTGGATTTATTGCCTCAGTATTGTAACATGATGGTATTTCTTCCAGGATAGGTCCTTCCCTTGTATCAAAGTTAAATCGACAAACAGATGAAAACTGGAGCCTGCCTAGCCTCCTGAGAAGAGCTCTGACAGCTGTTGCTATTTAGTACATGAATGGGAATGGGAGCAGAAACTACACTAGGGATGACCAGTTTACAGAGAAGCATTTTATCTCTGTTCTGAAATCTTGTATTTACAAATCATTTCAACAGCCAGCAGCAATTATCAGACACCCTTTCTTATCAGACTCCTTCCTGCTACCAGTTCTTGTGCTAGAACAGACCTGAGCTAGACAGCTTCCTCCAGGGAGGCACCCTGAAACCCCTTAGCTTCAAAGGAGCATCATATCAGTGTATTAAATGGCCAAGACTACTGTCCCAGACATGACCCAGTTTGGTTAGCATTTGGGTTCCTGCCTGTCCTCGTTTGAGGTAAAACAGGACCAATTTTGTTCAGTAACTTTACTTTTTAGCTAGGCCTCTTCTAACTGCTGAAATTAACAGCATGTTGTGCAGAAACTGATCACTCTCAGAGTGATAAGACCCATGTTTATAGCTGATGCCAAGGAACGGTATGCAGAGAGGCTCTTGCTTGTACTTACTGCTATAACAACCAGGGCCAGCCAACTGTGTTACTTGCCCTGTTGGAGGGTCAGAAGCAGCAAAGCGTAGAGGGGTCACACCTGCGGGGAGGAGCGGACAGGACAGGTGACCCAAAGCTGACCAACAGGGTATTCCATCCCATCTGCCTCCTGCTCAGTATAAAAGCTGAGGGATCAAAGGGTCAGCCCTCTTTCTTCAGTGGCCGGTATCTGAGGAGGACTCTGTCTGATCCTGATCCTGATCCTGATCCTGATCCTGATCCAGAATCCAGTTCCCATCTGTGACTGAGTCCAGTCTGGGACTTCCCCAGTGTCTGCTGGTGATGTGATTGTCATCCTGGGAGCTTGATATGGTTTTGTATATTTTTCATTATTTTCTTTTTATTATTTTATTATTAATATTTCATTAAAGTAGTTTAGTTCCTTAAATCTCTCTTTTTCTCCCTCTCCCCTGCCTCCCTTCAAAGTGGAGCAGGAAAGAGAGAGCATCTGTCGTTCTGCCTGATTGGGCTAATCTGGCCCAAACCACGACACTGCCATTTAATTCTATGCATTTGGTTTATAAAAGAACCTTAGCTGGCTAGTGTCAAACAGTAAGCAGTTGCATGCTCAGTAGGGAATTACAACTGACATTCATTGCTGTGATAGTGCACATGGATGGATCCTAGACTGTGTGCTCAAAACCATGGGGCATCTTCTGCTCTCACACTAGAGGCCATATCTCCATCACGCAGTGCAGCTCATGCAGAAATTTCCAGGCTTGCACGTCATGCCTTAGTTGTGGTTTCAAAGGTACAGGAGCTGCACTGTGAGGTGCTGGCTCCAGGGAGTTGGTCCCGCTGGGAGCAGTCTGCTGGCATTGCTATGCCACTTCCATGACCCGAGCTAATGTGTCCACGCAGCACCCTACTGTTGGGCTCTCTCGGTGCTCCAGCACAGCCATGCCGTGTGGACGTGCCCTCAGGTCACTTGCCAAAGTCATTGAGTTCCTCCAGCTCACGCCATGGCAACTCTGCAGCATCCAGCTGCGTTTATTGAAAAAGAGGGTGATTACAAGAGGATGCAGCGGACAGTCTCTAGGAGCCCGAACAGGTTAAGGGCTGGTTCAAGAAAGCCAGAGCATGAGCAGAGCTTAGAAAGGAGTCAGACTGGAGATAACCTCTATGGGGATTTCACTCTGCAGGAGAAAGGTATGTGCATGGGCCAGATTCAGCAAAGAAACAGAGGATAGTGTAAGTGCATCTATGGTGAAAAAGAGTCAGCAGGGCACTTAAAAGAAGGTGAGAATCTGGGATGTAAATACTGGTTGTGTCAGATGTCTGGACCAAGCCTGGCCACCTGGCCTCCTTCTGTCTGATATCGTTACTTTGCGCTCAGCAGAACAAGGGCTGGCCGGCTATGCAAAGACACCTGGAGCCTGCCCCGTCCTGGAAGAGAGACACCTGGCTCCCAGCCACCCTCACGCACCACAGAGCAGCCAAGGACAGGAGCTGTGAGGACCACCCTGGGGTCTGATCCACACCATACCCACAGTGCTCATCCAGGACAACACAATCTTGTGCCCTGGCACAATTCATGCCCTCTCTAAGTGAACAATTTCCAACAGAGTAACACAAGTGATTCATTCTGTCTGACAGTCTTTCACATGTAAATATTTTATATTCCTATTGAATATTTTTGGATGATTATGAATTCTTGATGTGATGAGGACCTTGCTATGTATGAGATGCAGGCAGCAGCAAGGACTTGGCAAGGAGGAAAAGCATCCAAGAATAAAAAATAAGATATCATTACAAACTACAAATTAGAAAAAGGTTGGATAAAAACACAGGCATATATCACTCTTCCTTCCTCCTCTGTCTGGACACTTTCAGAAACTGTCTGGAGCTCACATAAGCAGCTTTGCATGTGGATAGATGTGGAGCTGGCTGCCTCTCTCTCCTTCCCTCCCTCTCTCTCTTCTTCTGTTTTAGTTTCTTTATTCCTGTTGAAAGATGCAGTACCAACAGCCCAAGGGACCCAAGACTGAAGTCACTCCAGAGTTTCTGCTCTGTCTTCGGTTTGACTCTGTTTCTGCAGTGCATCCAGAAACTCAGGCTGCACCTCCAAATCCACACAGCGAGTCTAGGTTGAAGGTAGAGAATTTCTACAAAATGTGAAAAGATTTGGACAAGACAATGATTACTTTTATACCCCTGGTATTGACAGTGGCAGTAGAAACTTCCTGTATGAGTACCAAAATGTCTCAAGAGTCAAGAGGAGGGACCTTTGCTAGGTGGCAAGAGGTGAGCTCTGTCTCAGTGATCCAGTTAGTCAGAAGGACTTGCATACATGCAGAAGTGAAGGGGTGAAAAATGGTAAGTCTCAGTCAAACTAGGACCAAGCTTGTCAGCAGAAGCATATTCTCTTGATTTGGACTGAAATAACTAAAGGTATGAAGTACAAGTAATGTCGTTTGTCCATATGTATCTGTGTGTAAGCTTTGCTTCTCTTCTAACAGTCCTCCCCATGCACTAAGAAAGGGACTGGTACTGCCAATCCTTTTCATAATGCCCTGACTGGCAACACAACATCCATGTCTGTGGGTCACAACAAGCCAGCTGAGGCCTCATCTGCTGGCTCGGATCTAAAAGTACCTGTGCCTAAGTCCATCCAAAGGACACGCAGTTTGTATCTTTGGTGTATGTAGCAAGATTAGGAATAATACTCCTTCCAAGGTTTCTCTGGGATCCTGTTTGCCCCTTAGCCCTGGGCCCAGCAATTGCATCTCCATAGAAGTCCAGCAGCAGACATCCATGCTGCTCTCTGTGGAAGAACCATCTCTCAGAAGCCTCTAAGGAACAGCAAAGATACCTTTGCCTTATTTATGTGGTGACAGAAAAGAAGCTAGCGTTGTCTTTGCAAGAGTGGAAGCTAATTTGGACAGGCCAAAACTATGAAGTCGACACAGAAAATGCTTAGCTGCCCCATGACCCATCTTCCAGACCTGTCCACCTCTGCTCATGCATCCCTAAATAGATGTCTGCAAGAACAGATCCCCATGACTGTCTGCTCAACATGTTGCCTGCAAAGACAAATCATCCCACTGCGCACCAGGGAAACGTGGGACACCAGCAAGACGGAGTTCTCAGCTGAACAAGCCCAGATAAGGATTGTACAAAGGACCCTGGTTATCTGGTCCCTGTTGTGCTGGCATCAAAGTCCTGTGCTGAGCATTAGGGTTTCCATGTGTCCCCAGGGTGCAGTACACTGACTTTGCTTGAAGTGCAATTTAAGATTGATGAATTCACAGGTTTTAAATCAACTGCAAGCATCCGGGCTGGCCCCTTGATGGAGGCTATTAACTTAATGAAACTGAAAGGCTGTGAAGTCAGATAACAGACATTAGATTCTTTATTTACCTAGAGATTTAAGGAGACCTTTCTGAGGTAGCACACGACTTCTTTTTTGAAAAGTGTAAGCTACCGCCTAACAGCACTTCCCCGGCACACGTACACACACATACACTCACATTTGGGCTGGCAGGAAGGCATTTCGCATTGACAAGTGCTCATTCCCTCTCCTGTTGGAAGACAAGCAGCAGAAGAAGAAAGGCTTCTTTCAAAAGTACCAGTTCTGCTCCAAAGGCTGTCCACTACCAAAGGAAGGACACCCAGGCAGCATCGGGGTCCCACATAGCCAGACCCCAAAAAATGAAGCAGACAGATGATTAATAGATGCTCTTGACCGGGTATATATGCGAAGTCACTCAGCAAGTCAGCAGCAGGGCTGAGGGCTGAGACCAGCTCTCTCGACCGCTGCCCGGCTGTGCTGGGCACCGAGCACTGCAGCTTTCCATCACACACTTCAAAAGGACAAGCCAGAACAGCTCTCCAGCTGAGTGAGCTGAGATTTAGTAGCAACTGGGATCCCCCTTCTCCCCACCTCATGGTTAATGCATACGGTGTAGCACGTGCGTGCTCATTCTGCGCACAAATGTTGCCCGTTTTAACCGCTATCTGAAGGAGTCTCTCCGATAAGCTCAAACCTTATGTTTCCTGCCTTTCCCCCGCTTCCATACACAGCTACAGTGACAGGATGCATGGTTCGAATGCTCCGGTGGCTGCGCACGAGGCGGGAGAGGCTCGGCCATCTGGCTCACTGCTTTCGGGAGGGAGCAGGCAGCAGCAGATCAAGCACCCAGCACGTACAGCAATCCCCAGGCAGCATCCCAGCGTCACTGGCAGTACCAGGAAAAGAGCAAGGAGGACTGGAGTAGAGGGTAGACAGCAAACAGATCTAGCGACCCCCCCTACCCCCTCTCCTCCTCGACAGTCAGCTCAAGGAGGAGAGAGGGTGTTTGGAAAAAAAAGAAATGCACCAGCTTCAAGTCCCTGCCTTCACTGCAGCCAGTTTATGCAGGGCTGAAATCCCACCAGACTTCATGAACCACACAGGTTTGTGATGACAGCTGTTAGGGCTACGGAGTAGCCTCCTACGAGGCAATAAGGATGTCCTGCTGCCTAGGTAATTTGGAAGAACAATCTTAAGTGAACCACTGGTGGTTGGATATGTTTGTAGTTACGCCTCCTTTGTTCAAAACTACCCCCTTGCTCACTCACTGAGGTGCAAGAGGGCAAGTTTTTCATAGGTCACTGCTATCCTGGAAACCCCACCGCAGAGCCTGGTATACCTTGCTCAAACGTACTTGGACTCCTCCCAGCACCAGACAGAAGGACTCTCAGAAGCATGTGACAGAGGATTTAAGTGTCAAAATAACTAAGGAGTATTAGGGGATTTATCTCGGCTAAATGACATATGTTTCAATTTGCATGAGGCTGAGGACTATTCCATTTAAGCTCTTATGCAGATGATTTTTGCTCCTGTTCACCTAGATATAACCATGTCTTTTCACAGGAAGTGCAGGGGTCACTTTCTGAAACAGCCTTTCTATTAAATTCTTTTCACAAAAAAAAAAAAAAGGAGCAGTTAAAGTTTACCTTTTAAACCCTTTCCAGTTTCCAGTTTTCTCTTTCTAGTGATGTAACCAACACCTCTTTGGATTTTCCTGTGGGCTGAATGCATTAGTTAGTCTGTAGCAAAAGGACTACATTTAAATTCCAGAATAATCTTCCATCTGCAGGAAGTTGAAATCAAATATTACATCCAAGTTCTTGTTTATGGGCACAGCGGAAACATGCACATATATATACACACACACACACATATATAGATATATAAAAAAAGCCAAGAATTAGTTGTTAGTATAATCAAAATCTTAACAGTGTAATCCAAGAATAACATTCCAGATTTGACTATAACAGAAAAAGGAAGTGTACTTCTGTACAGAAAAAAACCCTCAATAGTAGTAATAATGTATTTTAAACTTACCAGTCTGCACTCCTTTTCCCGGTGTTATGCTTACCCTTTCACTGCTCTTCTGGGTCTTCATGGTGGTGATTTCTCTCTGGTGGGAGGGTATGGGGGTTGTCACGGTGTGTCATCAGCATCTGGAGTCCTTCACCAGGGAGAATATGATGTCAGTGTTAATGGTTTCTTCTTGCTCACTCTAGGGCCCTGTTGGGGTCTTTTTTATATGTTGGCTTTTACAACTTGGTCTTTCTTCATCAGTCTGCAACTCCACATTATGTCTGAATTTATTATGTATGGTGCATTTTACATATACCAGATACTTGTTCCTTGTTCTCTTTGTTGCCTAGAATAACTGCTTTTGTCCAGCTCCAGGACATTTTTCCAGTTACATTTCTTTAACTGGCTGTTGCTGAGTTGTTTATAGCCATGTGTCTTCCAGTACCAGCCTGTGCCCCATGTCTTGCCAGCCCATACCCGTACTCTTCTAAACCTCATCCCGTGCCCTCACTTCCCAAGCCCTGTTGTCAAACCAGATTTAGATTTCTCTGTGCTACTTCATGACATTAGAATCAGAAATACGGTTATATCATGGAAAGATAAACAAAAGCAAAACAAACTGGCCATAGCTACCTGGTCAGTTAGCAAAGTTGTTGTTACAGCTAAACCAAGTAAAACAAATCCAAAGGCAGGTCAAGAAAAGCTCAGGCAGAGCAGGCCTGACAAACCTCAGCCCTGAGGTCTCTGAGACTCAGTACAAAGGCTGTGACCTGTTACTAGCAATGGCAATATCTTATTACAGGGCTACAGGTTTGCCCAAGCTCTTTCTGGAACTTTTTATATAAAGCAACTGGACTTTCAACCAAAAGTGCAGAGCTTCATGCCTATGAAGCTGACAGAGATCCACCTGCTGCACAGCCCTGCTGGTGCTGTCTGGGCATTTTTTCCTTCGTATTGTTCTTCACTGTCACAAAAATCTTGAAGACTGAACACAAAGACTGGGAGCTTTTTCTTTCAAATGCCTGTGTCTCTCATTCCTCCTACCTGCTGTCTGCCACCTCTAATTAAAGTGCACGGACCACGTCATGAGGATGGTGAAGTTGTATCTGGACTGCAAAATTCATTTCCTGGCCCTGTCACCAACTTACCAACTGAGATCAGGCAAAACCACAGTCTGTGTCCTTTGTTTTTCCCTTTGTAAGGAAAGGATGACATTGCTTATGTATCTCTGCGGAACTTCTGGAGGAAGGACAGATAATGCATTGACCCAGATTTGCAGATGTGCTCTGACAACTTAGACAGTGAAGGAAGTGGCTAAAACAGAGTAATTCTCTGACAAGTTTTTCATTGTTTGTGGTCCTGAGGTAGAGAAGAGAAATCCTGGGGATCACCAAATGGCAAGCTTAGGTAGTCCTCAAGGGATTATCCCCCTGCAGGGGATGGTGAAATCACAGTGCTTCCCCACTTTTGCTCCCCACATCCCTCGTGCGCAGTGCCAGGGATGGGCTGGGGATGATGACCTAATCCACGAGACCTGCGCCAGCTAAGTATGGGGAACTCCTCAGCAGTCAGGTACCCATCCCCTCTGGCAGGACAACAGGATGGAGGAGGTCTGATAACCTTTCAGAGAAGCAGTAATAACAGCAATAAGAGGAGCTGTCTCTCTTGCAGCCTGCCTCCCAGAGCGAGAATTTCTTGCTGCGGCTCTCATCCTAATTCCCTGCTTCATGCCTCCCAGGCTGCAACTACAGAAGCCGTTGTGCTCAAAAACATTTCTAAGTGCATGGCTTCTGGCTCCATTATTAGAAAATTGTGCATTATCCACTGGTGGGTGACTTGCTTGTTAGAAGTCACCCATGGGGCCCTGTCCCCTGTGCACACAGGTTGGTGTGTGTTTGGTTACTAAGATCCGGCACTTTGCCTCAAGCTGCTGCAGACCACGTTTCCTCTCTATCACTGCATCATGCTGCCAACCGCACTGTAGCCGTAACACTGCGTACCAAGAGGGCTACTTCTGCTCGTAGTTGTGCTGGTGCAGATGGATGGTAGTCTTGCAAGGTGTTGATGGATATATTCCAGGCTGGGTGAAAGCAGAATTCAGCCTTCTCATTCTCAGACACCTTTACTGCAGCAAACACAAAAAAATACTGTAATACAAGTAATTACGTCTCCTACATCTTACCCTTCAGCCTTAGGCATAATTAGGGACCTGGGTGTAGTCCCATATCCTAAGTTAGGGTTGTAAATTTTGCCTTCTTAGCACAGCTGATAATAGGTTCTAGAAAAAAAAACCCAAACCCACAACACAACAAAATTATAACCATTTCTGCCCTGATTCCCTGCTGGGGGCTTTTTTCCCTTTTAGTTTGTGCAGAGCAAGAGAAACAGTAGACTGACTGTCACATTTCTTCTTTGGCAACTGGCCCTCTGAAGGCAGCACCCTTTCTCTTTTCCTTTCTGGCTTGGGAGATTGCTCCTTCCCGTGTCCTCTTCAGCACTGCTTGGCAGAAATAGTCAGTTCCCTGTGTGGCCCAGTCTATCTGAAGCAGTATTACCACTGGGTGGGGGGAATGGGACCCTCTTGGCTTGAAGGCACTCTGGGCAACTGAAGGAGAACTCGTGCAAAAGATAATAACCAAACCAAACCCACTATCATTTGTGAGAACAATAATTATTAAGCCCACTGTGAACTACTCTAACCTACCCCTCCTTTCCCCAGTCTGCCTGGTTACATGTCCTAGGGGCAGAAATGCATCTTGAAAAGGGGAGCGACCCCAAACTGAGATCAGCTGGAGTTACCCGAGCACATGCGATGTCTGTAGGAGCAGCTGGGGGGATAGCCCTGCCCACCAGCAGCCCCCTTGGACCTGCATCCAGCTACTACAGAGAGTCAAGATCTCTGCCAGCTGCCCTGCTCAGATACCTTGGGCAAATTCAGCCTTTCCCCTGTAATACCTGAGGCAGATTTTCCGAGGCATCACTTCTCTTTTTCCCAAGAAGAAGCCCAGAATGCTAGCTACAAGCGATCCCCAAAGAGGAGTGCCTTGTCCCAGCTGTGAAGGAAAGGTCTGCGGTGCCTGCTGCTCAGGCAGGGAGGGTGACAGCCACATAGGGACTGTGCTGCCACATACTCCTCAGAGCAGGGGGAGACCCCAAGCTTCCCAGCCCTGCCCAGGCCCTGCCTTCCCCACCCTCTCCACCCCAGGAGGGGGACTAGGTGGTGCCTCTCCAGCCAGGCTGGCCCTGCCCCATGTGTGTTTAGTCTTTTCCACTCTGTCATAGCTGGATTAACCCCCCTGCTCAGCTGGACAAGCTGATTAGTTAAAGAACTTGTTTCATCCCTCCCTAGGGATTTATTTGTCATCTGTCATTTTTCTCTTTATTAACACAGTAAGCCTCTGCCTCTTCAGCTCTTTCCACGCTCCCCAATCACTGCCCCCTCCATTTCCCCTGCCACCAGCCCTTCCCAGCCTTTCTCAGCCGTGGTGAAGGAGCCGGACCTTCCCATTTGCCCCAGCGTGTTATGTCCCCACATCCTTTCACCTCCTCCCTTCAGGCATTCCCTTTCACACAAGTTAATCTCCAGTTTATTCCTCCAGCACTCTGCTTTCATGCTCCCTTCTGTTTCACCCCTCTGGGGCCACATTGGCCCCATGCACAGGACCACGCTTGTAGACCCTGGTGCTCCTGCACATGCAAAGGCAGTTGGAGGCAGCCCATCATCTTAGGGTCTGTCCTCACCATGCATGGTAGTCTTGGATCAGGAGTCAAGGAGAAAGGTGTATGCAGGTAGTTGCCCTATAGGAAGCTTGTGCATTGGTGCTCCCTTCTGGCCCACAGGTATTGAACCACAAAATGGAGGCTCCAGGACCTTGCAGTCTACTGGAATGAGAGGGACTGACCTGGTAGCCTTCCTCAGCCTTTTGCAGGGCCAGCAACACCACCCCCTTGGCTTCCTTACTCATCTCAGCAGTTTGAACACGGCCTTATTTCTCCTTCTTGGCTCTGTTTAGGTTTTGGTTACCTGGTCCTGACCATTGCTCCCTCCTCCTGCCACCTCCTCTCTCCACTATCGTCCCTCCAAGTGCCCCTGCATGTCTTTCTCCATCTCTGGGCAATACAGACAAACATTCCAAAGAGTGGGCAAGTCAAATGTATCTTTAGGGGAAAAAAAAAAACAAAACAAAAAGAGCCTAGAATTATGCTGCCCCTGTGGCTGCCAGCAAGAGCCCTGATTACTTTGATTGTACATTGTGACCCCTTTTGCCGTGCTCCATCTGTTTGTTTTTATAGTCTGTGAATTTGCAGCAGCAAAAGGACCGTGTCTTCTTATTTGTATCTACAGGGTCCCCTGTGCAATCTGCCCCAGTCCTGACCAGGGCCTTGCTCTACAGGAGAGATAAGTAAGAATAACAATGAAGACTGGGAGCTGCAGCCAGTAGCACAGCCCTACTTTGGGAGCAGAACAAGACAATTAAGGAAAGGATTTTCAAATAATCCAAATGAAGAATACAAGGGAATAAATATTTAATACTCGGTCATGCAGTTTCATCCTCTCTAATAATCCCGAATGTTTCTACAGTGTCTTTCAGAAGGGAGCAGTGCATAAAGGGCAGATGCAAAATGTGGCTCCGACAGGCAAACATCACCCTTCTTCTCCCAGGACGGCGAGTGTCCAGCTACACCCGAGACACGAGGGAGTCCTTTCAGTGAGCAGCCACATCCATAACCCCATGGACCCCTGTTGGAAGGATATATTCTGCTTAAGCAGTAGCTATGGCTATAGTTCCTAATCTTACTCCCCTTGACTCCATGGGCAGGATCATGCAGAGATTATGGATTTGTAACACAGTAATATGCTGTTTAAAATTAAATAAAACCAATTTGCACTTTTTGCAACACAGTGCACGTTCCCCCCCGGGGGCTTAGCAAGTACTGTGAGGAGCAGAAGAAAGTATTCTTCATGTGGACAGAGGGTGCACTGATCATAACTCTCCTGCAAAAACTCTGTATCCCCCAATCAATTTCTCTGCCCTCCTCTTTCCCAGGGACTTTCAGGTGCCAGGCTCCATTCAGGAATTCCCAGCACAGACCAATGCCAGTGTGATGAATGCTGGTGACCAGGCTGGGTCAAAGGGGCATTGAGGACAGTGGGAAGGGACAGACAGATTGCCAGTGGGTTACTGTGTGTGCATGTTGGAGGATGCAGGAGCCAGCACCTGGGATATGTGCAGGTGGGAGTGTTTCGTCTGTATGTGTGGAGAAAAGGGAGGATTTCAACATTCTGGTTTTTAAACCTTTTTAAACCTTTTTCTCCTTGTGTGATTATCGGTTGCGATTATAAACCAAAATTAACAAGCCATGCTCATGCCGGGCAGGTAATATCTGTGCACAAAAGGAGACTTATATATACAGTAGGGAATGGGCCACCTGCAGGGTATCTACAGCCCTCTTCCCTCTCTAAGTGCAATCTTGGCCTAGTTTTCTTCTTAGTAGTCTAGGGCTAACTGCACACAATGGGAGGGAGAGGGGAGAACTGTTACCAACAGGCTGCATCTCTGTGTCTGAGATTACATGAGTGTGTTTGGGTGAAAAGAAGTCCCAATGGCAAAGGATGGATCCAGATAAAATCTCATTCTGGGACCCGAAATGTATATCAGGGACGGTGTAAGCTTCCAGAGACTTGGACAAAGGAGCTGCTCTATCACATTCCCTTCACAAGCTCTCTGGATTAGATAACCCTTTGCCATTTTCTGCAAAATCAAACGTGTGTATGGAGAAAGCACCCGCTTTGTAAGGTGGTCTTAACATGTTTTTCCACAACTCAGTTTCAGGTCCTGCACCCCAGGAGGAAGACAGGCTGGCATTTCAGAAAGGAATTTACCCTCAGCACTTTCCATGTGACCATGAGTACAAGACTGCACAGTGTCAGCCTTGGGAGAAGAAAGGAGCAAAATAAAGAATTGCTGAATAATCCAGGTTGGAAGTGACCTTCCAACTCCTGCTTATAAGATGGCTAACTTCAAAGCTGAGTTGAGTTACTCAAGGCCTTGTGAAGCTGAGTGTTGAATATCTTTAAGGATGGAGATCCCACAACCTCTCTGGGCACCCCTCTCATGACCACCCTCATGGTGAAAAATTTCTTCATTATGTCCAACTCGAATTTCCAATGGTATGACTTGTGATGACTGCCTCGTGCCTTTTCACCTCTGGGAACAGTGTCTTCACTATCAACCCTTTTAGGCTGTAGAAAACAGCAATTAGATCTCCCCTTTTCCTTCCCTACTTAAGACTAAACAAACTGAGTTCCCTCAGCCTCTCTCTCTGCACCATGTGCTGCAGCTCCCAACCATCCTGGTGGCCCTGCACTGGACTCAGTCCAGTTTGCCAAATTCTTTCTTTTACTGAGAAATCCCGGACTGGACACTGAGCACCAGATATGTGCTCATAAGTGCCAAATCGAAGGGAATAATCACTTCCCTCAGTTTGATGGTCAGCTCAGCTTTCCAGATCTGCCTCTAATAAACCCACATCCTGGGTGTGTCCTCTGCAGTTCTGTGCTATGCATTGCATATATGTCGGAAAAGGGAGAGTTTACTGGTGTGTCGGGCGAAATTTCTTTTTATACTAAAAAAATGAAAATATTTCAAATATTTAATGTTTGAAGATTTCCAAGAGGGAAGAGATTTTAAATGTTCGGTAACATTTAAGGGCAAATTGTATGTGTGTGCATGTGGGATGTAAGTGAGTAGGTGGCTGAGTGGGTGTCAGTAGCACTAGAAAGGAATTCTTGATGATTTTTAAAATAAAAAACATTAAGGAGCTAACAGTATGAAATAGCAATTATTATGAAGCGTGATCTCATTTCTGAATCTGGTATGAATTTCAGGCTCTGCGGTTATTACATTTTGAATAAATAGCAATTAACATCTAAGGTTTTTCTAT
>VYXH01009785.1:48762-163770 GCA_013397275.1 Burhinus bistriatus | reverse complement strand
TTTTTTTTTTTTTAAACTCCTGGCTAACAGACAAACTTAAGCCATTCTGAAATTCAAATACCTCTGAAGAGAAAGTCAAGACCCGTACATCACCACTAATGGCACAAAAAAAAAAATCCAAAGTGTGTTGTCCAACTTTGAGATTTTGCTGTATCTTCCTGGACTGACATGCACTGATCACTCGTGGGTTGTCATTTATTGCAGTGCAAAACACCTGCAAATCTCATCCTGACTTTGCAGTTGGCTTGTATTTCAGCTTCTCATTCTAGTGCCTCACTGCCAACTTTAGACTTTTTTTCCCTTGCTTGTACAATAAGACTCGTAACAAAGTTTTGCAGACCATGTTCTACTCTCAGTGGCATCTGAGCAACTCCACTTTGTGCAATTCCATGCGAGTGATACAAGTGCATACGCTAAGTCTCCAAATTGTGCCTGAAGCAGCAGATGTGGGATGCCCCCACCGCCACTGGAACTTGCAAAAATGCAGTGTGGAGATGAAGCATGGAGAGCTGGAGCTTCAGGTCACCCTTCCAAGGCTGTGTTGGTGCTGTAGGAGACATAACATTGAAAACCAATTAAAATGGAGTTACCGAAGAAAACAAACCTAATTCTCAGATGGTAACATTTCCTTTTACTGGAAAACCCTTTCTGACCCATCTTCTTCCTCTACTATCTCCAGTCAGGATGTCTAACATCTACAATTAGAAAAAAAGCCTTGAAGATGAGATGAAACATCCACACCAATGGATGATACCACTTTTTTCAGTTTACGAGCTCCTTAAAAAAATTCCAGTGTAAGTGTTATTTATTTCCTGTAGAACAAATGTAATACAACTGACCACATTCGTGTTTCTTTGTTATCATCTGCAAATCCTGTAGGAGCAGCCTGTGGACCCCCAGGAACCTGCAGAGCTCAGACTGAAAACCACTGCAGTGACGTATATGGAATAGGTACACTGGTTGCAGAGCAGCATTTGGACTGGTATTCAGACAGGTATGTAAGCTTCTGAACAGACAAAATATTTCAGTATTAACCTCTGTTTAATAGAAAGTGCTATTGGTGGAGGACTGATAGGAGCTTCACTTCTGAAGAAGAAGCAGTACTACAGGCCACTTGATCCTGAAACGTGTTAACCTTACTAAGCAAGTGCTGCAAATAGACTGAGACCATGTGCTGGCTGTTTTAAGACAACCACAAAGGACCTTCCACCCCTTTCCTTGGGAGAGTATTCCACAGCCAGCTAGATGCTCAGTCAAGATTTGCCTTTAGACTGAATAATGCAGTTTGCTTTTATTTTATCTCCTTGCGCCTGTTTTACCTATTGCCTCCATCTTATACTTTTCAAACCTCCTCTGAAACGTGCTGGGGTTTGTGCAATACCCTCTGAGCGTGACGCTAAGGCTCCAGGTGTCCCTCTTCCTGTATTCCTGCTTGGCTCCGCGTTACCCTCTGCCAGGCACAGTGGGGGATCTGGACGGAGGAAGTTTCCTGGAAAGTTTCCTTTCTGCAAGCGCAGGATTTTCCTCCGCTGCTGCAGGGACGCACCCTCCGTTGCGGTTCTCGGAGGGCAGAAGCAGGGAGCTGTGTGGCGTTACTGAATCTCTAATTCGCTGCCATTAGCAGGGGTCACTTTCAAATGCTTCTCCCTTAATGAAGCGCTGGCTGTTCCTTCCTGGTGTTTCATTAAAGCGCAAGCTGGAGCAAGCAAAGATGCACTGGAGCGAAAAGGGGGAGAGAGGGGCTCCAGCTGGAGTCCTCTGCCCTCCCTCAGCTCCTTCAGCCTCCTGCAGCTGGACCCCTCTCCGAGCTCACAAAAGAGTAAAGCGACTATTTTTTGTTTTAAGGGTTTTTGTTGTTGTTGTTGTCGCCTTTTCCCAGTGCTGTGCCCATCGTTCCAAAGAGAGGAGTGAATATTTGATTGCAGTAATTAGTTAATCAGTAACTGGCATAATTTTTCCCCTGATTAATGCTTTGAATAATCATTGCAGCCCTATCTGTAGGCAGTCCTGTTATCAGAGTCACTTTGAAAACAGCTTTGAAAAGATAGATCTGCATCCTTACAGATAAAATTAGACAGGTCAGATGCTCCACCCTCTGAAAACTGCTTCTTCATTGAAGCTGGTCAGGGGAAAAAGAGAGATCAAAAATACATTTACTTCTCCCAGATCACTCATTTGCACTTCCTGGTAAGTACCATGCTGGAAGGACCTGGGGAATGAGTCCACATGGAAAATTTCAAGCTCACAGGGCAGATGGAGGCACAGGATGCGCCTTCCTGGAAATGAAGACCAGGAAAAACATTTATACAAAGACTAATCTATCTCTGTCCCTAGAGCTTTTTTCATTGCTCCAGAGGAATGCTGAAACAGAGGGACCACATGCTGATCTCAGGGAAGGGTAAGCTCAGTTTGGACTCTGTGTGTTTAGACATATAGGGAGAGTATATGTATATATACTAAAAACATGATTTTATATATTTCATATATTTTTATATATATAATGCATGGTTTATGCATATAAAACATGCATACACAAGAAAAGCATGAAAACTAACTTCATAGGAAGAAAAGGATGTGATCTCCTCCTCCCTGCAGGAGTAAGACCAATTCCTAAAGTGGCATCAAAGTTCAAAGTCAGGGATGGATGGCTTTGGAGGGATGAATAGTGTTCACTGGGGATCCCTATAACCAGGCCCAGGTGGGAATTTTCGAACTCCAAAAATTTTTTGTAACAAATTATTAATTCTGAAAAACTGAACCTCTCCAGAAGAACATCCCAGCCTCAGGAACAGTCTCTTTGGCTCCTGGGCGGGATTTCTAAGAGAAATGTGAGACACACAGTACAAGTGAATATATGCAATGTTCAGAATGCTCAGCATGAGGTGGTGCTCCATGGGAAGTGCCCAACTTTCAAAACCATGGCTTCTCCAATTGAGTTTGGAAACCTGGACCCCAGTTTTACTCATCCTTGGTCAGTGCTGTAGTCTCCTGCATACGAGCTATTCTGAGCATCCACTCCCAGTCTGTCATCTCTCACCAAAAAACATGAAAGACTGAAAGTTCTCCCTTTTTCTCCCCACTGTGAAGTGGGGATATTTCTGAAATTCTGAAGATGCTGGGAGCATGGGATACCATGTCTTAACAGCTCCACATGGGCTACCTCATCCCAGAAATTGTAACATCTGCAATGGGCACATCAGTAGTTGTGTGATGGGCCCATCAGCAGCTGTTACTTGATCATCAGGTCACAAAACCCAGACCAAGAAGACAGACGGTATTTTCCCAAGGCACATTTCTGTTTATTTGACAGAACGCTATTGTTTATCAGCCGCTGTAAGCTATCAACAACAGCCATGGGAGACTAGTGATCCTTGCTGTACTTGTTACCAGTGGCTAGGTAAACAGATCATGACCTGCTGCCATTTTTGCTGGCAGAAAAGAGTCAGAAGATATGTACAGCAGGTGGAGAAAATGCTCCCTCTGTAACTGGGGCTATCACTCTAAGGATGAGCTGGATAGGATAAAATAGAGACGTACCCAAGCATCCTTTCCCAGATACGAGCTGAATCCCCTCCTTGAGCCAGTTCTCACATAACCACAGCACTGACGTGTATCAGGTGGAAATCAAAGGGATTTTTAGATTAAAGGAGAAGAGAGAAGCAGCACATTTGTGTGTGAGGACTGACACTACATCATTCAGAAGAGCTGGATCCAGCTACACTGTGTGACCCCACAGACATTAGCAGGAAAGGGTTGAAGGAACCTTCTCTGTGAGACTAGAATTTCCTGTAATATGTACGAAGAAATATATTTAGCAATCTTACAATGTGATGCCACAAGTAAATCAGGAACAATGCAATATAATTACAATCAGACCATCTTATCTTTATCGAAACTATGTCCTCAGCTATGTTATAACTTAAGTAAAAAATTATATCTACTGGCTTCTTAGCAATGAGGCCATTTCTTCTGACCTTTTGCCCGTGGAAAGCCTCAAGTCATTTGTCTCACACCTCCAATATTTCCTGGACATTTAACTTCCACTTAGCCTACCTAATGCTGAGCTGACAAAAGCTGTCTTGGTAATGGGTACTCATATGTGCGAAACTACTACCTATACTCCTATCGTATTCTATCCCTAATGATTATTGTATTTCCTACTTTCTCTTATGCTTAATACTATACTTAGACCTACTAAAAGAGTCAGGATTAAATGACATGTGAACAGCTATCAAAATGGATAATACTATTCCCCTTGCGTCAGGAAGACTCCTGGAGTGATACGGTCTGGCTGGCCAGTGCATTCGTAGTCATGAGAAACCGAGCATGCAGATACCTCCTCATTTCTGTCTCTGGAGAAAAGAGAGCTGCTTAGAGCTGCTTTCTGGCTATTTAACACACAGTGGCCACTTATAGGGGTGAATAAAGTAGGGTCCAGACAGTGACTGGAGGGGACTCTAGGACAACTCTGTCTCATCCCTGTACTTGGAAGAGCCAGGTCGCTTACTAGTAAAGCCAGTAAAAACTGTGAGATCCATTCTTGCTTATATGATTTCAGAAATAGCTCCCATCTTCCAAAGACTGTTTCTGCCTTAATAGCTGACCTGGTCCTGCCAATATAGAGACATCTGCAGAGGGGAAAAGATGATCATTCACTGATGTTTACTCACTGTCCTCCCAGTGGGGATGCACCAAAGACAGAGGGTCATGGACTCCCTTGTCCATTTATTTAACCAAGGGAATTTGTGCCTGGAGCTGCCCAGCAAATCCAGGGCTCCCAGACTGGGGAGAGCTAGGGCTGCTGTGCTGTCTCTGCTGGTGGCAACTCCACAGCCCCTGGAGACTCAGACTTCACTGGAAATGCAGGGAGCAGAAGCAGTATTAAATTTAGACCACATACATTTCTGCTGTCTGAGGGAAGAGGGAGCAGCTGCCTGTGCCCTGGATCTCACATCTGAGCTGTCTCTCCCTCACGCTTGGATGCTTGGGCATGCAGAAAGTCTCGGAAAGGACTAGGGCTGGGGGCAGAGGCAGGAAAGCTGGAGGACCTCTACGCGCTCTCATCCCCAGGGAGAATCTCCCCAGGCTTGGATGTATTTTTAATCTGTTCCATCAGCAATAACAAACACAGTCAGAAGAAGTAATAACAGGGATTTTGCTGTGTATGAACTTGTTATCATGAAATGTAATCTCTCGATCAAATTAGAGCTGTGTTCAGACATTCTCTTCACTGACCTTGGGCTCATCAAGAGAAAAACGTTTCCTTTCAAAGGTGGCCTGTTCTTCACTCAACCACATAAACACCTTCCCCTTGTAACTGCCTCTTTAATCTGTCGATGCCTAACCACACCTGCCTAACTCTGGCTGAGTCAACAAGCTTGAGATGTTTCCTTGAACATGACATGTCCCACAAAAACCACAGTTAAGTCTGTTTAGCACTGGTGCTCTTTATTATTTCTGTGCCCAGACCAAATTCCAAACCAGAAGAGTTACAGTCCACCCTGGATTTATCCTATTGTCTCAGGTGGCTGAGAGTACCTTTTCCCTTCATATTCTTAACTGTTGTGTAGCTATGAACTGAAAAGTGACTGCTATAGTTCACAGCAGGGCTAACTGAATTTCAGCGCTGGGCAGAGTGCTACCAATATGTATGAGGTGTAGTATGTTGAAGTTTGTTTGATATCTTGGGTGGAAGACACTCACTCATCATTTGCCTAGACATAACTCCTCAGACAGTCAGTACAGGATGTCAGACATCCTCCATCCCAGAGTGCCAGTGCTTAATGGCTCACAAGGAGCTAACAGCTACTGCACCTTCTTGCTTGGCCAATGGTCCATATGATGAATGTTTGGGAGGACCCCTAAGGCTGATCGGACAATTCCCTGATTCAAGCGGGCTGGGTCTTTGTCCAGTGATCCAGCAGACTCATCAAACCCACCCAGCAGAAGTTATAGGGCAGAGGTACCATATGACCCTGCCGTATCCTTAATGTGACAGCATGCATAATTCATCATCCTCAGATAACCTGCAATCCTTCCACCCTTCTGGTGACTGTATCAGCATTTGCAATGCAGAGCACTCCTTTAATTTTATTTATTGAGGGACTGATTTGCACAGCAGGGCATCACTTTGTTTATTCTCCACTATCATTTTTACCTTTAATGAAGACAATGAAGAATTTAAAATAATAATTAAAAAATATATCCCCCTCAGTTACCGTGGCAACAAGCTGGAGCTTTTTAACACTGCCACATATTCCATCTGTTTCTTTCTTTTAAATGACAAAACAGCTTCCTCCCCTACCATGCATGGAGGAGAGGAGGCTCTC
This sequence comes from Burhinus bistriatus, assembly GCA_013397275.1. Taxonomy (NCBI): domain Eukaryota; kingdom Metazoa; phylum Chordata; class Aves; order Charadriiformes; family Burhinidae; genus Burhinus; species Burhinus bistriatus. Next base: position 157,441 of record VYXH01009785.1, on the reverse strand, counting down.
GGGCAGAGGAAAACAGCAATTCCAGCTAACAAACAACTCATGTTACTACCCTGAAGGAAAGCCCCTCTCTAGTCAACAGTGGTTTCCTCCCACCAATGCTGTCTAATAAGGGTTTCTCTACACAAAAAAGGACACAGGTCTGTTAGCTGCCAAACCTCTGGAACTTCTCTCACTCTTCCACAGCTGGGCAATAGGTACAGTGATGAATGTCTCCCTCCATTATCTCCATCTCAAGCTAAATCAGACTCTGTCAGCTGACTGTCCTTCAGCTTGGTGCAAGTCTAGACCTGAGTATGACTCAGCCCAGTTTGGAAGGCAAAGAGCAAGAGCATTCTTGTGATACGGTGAGAGAGATGTCACAACAAGGTGCTTTCCAATAGATTTGGAGGGTGTGGATTAAGGGTAAATAAAATATTGTAAAATGATTACTTTCTAGCCTCAAAGTTACCCTTACTACTTTCTAACCCAGGTTTCCTGGGTAGACATTTTTCTCTTCCTCCTCTTTCTCAGACTCTGTTTTGGGGCTTAACCCAGCTCATCTCTCTTCCCAGAAATCTCATAGCTCTCTAAAATGGACTCTGGTCTTCTCTCTTCTCTTGGGCTCTTAGTTTTGTTGGCAGATAAACCCTCTCCCCCTAAAGACTGGCTGTCTGCCACTGCACAGATGTATGTCACACCTGCCTCCTGCTTAGCATCTGACTCACTGTTTAATCTGGAACCATTTGTTAGAAGTCTCCATCTGCAAGATTTTGCTCTGACTTATATGGATGTAAAGCCAGAGCAATTCTCCCAGATTTGGCAGAGATACTCAGCCTCTTATGCTTGCATTACCAAGACCAGGACTATGCTCAAATGTTCCCCTTGGTTTGATGGTCTACAGAGGAACACCAATGGACAAAACTGAATGCTTAGAAAGAAAGCTGGAGAGTGACCTTACATGCACAGCAAAAGCAAGCCTTATCTTCGGAAGTATCTTCAGAATCAAAGAGGTTGTGGTCTTCTCCCTTTCTCTCCAGCTTTTGGAGTTTGGGTTTTTTTTCTCTATTATCGAAATGTCTTCTGCAGTCTTCTGCTTTCCCCAACAGTAGATTTTGCTTTTTTCATCTTGTCCCCCAGTGTTTCTCCCAGAGTCCAGTTTAACCACCCAGAATTTTAGTTTCAGGGAGGCTGTAAAGTGTTTTGGGGTTTTGCCTCTTCTCATATGGTCATTTTATTGGTTCCTCCTGTCCTTCCAAATAAACAGCAGATTGCAGCTGGGGAGCAGATGGGAAAACCTGTTGGCTGTTTCTCTCTGGGAAGCAAGTCCACACAGTGATGGAGCAGCAACTCTAACCAAGCCTGAAATGAGAGCCAGGACATGGCCAGGAGAGTTTAAAGCCTATATGGATTCTGGATAGAGCCAAGTCTCATCCTGACCACTACCAATGGACACCAGAATACCATCATCATGACAATCTCCGCTTTGGAAAGATTCAGGGCTGAACAGCAGAGGAATGGGGCAGTCAATAGCAGGGATCTATCCGCAGGAAAGCCTGGAGGTCACAGACTGGAGTAGAAGAAGGTGCCGTACCACTGACTGAGGTTGCCCCAGGACAGGCACCTGCTGGAGTTGAAGAGACAACTATGTAGGGCTTGCAGTGCAGAGAACTGTGACAGAAGCAGTAAGACTGGTCTGACTGGAGGATGAATAGGAAGGTCTGGGTATGGACACACAAGAAAGAACAGCAGAAAAAGCATTATAAGAACAACAGATGTTGATGGCACCAAAATGAGGAGGTCACCAGGATCATGGCATATCTACAGGAAGTTTCTCAAGAAACCCAGAAAAAACACTGGAAAAATAAAGGACAAACTAAAACAAGGAATATGATTTTTTTGTTTTGATCAGTTCTGGTGTTCTAGCCCTGAAAGATGTCACTGCAGCGGCAGAAATACCGCTAGCCTTTTTCTGTTACGCAGAGGCTGAGATGCTCCTTTTCTCCTTCTTCTCCCTGCATCTTCACCCATAAAAACAAGGTTCCCAGAAATGCTGTTAGTTTCCTGGAGAAAACAGAGTTGCAGGGATGTTTGCCTGTAACTTGATGATCCATGGAGCCAGGGCTGGGGAGTGGTGAAGCTTGTCTGCTGACCATCCCAGTGTGGGAAGAGTCGAAGAGAGCTCCTCAGTGAAACAAGAATTGGGCACTGTTGGAGGAGAAACAGAAGGGCTGAGTGACAAGTGGGATGGAAGAACACCTGATGAGTAGTGGAAGATGGGCAAACGGGGCTGGTTTTCTGATACCTTGCCTTGGGATTTCTAAGGGCAATGTGCAGTCTCTGAATTATAAACAACCAGCAATGTGGTTGATATCAACCTTAAAAGACAGCGTGATGAAATCTTTGAGGGGCAGAAGGGGAAAACAGATCTGTAACATCTTCCATAATATCATGCGTGTGAGCCAGAAGTGCTTGGGGCAGAAATGCCACCGTCCAGCCTTAGGCCTGCTGTTTCACAACTGTCCATTACGGGGGATTTTACCCTTCACCCTGAGGTGTCCCTTTGTGTCCATTGCAATAAAGATGGCCCTGGAGCCAGATGGTCCCATTAGCCCTCCTGATGCTGGCAAGACAAGAGCACAGCACTTGGCGCTTTATTACCTCCTCCTTTACATTGTGTATAACTGATGGTTGTGCTGCTAAAGAAGGACAAATATGATAAATAACAATGGAAAATAAATCTATGGAGATGGATATTTTACTGTAAACCATATGTCTCTGTCCAGGGCTACTGCACAGTCGTTACTGAAAATGGCAGGGTAATAAAAAGCAAGATTTCTTACGTTTTCAATAATGTTTTCTGACCATCTGAAATATCAAATGTTGAGAGAGTGGCCAGAATTTCAGCCCTGGAGGCCAGACAAAACCTCCTCATGTCACATCTTCTGAGACCTTTCGCTAAGAGGAGGGAACCATTGCTGTCGGCCAGCGCTTGCCTGGCACCAGGCCCTCCTTCTCCTGCTGGTGGTGAATCTGTGCCTCCAAAAGAAGCCAGTTTTCACTGCAATCCTGGTGATCATAAAACTAAATGTATTAGCCCTTGGCATTAGCTATGCAAGGGAGGAAAACTTACTCAGAGGAAGAACACATGCACAATCTGAGGAAAATGCCAGTAAAGAGTTAAATCCCCAGTTTTCCAGGATCCCTGATGACAGAGTCAACCCATCAAATTCCTTTCTCACTCTCTGATGAGGATGTCCTATAGGGAATAGCTTCTGGACACCCATCTACCAAACTCCACCACTCATGGCTAGGCATATCACCTCAGGTATTCCTTTGCAGATCTTCCTCTAATCCTCACAGAATCACTTGCCCTCACTCTCCTAATCTAACTAATTATTCACCTGAATTAACATCCATACAGGGAGAATTTACCAGAGGCATTTCTGCTCTAATAATGCGTCAACCATTATCTTTTGCCCAAAGTCTTCTGTAACAGCTGTCGTTGTCAGACTTTCAGTCTATGTTGGCTCTCTGAATTCCTTGATTTATATCTTCTGTAGCAAATACTTATAGGATGAAAGCTAAAAGCGCTTAGTAAAGCAAGGACCAAGATCAATGAAATCAAGTGTTTGGTACTCCCGGGTGAGCAGCAAGACATGAGTAAACACAATATGCTCCAACTTAGAAGCAGATCTGTCCCTTTACCTGCATCCAGCGAGACATGGAGAGTGGGCAGTTAATTAAGTGTTGCCCCCAAACATGAATGTTTTCTGCAATTAAAAATAAATTATTTTGAGTCTTACAAATGTGAAATCCAAGGTTATAGTGTTTTATTTCTCTGCCACACAGAGCACTATGGGTAGGGAATCCATACAAATGGAAATAGTCAGAGTAATTTCCTCCTCTACCTGAGTGGATGGAATGAAGAGTCCTTCCTCCTTTGGAGCTCTGGGTCTTGTGTGTTGGCAAGCTGGGAAGATCAGCTTTTTCCTAGGAACTACAGATGTAATAGCAGTTTTCAGTTGGATTTTGGCCCCACTGGGTTCATAGAAGTGAAGCATTACAGGAGAGAAGAGCATCTGCAATCCGTCCTTCCAAGGCTTATCATCTCCTAGCTGCTAAGAGGGGCCGCAGGATTTGTTCCCCTATCTGTCTTCCCTGAGATATTTTTCATAGTGGACAGACAAAGGCTTAAATGTTACAGATGGCTGAAAATCTTGTGGCATCAGCATGGAATGGCTGTTTCTGTTCATGCTAATAGCCTGAAATGAACAGCAGCAGCAGCAGCAACATGCCATTGCGAGCCTCACTCCTGTCCCTTCTGTGTCAATCAATTGAAAAAAATGAACCAACATACCTGATGTCAAATATAGTCTAAGGCCTTTTTGGCCCAAATTTCCCACTGTTATTAAGACTGCTTTGGCTCCCTCAGTGGTTGCAATGGAAAGCGAGAAGGCTCATCCAGACAGCTGCCAGCGTTGTTAATGTGTTGTTTAGCAAAGCTGGACCGAAGTGGCTGTATAGGATATTTGTGTGTTACAGTGAACTTTCAAAGCCTCTTGTGTTTGAGACCATTTGGCTACCAGGTCCCATTAACTCAGCTCTCTGTATTAGCTGGGAGCCCACAAGTCAGTGTTGCATAGCCTTTTCTTCGTTGTATGGTTTTGGAGCAGCATTAAAGGTGACTAACATCTGACTGTCTAACTGCTTTCTGTCTGCATCCTACACATGTGAGCTTTCGGTTGGAAGACCTCTCAATCTGGCCTTGTGCCAGTCCTTCCGTATACTTGGTCCCTTCATGACCTGCCTCCTTTTTTCTTACTTTTATTAGAATGTAGCAGCCTCTGATAGGATGAGAAACCAGCTGCGTTACATGTCTGCACAGCAAGCTGATTCTTTTCATTCTCACACCAAGTAACAGCAGTAAATGCAGACGCTTGGTGCAAGAGCACTTGTGACTGACACCCACCACTGGAGCCCTGGAGCCCTCTGCTCCCCACCCTTCCTCGTGCAAGACAGGTATTGGCCAGCAGACATTTGCATGCGTATGCGTGCCCTCTCTACAGCCTTCTCTGTAACAAAGCATGTAAGGAGGTTTTGAGCCAGGCCTGTTTTTGAATTGTTCATCTAACAACAGAAAAAGCGACCCTTTTAAAAAAGGAGAAAAGAACTCGTATGTTAATACTTCAAGAGATGCATTTGTTGGAGAGGGATTCCAGGGTGCTCCTGAGAAGTTGAGCTTGGCTAGTATTAAGAGAGTGACAGGGCCTAAAACTCACTTTCCATGTTTTTCTCAGATATGTTTTTAACACCAACCATGATTATGCCTTGGACTGACATCCTAGGAAAGCAGATGGGTTTTCCTGGCATTAGGTTTCCTGGGCTTTTGGCTGTTGGAGGCTACTGCATCCTGTTGTGAGGGGAATGTATTTTCCAGTGCCATAACGGGATTCTATCTATTTCCTCCTAATTCTCAGGCTCGAGGCACTGCCAGGCACGGCTCAGCCTGACACCATTTTACTACAATGCACATGTGAAAATAGCCTGATTTCTGCATTGAGTTTCCAAGCCAGGAATTAATTGAGCCAAGAACAAATAAATAACTCCTTGTTTATTCCTCAGTTAATCTCTGCTGCTGTTGTCAGGCCATAACAGGTCAGGGAGGAGAATTGCTCTCTGTGCCTCAAAGAAAATATTACTCACTATTACAGAAAATTAATAAATGGCAGGACTCCAGAGTGGGAAAAGGACTTGTCCTCCTCTTTTTAATTTGCATCAGTGTTTAGTAATCTCTGCCCCTTAAATACGAGTGGTTGGACTATCACTACTACTTTTTAAAACAGTGGAAATCTTCAAGCCAGAAATCACAGAAAGGATAAGATGCAGAACTTCACTCTTCCCTGGAGTTTTCTCCCACCTCCGACACAACAGTGGCTCCCCCATGGGGAAGCTGTAGAGGTCACACTTGGCTTTAGGGGAAAATGCAGGGACAATATGCCTGGAAGCACTGAGCTTGTGAGCTGAACCCATATGTTTCCATGTGGAAGCACCTGGGAGTTAGCGTTCAACAGAGCATCGTTGCCTCAGTAAAGGCATGAGATCTGAACCACAACCTCCTTCTGAAGCTCTCCTTCCTGTACCACCACAGGAGGAGGCAACAGGTACCCGCAGCCCAATATATTCTGTTCTTTTGTAGGTGCTTTTGAAAAGCTCTTTTGCTTGTCATTCAGTTTCTGATCACCAGGAAGTCTACTCTTGGCTTTACATCTCAGGTGCGAATGAATCTGGAGAGCAGGGACATTTCCTAGCAACGTGAGCCTTGCTTCTACACAGTAAGCCCTCAAAGGAGAGGTTTCCTTGGGGTTTGACCTCTTCTGTTGCAGGCTGCTTCTCTTTGGCAGCTTGAGGACACTCTCCATGGTCTCTGTACAGCAGGGCGGAAGGTATGCAGCTCAGGAGCCTGGCTTGTGTCCCACCACCGGAGACGCATGCACTGCTAGCACCCACCTCTGGCTGGGCAGTAGCCTGTAGTGGTGTGCTTGAGCTTGCTGCACTACAAGGGCACTGCATAGGTGCCTTCTTGGCTGAGATTGCTTTTAGGAACCAGCTAATTTAGAAGGAGGCTGGTAGGGACACACAACAGTCTTGCTGGGACTGGTGCCCAGGCCACCCCTCTCTGCTCAGAGCTGCTGGGCATGCTCCTCTTCTTGGGGAGACAAGGGGCTGCATCCAGACTCTGCGCAATGCCTCTGCCAGTCCTCCCTGCCCCTGGCATGTGGCTACTGTTACTGCAGTGCTTTTACCTTAATATTTTACATTTCTGTTCTGCTTTTAGTTTTAACATTGTTTGATGAGCAATGGGCTCCTTTCAGAGCAGTGGTAAGCACCACTGAAATAATTCACAATTGGTAGAGCCCACCTGTCTTTATGTAACACATAATTTTCCCCCAGCCTTGAGACGAATAACCTGTGGAGAAGAACAAAGTGACTGTTCAGTGGTGTCCGCTAAAATTATGCAAGAGTGTAGGGCAAAAAGCAAAGTGAAGACCTGCACTAATCTAAAGTGTTAGGGAGATTTAAAGAGTGGGACTGTAATCAACCAAGAGGGAATGCGGCCAGGAAGCCCTGTTTAGTGCCCCACTCTCTTTAGGAAAGGACAAGAATTTTGTGTGTGCAGCAAATAAGGGATTTACCAGAATATTAACAATACCCTCATTCCTATATGACAGCGCATCCTTGGTACAAATAGAAAGGTATTGCTTGCCACTCATGGTCTATTGCCCTTGCTACTTAAAGACCCCAGCACTTTGCATTTTGCCAGCCACTTGGAATATATATACTAGCTATAAAATGATACTTAAAGAGTTCCTGCACTTTGTACAAATGGCTATTTATGACCTGCCATCAATGTTGTTCTACAGAGAGGCATGAGGAGGGGGGATTGATGGAGCACTGAGCCTAATCCATCAGTCACTTTGCTACAAACTCTAAACAGATTTTAATTGTGAGGCCAGATTTACTCCAGCCATCTGTATAGCAAACATGTCTCCCCACTGAAATAGAGAAATACTTTATCCTGAATGCTCTTTTGCAATGTATATATTGTATCAACGTCAATAAAATATTTGTCACAACAAAAATGTAAGCCTGTCTGCTGCATAACAGAGAGCCCCAACGGAAGGCAACACTCCCAGATTTAATGCTGACTAAACTTCTCAGTTTCACAGGAAATTAATGGGGCTGGGGAAGAGCCTTGCAATTAGAGAAGCAGGACTACAAATTCTTGCCTTGCTGTTGGCTTTCTTTATTGGAAAGATCTCAGTTCTCTGAGCAGGACCGGGCTGACGGCTGGAATTGCTGGGAGCTTTTATTTTTCCTCAGAGCAAGAAAAATAAAGCCACTGGCATGACAAGCTTGCCTACACCTCCATCCCCTGCTCTGCCAGAACACCCTAGGTTGTTCCCCACCCAGGGCAGTGGATTTACTCCCCGCAACCCCTTTAAACCATGGCATCACTGCTGAGACTGCCAACATGGGAGCCAATTAGGTGATGCTACAAAGATGTTGATGCCTGTGGTCTGAGATCTATCGGCTCATCTTAAACATCCCCTGAACTGCCATGAAGTGGTAGCAGCCTTTAATCACTGCTGAGCTTGACTCAGTTCAGACCATTTCCTTCAGCTATCCAGTCCTTTATACCGCCTCACTTCCATGATGATTAAAACTCTGTTTACTGCAAGGAGACACTTTCTTCTTTAAATTTTATTCCTTTCCGCATCACTAGCTATAACAGAATTGCTCCTGAAGATCCTTAGGTTAAGTGACTTTCATGTAACATGCCCCTCTCTTGTGGCAGATGCAGCCTGCCGCCTCAGATGTCCGTACAGCCCAGCACAGTCACCATGCTTGAGACCTGGTATCCAGCCTTGCCACAGCTCAGCTCTCTCTGGCACTTGGAGAGCCACTGAATTACGCTGTCCTCTTTGCATTACCATAGACATATCCTCTCTGCCACTCTCAGATCTATTTTAAACCAGGTAGAACAGTTTTTCTTTGCAATTCCTAAGGTACCTGCTAATGACACGTAGCACAGACTAGAAGTGCCCAGTATGGCCTGAAAACTTGTTTATGCATGAGAGGTTGGTCTCTGGGACTCCCAGGAGCACTGTGCAGGTGAGAAACACTTTCTCCGCAATCAATTGACCAGTGCATGCAGGTGTCATCTTTATTGTCTGTGAAGGTGCAAATCCTACCAGTCCCACCACATCCACATTTGTATTTTTGTCCTGTGACATTGTGGGTACCACTCGCTCATCTGTTGTGATTTTTGATTTTTCACACAGCTGATGGCACAGGACTTTAGTCTAATTAACTTGAATGGATGCTGGTGTGCTAAACATTGCGTACTCTGATTTACAGAGGATACCTCAAATGCTTATCCTTGCAAAGCTTTTCAGAATCCAATTTGCTTTTCACTTTCCGCTGCTTGCTTGTTCCTTGGCATTTCTCTCTGATGGACAATGAAAACAGACGCCTGGCTTTCACTTCAGTTTCTAGTCAGGTTTAATCTGAATTTTGTGCACTAACAGAGTAACATTTGTGTTGCAAGCCCCCAAAGGGGATTTTTCCTTGGTTTTAAGAATGTTTCTTTCATGGGATTTTGTTTTTAGTGAATTGCTGTGCGATATTTTTATTGGTCTGTGGTATTTTTTGGGCAGGTTTATTTTCAGCAAAAGCTGTACTGAGGGTTAAGCCCCAGCCTTGGCGCTTCCCTTAAAATGGTGGCCCCTGGGCAATAGTTACATGACTCTAAAACATTCATCACAGGCTTCCTGTGTGCATGAAGGGAAGAGCAGATATTGACAGTCTCTTATCTCTATTTCTGGCCAGCTTTGCTTGGTATCAGGGCAGCTAGTTCTCAAATCACCAGATGAACCCAGACTTCTGTGCCGTGTGATTCAGAGATGTCTGCCAAAGAAGAAAATAGTAGGTCAGTGTCGGTCCTTCTGCGTTAACCTGGTGATGTTCGTTGCACAGGCGAGAGCCTCGTCTCCTGGGTGATATTGAACAACCCAGGAATGACTCCAAACTCCTCAGGCTTTGCTCTCGCTAGGCTGGCGGCACATTTCGCCCTTCTCCCATTAGTGGTGAAGTGAGATGAGGATGCGAAGATGAGAAGGGATCCCAGTGAGGCAGGCAACAGTTTGGCAGTTAAATTTACCATCAAAAACACTCTAGCCTTCTAGAGGCATTTTAAGTGCACTGCATTAAACACAACTGGTAATACAAAACCAGAGCAGAAATATGCCTTTGATTTCCTTGCCTGTGTTTTGTTGCTCTAGTGTGTGCTCTGTTAACCATGTGAGCATTTGCATCCAGGATAAGGCATTAAGTGACAGTGCAATTCGGTGGGAAATGTTCCTGCCTCTAGACAGGAAGGTCAGAGGTTTGGGTTTTCCTTCAAGCTCATACGTGCTGGTAGGACAGCAGCAAAGAGCTGGAGGGATAAGTTGCTTTTTGGACCAAGCATTAAATACAGAAACATTGTGAGATGCAACAGGGTGAAAATGAGGATGCACATCACTCATTGCAGAAACGTTATAGCAGAGTATGTACATTTGACACATAACAAAACTTATTAAAATGACAGTACAAAGTCAAGCACTGAAAAATTAGGAAAAGGCAGGAATCTTCAGGCAATCATTAGTTTGCTCCCTTATGCGTTAACTACGTGGCTACACAGTGTTTTCCCTGCAGGGCCCTGTTTTATTCATTGCACAAGGTAGGCAGCACTAACTTAATAAATAGCATTTCAGTATTTCCTTTCTCCTTGGTGCTCGCTCTGCTGCCTGCGCAGTTGGGTTCCTCATCTCCCGTGCCCCTCTCCCCTTTCTTGATCCCTGTGCTCCCAGCCATGCTCCCTGCCCTTGCTGGTGTCCCATGCTAGATCCTCTCCTCAGACTCAAGACCGAGTCTTGCTATCCCTTCCCATCAGTGCCTCCAAGACACTTTGTCCTATCAGTCTCAGCTCCCCAACATCTTTGCCAACCCCCATCCAAGGGTTCCTGGTGTCCCTGCAAGGTCCCATTATTATCTCCCCACCCACCCAACCTCAGCCACTGAGGACTGCCCTTCCACAAGACCCTCACCCAGCCAGCCCCAGTCAACCCCAAGGGAAGAGATGGATGGAGGGACCAAGGAGTCAGCACTGCATCCAGGGGCTGCGGAGGTTGGAGTATGACACGGAGAGATGCCCTGCAGAGGGTTTGCATGCCAGCGTAGGCCCAGGGCTCTGCTATACAGGCAGATCCCCAGTTCTCATCAGCCTCCAAAGGCTTAAAACACCCAGGGGATTCAGCAGCTGACATCCCTCCAGCAGGCTGTGAGCCTGGGCCCCACCTGAACAAATGCAGAAGTGTCCATCTGAGCTAATCATCTGATGAGCCTTTTGTAGTCAAGGCAGAGAAAACACAGCGGTCCTGGGGCATGATTCATGCTAAACAGACACTTAATATAGGTCAGATGAAATGTTCCCTACGAGTGCTACTGACTGTAAACAGAAATAGAGCGTACAAAGCTATGCAAGATGAATGCCACACTGGTGGCCAGGAGGGGGAGATCAAACCATCACCTAGACACAGTGTCCCTCTCCACAATCCCAGTCCCAGCCTGACTCCCTGATCCCACTTCCCTCAATCAAATAATTTTACAGGCCCAGTGTCTTTGCTCATCATGTCTCAGTCTTTCACCCTTCTCCAGATCCCAGCCCAGTTTCTCTCTCTCTCTTGCTCTCACCAGCTCCCAGGTGAAGCTCCAACCCTCACCAGGCTCCTGTGCAACTTTTCCCCCCGAGCATTCACTGAAAGCTGGTTCCACATTGCTTATAGCCTTTGTGCAGCAAATTCTGCATAGTCTGGGGCATCAAACATGCCCAGGACAGACAGACTCTTGGGGGAACATTGCTTCTACAATCCAAGTCATGTCCAGTAGGCATGTGCAAACTGTGGTTTTCGGAGGCCAGATTTGGGGCAGGTTCATGAAGAGACACATGGTGCATTCCCAACTCTGAGACTACCCAAGTGTTCAATTCCAAGTCCTACTTCCACAGCATGCAGGATACAGAACATTTAAAGAAAAAGGTCACCCTTATTTTTTAGCATGGACAAAGGCATATTTTCTTCCGGCTTCGTTCTTGAAAACTGCTATATCATTTGGATGAAACAGTCACAAATACATGTACTCCCAAAAGGAAGACTGAGTAACCATGAAAAATCTCTGCCCAGAAAAGGTCTTACATAACTAAAAATAATAACTTATGATGGGAAATGCTGGACAATCTTAATTATATGTGACGCTAACAACCTGCATATAAAGATGAGACACTGTCAGGAATTGATGTGTCAAAAGAAAAGATGCTAGAATAAATGCATTACATTAAAGAGTTGTAAATCACTAGTCTCTGATGACCCAGGTTAAAAAATTCTGAAGGCACCTAAGAAAGAAAGAGTTGTAAATCACTAGTCTCTGATGACCCAGGTTAAAAAATTCTGAAGGCACCTAAGAAAGAAAGCTACAAGATAGCAAACATCGAGTCTACCATTTTCAGAAACACTAGGGTTACTCATCCCAGGAAATACAAATCAATACACCTCACTCTGATAAACAAGTTTTGTAATGAAAATTTAAAACATAATTACAGCACCACTGATTGAGATACGTTAAGGTCTAACAAGCAAATTTTCAACACAGAAAATCATGTTTCATTGGTCTGTTGGTCTTCTTTGGATAAAAAGGCAATGGAGAATTGGTTGCTACAGGCTATTAGATTCCTACAGAAATTTTGACAAAGTCTTTCTTAAGACAGAATTGCATAAACTAAGTAGCCAGAGGCAAAGCAACATCATAAACTAGAGCGAGGCTAGAAAGCAAAAGAAAATTAAGAGGAATAAATGGCCAATTTTCATTATGGTAAAACACCATTGGTGAGATACAATAAGGTTTAGTACCAGGGGATCATGTTATTTAACATAGTCATCAGTGACCTTGAAACGGGAATAAGCAGTATAGTGGCAAAATGAGCTAATGGGGTCCATTTTTTTAGCCAAGGCTGTATAAGACTGTGGGGGCTGATCCGGGGGCCTGGGCTACTCAAACCTCCAGTGGGGCCACCACCACCAGCAGACCAGAACTCAGGGCTATGAGTGTCGTTTAAAGCTGTATTTGCCTACGTTGCTTTCACAAGCCTGCAGCTGCTGTGTTGCTTCTTTCCAACTTTAATTCAAAGTACAGCTGGTCTTCAAACAAATGCTCCCTTAAAAATCACTGATATTACTTAGGAAGCACAACCTTCCCTCCCAGGAAGCCATCAAGCACAATCCACGCTGCACTCGCTCTGGACCATAAGGATCAGCACTTGTACCAACAGGGATCTTTCCCTGGAAACCTTTGCTTCAAACTCTGTAAAACTTCCACTGTATTTTTAAATAGCATAGCATCATGTATATTTATAGCACTATAAAAATTAACAGTCTTTTTACTACCACCAGTCCACTCTAATCAAGGGTCAAGCTAACCCAGGTCCTTTGTCCTGGCACATTTGGACAGGCGACTCCTTAAACTCCCTGCAGGGGCAGCCAAACTGAAGCCGGTTGTTCTGGAGAGTGGCTGCTTTAGTGTCTCACGTGTCTCTGCCTTTGAGCTCTCTGCTGAGGGCAAGGCACCTCTAATCCCAGCAGCTGGGCATGCATCCATAGATCACAGCTCCCATTCTCTTGGGCCTGACCCCACTTTTTGCTGGGGCACAAACAATTCTCCCAGATGGTGCCTATAGTAGATCATAAACATGCCTCGCGCTGCCAGGTATGCATCACTGCTGAGTGTGGGGAGCCGACGAGGAGACGCTGTTTCCCTTGGCATCAGAAATGTTTCTTTGTTGGGATTTTCCTCTTTTCTCTGGTAGGTAGGAATTGTAACACCCAGGAGCTTTCAAAAACTCTCCACCCACAGCAGCTCCCCACAGCGCTGCAAAGGGGCACGTAGGGAAGGAGTGGAGGAGGAAGAAGAGGTGACATAAACTCATCAGGAAGCAGAGCCAGAAACGGGAAGTGTTTCTAAGCCCTCACCTGCAATGCAATATTCAGAATGGTCAGGCTGATTTGGAGGCTGTAGTTCTGTGATAAGTTTTGGGGAGTGCTTTGGAAAGAGCTGGACAGTCCCCAGCTTGGTCTCTCTGCAGTATGACAGCAATACGCTCTATGGCTATTCATCTCCCAGCATGACCAGCCCACGTCGTGGGGACCACGCATGCTGCCCATGCTCTTGGATGGGGCTGTGTGTTTTGGAGGTGCTCCTTCCTCCTCTCTGTGCGTTCATTTCCTTCTTTGCACACAGTGTCCTAAGATGCTCAACTGGAGATCATGGGGATCTCGGTGATCTGTCTGCTCATAATCATTAACTGTACAACACACTGAGACTGCATTCACCTCCTTTCCCTCCTCTAACTCTTTCTTGCCATATAAGCCACCAGTCTTTCCTCCTGTCTGTACAATCTGATGTTTGAGCTCAGATTCCCATATGGAAATTCATATTTTCCATGTCTGACTTCCATAAGGGCCCTCCCCCAATACCACACTTTTAAGATGTGAACATCAAATCAAGATTTTTTTCCTATCCTCAGACAGCAGAAAACAATAAATATTTACTGTTCCTCCAGCTATTTACAAAGGCAAGTGGATGTTCCACCCCCAATGAAGGCAGGACGTAGTGAAAACCATACTTCAGGGCTCCTAAATAAAAGCAGCTCCACAGACCAGCCGGCTGAGCTGAGCTCCAGCGCCACTCCCCTGCCCCCCCTTTCCTTTCTCACCCCTTTCTCCAAGTCCCCAGCTGCAAAGCAGAAAGGCAACAAATCTTCAAAGGTCAAACACTGGCTTGACAGGGTGGGAGAGTTTGGTGTCTGACTTGCGATGTGGGGTGGTTTTCCCAAGGCAGTATGACAGGCTGTTTCAAGGACGACACCTCAGAAGTAAGATGGATATTTGGGGTCTGAGTTGGATGACAGCCACCTAACAGATTGAAAAGAAGCGTAAAAGGACAGCCGCGTGATGCTGGCACCAGAGGACCAGCCCCCTGATTAATATCTTCACATGCAGGTGGGAAAGAAAGCCCTCCCCTCCTGTCTCCATATTGGACTGCCTCAGAGACTGGGGGAAGCACATTCTGAAGTTCCTCTGGCAGAAGAGCATCCCTCGCAGCAAGGAAAAAATGGTCAAAAGCAGGGCAGCTCTGAGGCATGGTACATACAGGTCTCCCTGGAGCGATGTGCAGAAGGTACCGGCCTGACTGTGCACACTGGAAAAAAACTCAGCTGCCTAAAACAGAGACAGTGCAAAGAAAATAATGAAGCTTCTGTATTTGTGCCATGAGTTTTGTGAAAGAGAGTCTATATCCGGGATCACATGTGCCCATGACTTAGTACCTGCTGTAAATAGCTGAGGTACAGGGAGGAAGAAAGAGGTCATCTTTCCCCATGCACAACTGAAGATTTTACTAGCTAGACTCCACCGTAATTTGCAGGCAAGGGGAGGTGGCAGGGACTGCTGTAGCTTTCCATGCTGACCCATTCAGCTGGATGGATGTGGGTCATGCAGCTGGCAGAGCACATCAGGATATCGGCAGTCCCCTGACAGCCAAAGCTAGGAGGAGCATCTGCTCTCTCCTTCACTTAGGCCCAGAGTGGAATTGGGCCTGGCAATCGACACACGCCTGGGGCTAGTTTGGTTCTGCGCATAAACCATCCCTGGGGGAAGGGAGGCATTTCAAACACATTTTCTTGCCCCAGACAAGGGGGTTAAGTTCATGCACCTGGTGATATAAGCAGTTGAGACTGTTAGAAACTGAGGGCAATTCCCACCATATTTATTTTTTTTTTCTACTTTGCATTGAAAAAAACAAGGACTAAGAATCATTTTGGGATATTTTTGGATCTGATTTTCTGACAGAAGTTCATAAGTTTGTGAGGAAACCCAACAGCTAATGCAAAACTCCTCTGATGCTCTGATGAAGCAAATGCTGGGGCCCCACATGTGGTCCGGTGAAGATCACGAGCAGCAACTGTGTGACTTTCTCGACAATGTCATGAGTCCCAATTAGCAACCTCAGGCATCTTTGTAAAGCAGTGGTGCACCTTTTCTTTTAGGGGCCAGGCTATCACCTCATCCTGCTCTAGGTAATACCCCAGGGGTACCAAAATAAAGTTCCCAGATAGGCTCTGTCAGGCTGTCTTCCCATCAGCTAAGCTATCGGAGACTTTCAGCCCCACAGCATAGCCACATACAACAGCTTTAGCTGGGCAAAATGTACTGACTGAGAAGCTGGGAGAAGGTTTATCCTTTTTTACACCATTTTGTCAATGGTTTTCTCTATTAGACTTTTTCTTCAATAGGAATTGTTTCAATTCAGACCCTCAGGGATAGTCTGCGCATAACTTTTCATACTGACTTAACTATATTAGCTTCAAAGCCAATGTAATTAAAGTAGTATTCCTTCCTCCTCCACAGTCACACTTTAACTGGTATAAAGGGACTTATAATGTTACTGCTTACATGAAAATGAACTGCATTAATTCTTCCTTCTCTGCACACCTGTATTACATCTGGACAGCTGCAACATCACCAGGGGATGGACTGGGGATGAAATACCGAAACCCTTCTGACAAAGTCAAATGAGTCCAAGTGTAGGCAGGTAATGCTAACAAGGCAGACCATCTTACACTCTGGTCTTACGTTTAGTGCGACAGACTGAGAATCAGCATCTATGGGTGTGAGGAGAAGGAATCTAGAAAGTTTGATTTGAGGCACCGTGTCAAGAAAGTGGAAGTTACAGCTTCTGGTCTCACACCAGCATTAGGATCTCCGTTCCTGATGTCGAAGAACAATATGGTGGTTTCAATTATTGCCTCTAACTATCACCTCCTACACACAGCCCTGAGAAGTCTCACAACTCCTTTGGGTGCTGAAGTTCGCAGCCATCCCTCCACTTTCCCTGCCCCGACTTTCCCTCTTCCTGAACTCCAAGTCTCCTTCCGAAGGAACTGGCTGCACCCCGCATCAGGCGAGCACCTCTAAGTCACTGCAGTCATCTTCCCTGCACAGACGCCAAACAAAGTGCAACATAATTTCACATTTGTCACTTCCCAGGCTCCTTCCCAGTCTCCCTGATTTGTGGTTTCTATTTCAGGAGCTCTGCAAAGGAGCTCGGCTGATTAATCCTCCCTCTACGAACTAAAAGTAGCTGTAATCCCAGGGCATGGGGGAGGGACCCTTAAACATCCCCGGTGGAAAGAGGCAGTATTAATTCTGGCATGGGAACAGCACTTAGCTTGCCTGCAGAGTGACTTAATTTGTTTCTTAATGGACACGATGCTTTGCTGATAAAAGCCCTAAAGTGCCTTTAAAAAAAAATTAAGAAAGTGATTGTTCATTCTTTACCCATTGGAGATTTCATTTGTAATGTTTATGCTCCAGCCTGGAAAGCGGAAGGGTTATGCTTCGGATGGGAAGTTAACACATGTGCAGGCTCAAGTACTTTGTTAACTTTGACAGGGAAGGGAGGAGCCCACAACTGAAATGCAGAGAGAAGCTCACTGTAGGAATGATTGTCCAGCCAGAGCTTCAAGGCAGGGTGGGAAGAATGCCTAGATATCCAGGGAGATTTTTTACCTATGATTGTGTGTGTTATAGGAAAAAGAGATGGAAGATTAAAGCCTGCATCTAAATTTCCCTAAACTGAATAGTAAGGAAAGTCAGCTCTAACATGAGTCAGGTTCCCAAAAGCTGTCACCGAACACTACTGCGTGGGCAGAGAGTGCTACCAACCACTTGGCTCTTCCTTCTGATGCAGCCTTCAGGTGCTGATATTTCCTTATAATTGCTGATATCTCAGGGAAATGGAGGAGGAGCAGTGGTAGGTCCTACAGAAGGAGCTTTTTAGATGATATATGACATCAGAATATCAACCAAATATTCAGAAACTGAAAATCAGATCACTGCCTGGCTCTGGATCCTGGCCCAGCACTTTGTTTTGGCCATTCCTGCAGGCTGAATTTGTGCTGCTGACCACTGCCAGGGAATCTAGCTCTGAGCTAGAATAACCATTTCTTTAATCTAACATGACAGTTCCTGTGCTCTGTAATGCATGAAGGCTATTACATTTCTAGGGACCGTGGGCTTTCATCTTAGACCCAACATCCAGGTTTTGGTGCCCAGCTTCAAGTGCTGGAGCTCCTGCTTGCACTCTTTGCCACATTTACCTGGAGTTGCTGGGCAAGTGCCAGCTCCAGCACTGCCATTTCTGCACACATCTGTGGCAGGCAAAGACTTCCTGGCATCCCCTTGGTATTTGCTATGTGCCAGGGATGGTGCTGCAGCAGCGTTGCTTATGTTTCCTGGCAAGGTTAGTGGGTCACCCTCTTCCACCTCTGCTAGTCTGGAATCCCTTG
Source organism: Burhinus bistriatus (assembly GCA_013397275.1). Classification (NCBI taxonomy): domain Eukaryota; kingdom Metazoa; phylum Chordata; class Aves; order Charadriiformes; family Burhinidae; genus Burhinus; species Burhinus bistriatus. The sequence goes on along the minus strand of VYXH01009785.1, from coordinate 139,464 downwards.
TTTGGTAATTCTCACACTGGACTTCTTGGAGATGCATGGCTGGCAGAACACCATCTCCTCTTACATCTGGAAGCCTCTTCTAATAGCATCAGGATGGAGGGGAAAGGAGCCCCTCATCAGAGCTTCATCCCTCTCTCCAGGGTGAGAACAGCAGACTGGGTCAGAAACAGAGGGCTTGGAGGTTGGAGTAACTCCACAGCAGAGAGCTTTGTCCCTGTCTAGGAGATGAGGATGGAGCAGCAGAGCTTCCAGGGGCCTGGACCAAAGGAGATGAGAAGCTAACGTACAATATTTGAGCTCACAGAGAAAACTTGATGATCCAGGAGTATCAGCAGGAGATCAGAGCTATAAAGGGCAATAAAGCAAAAGAACGTGACTAGCTACTAAAAATAAAGCTTCTTGAGTAATACTGTATTAGCCCATTGACTTCAGCAGGAGAAAAATACCCTAAGAGCAACCAGGTATAGAAAGGCTAGGCCAAAGCTGAAGGAGGGGGAACGTGCTCAAGAGTCTCTGTTTTGTGTCGCCCTGTCATGAGCACTCAACAAGGTTCAAATACTGGTGAAAGCTGCGTATCCTCCTGCCCCAGTGAGCAGAAAACACACTCTTTTGTCTGCAGAGCACGAAGGATGAACATGAGAGACATGGAGGCACTTGGCACCAGGCAAAGTCAAAGTCCCCTGACATTGGGCAAATCCAGGTTGAAATCAGTGCAGGAAGCCCCGTGCTCTCTTGGGCTTCCCTTCTTGCCTATCAGGTCAATATGCTGTTACATGCTTGTGCAGGAGAAACCAGGGAAATCCCCATCCTAGATGCACTGTTCTCTGGCACTGAACATCCAGCCCAAATCCTGATCTCACTTTTACAGGCATCAAGGCAGCATCAACATCATTTTAGCAACTTCAGACTTAGAGTGGTGTCACCACGATCAGAATCAGGCCTCCAGTCATTCCTGGCATGATACTCTGTCTCCCTCCCCTTCTTCCTCCCCTTATTTTCTGCTCTCTGTAAGATAATTCACTAAAAATATTGCAATGTGTTCTTTATTCTGGCTGCCTCTTCAAGACCTTCCTGTACCTTCACCTCTTACCCATCCCACTCTGCAGGAATTTCACAAATCACTGCAGGTACACTCACCTAACTTGAGGACATGCATCACCTAAATGCCCTCTCCACAAACTACCTTTCACCTCAAGGACAGCAAGAAAAGCTGCTCTCGCTGGCTGGTCCACTTCTCGCCTCGCAGAGGATGTGTGAGGAAAACTCCAGACGCAGCAGTATATTGATCTAAATTAAACACACACACAACCTAATTGAACTGACAGGAAACTGGTGTTTAAAGGCAGAAAATTAAAGCTGTTAATATAATAATGAACAGTTGTGCTTACTGTCTGTGTCTCTGACATTTCATATTGTCATCTCACCAGTTAATCACCGCCTCTCCCCCTTTTGTGGGAGTTAATGTGTTTTCATCCGTTCACCCAACAAGGTAGCTCTCCAATTGTTTGACAGATACTAATATATCCTACCTGCTAATGAGCCACCAAGCTGGAGCTGCACAGGTGATGAAATAATAACCACCCACCGCTCTACAATAACCTGGTCAGGCCAGGCACAGTGCACTACATGCCTGCTTGCTGCTCACCTTGGCCCCTGGGATGAGGTAAGCCCCCTGGTAGCCCCACTTGCCCTCTCGGTGCTGGGGTGGGGGGACATCAGGAGTGACTCCATCTGAGCAACGATGCTATGCTTCTGCAGGAGGAGGGGAGAGCCGTGGCTGCTGCCTTTGGCCAAGGAGGTCCCTCCCCAGCTCAGGGCTGGGATGTCGGACCCTGGCCATGGATGTGGACCCCAGCCCAAACTGCTGCACCATCCATGGCTTTGCAGGGCACCCGGCAGGTCTGCCCATGCAGCTGTTCCCAGAACAAGTCCTGGAGGTTTTGGAGACACTGGGCTAAACACTGGTCCTGGCTTTTGTAGCAGTTCAGCTACTCTAATCTCCAGCTGAGAGCTGTGAGGACTTCAGCCTGCAGCCAGTCAAGGCTGGGCCATTTCAAACAGTTTCTGCAAGTTTGCTGGCCAGCTGCCACCTGTCTGCTTGCTGAGAATCAGGGGCATGAGGACCATGGCTCGACGGCTTTTTTTTGCTCGGGGAACTGCACTCACGGGTAAGTAAATATCTCTGCTCCAGAGATGGGGAGCCCGAGGAGAGGACCTGAGGACAGGCTCGCTTGTGGGTCAGAAGCAGGACTGGGAAATGGTCCCTTTTGCCAGCTGCCAGCGCTACCAGTTTCCATTTCCAAGAGTGGAAGTGGGAGAAGGGGAATGAGGCTCATCCACCTTTAAAGACGACCTGTGAGCTGATTTCCTCCACTGATTTTCCAATAAACTTGACTACATCGCTCGAGTGGATTCTTGACAGTCTCAGCATAACAGAAAGGGCACCGCACTCCCCTACGGTAGCCCCCATGAAGGCTGCACAAGCTCAAAGCCTGTGGAATAAATGTTACATTACCCAGGCCAAATCCTACTTTGCGCTGCCCACCAGTCATCTCCTAGGTGATGCGTAACTACCTTGTTAATGGTAGAAGAATGAGCTTGGCATTGCCAAAGTGATTGCACCTATGGCTATTCATCATAATGACTGGGAGACACCTTCTTCTGCTTGCATAGCCAGTGTGTGCAGAGTCCAGCTGGGAAGGAAGAAATCCAGAGGAAGGAAGGAAGGAAAAGCCAACGTTCTCCTGATCCGTCACCATGGGGCAAATGCACTGTGTGGGGTTAAGGAGTGGGCTCTGGACACTCACACTGGGGCCTCTGACTTGAAACATGGGGATAAGCAGGACCTTGAATGGATCCTGTGGTCATATCCTTACTGAGATTTCCAGAGGAGAATGCAAAAACCTCTGCAACATAAATTTATAAGAGCATGTGTCCTTTAGGGCAGCTTTCTCCACCACCCATCTCATAGAAACTGGCTTATGCCATGAAGCATGGGGATTTATTGTCCATCGAATAAAATTAAAGTTATTCCATTATCCATATTCACATGTAATTTTTTATTTTGGCCCCGTTCTGTTTTTCGGATGTGTTAATTTCCGACAGCAAGGAGTTCCATGGACCTGGAACTATGTATCACACAAAAACAATTTCCCAGCTTTTTACGTTGAGTTTTTCAATTTAATGATTCATCTCCATGAAAGAAAGTAATTAGGAGCATCCAGTATACCTGCTTTAACCTATCTATTGTTTTACTCATGTCTACCATGTCCCTTGCTATTTATCTCTTCTGTTTGATAAAGAGATCCAGTATTTTCCACCCCAAGTGTTTTCTGTCTGGTTACCAGTTCCTTCCACTTCTCCTACATCTTTTCCAAACAGATCTCCTGGGCTGAGTACAGTATTGCAGGTAAAAGCAAGCCATCTTGCAATATCACAGCATTGCCACATAGTTGATGTCCTATCGCATTTCCAGCTGTTCTTTGCTTTGCTTCAGCACCTTCCTGCATGTTGGAGGGGTTTCACAGAGCTCTCTGTACCAGAAAGCTCACTTTTTTCCTTCCCTTAAGTGAAGACTTTGAATTTCATGGAATAGTTTAAACTATCTCTCCCTGCTGCTCACCCATGATGGCACCCACATCTTTAGGAAACAGATTATTGGCTTTGTCCAGCAGTTTCCCATCCTCTGCATCCCTGTCCACTTGTCACATCCTCCTTCAATTCTCTCCGTTACAGGGCTGCATGAATTGCCCTCTGGTCCCTGAGTTAGCCCCATGTACACAGACCCACACCAGCTGCTGGGAGCAGTGCTGGGTGGAGATGGATGGAGACCTCTTCCCCTGCAGTTTACTGAGGAGCTGCAGGAAACCAGTCTCCAAGCCCAGTGCTCCCACTACCTGAGATGTGAAGAACAAAATAAATCTCTGTTCCCCCAAGGGGGAATCAGTACTTGTGGGTGACGTTCAGGCTCCTGCAGGGAGCAATGAGGCAGTCAGATAGCCCCCACTGCTGCTCCTGTGCAGCTTCCTCACAGTTTAAGCCAGACGGGTTTGCTTCAGTGCTTGGGTTGATAAAATCCAGAGAACAGTCAGCAAGAGCCACTTAACAAGCAAGGACAGCAGAAATCTTGTTTCAGAGAGAGAGGACAGCAAGGCAAAGTGGAGTGGGACTGTCCTGCTGAGCAGAGCCAACTCCACAACCCACTACCAACACATCGCAGAGCATCACTGCGCTAGTGCCTGGGGATCGCTGCCAGCAAGGGGGATGCTCAGTGGAGATGCTTCACTTCTAGGCAGTCACGGTCGCTGGCACCACATGCTGCGTGGAAGTCAGCAGGGATGAGACGTGTGGATAGGGGTGATCAGAAAAGCCGAGATGTGATGAGCTGTAGCAGTGAATCAGCTCTTCCCCTGGCCTGGCCTGGCCTTGTCCACGTGAAATGGCCAGCAGACTTTGGGTGGAAATCACGACTACTGTGCCTGCCTTTCTCATGGGCACTGAGCCCAGCCACATACCCCTACCCACAGGCTCCATCCTCTGACAGGTCAGTAGTATCCAGGCTTGCCCTGTAATTTGCCACTCAGAGGTCTCTTTTGGGGCACTTTGCTCCTTACCCAGCCCACAGCACAACCAAGAGGAATGCAGTGTCACCTCCGCCAGGGAAGGATGTAATTTCCCATTGCCCAGGCTATAAAAGTATCTTTCCTAGTTTTATAGACACCTGCTGACAGGCTTTAAAAATAGGGGACCCAATTTCCATTTTCATGGTGTTCCCTTATATAACATAAAGGAGCTTTAAATTGGAGTGATCTATATTCATCTCATGGTTTCTTTTGGCTGCCAAACTGCTGTAAAATCTGTTGTAGTGTAAATGAGAACCAGGTCCAAAATGTTCCTCTACAGCAGAGAACAGTGCCGGCCCCTCCAAGGCTTTGAGCAAGGTACCTGGCAAGGGGGAAAGAAGGAGAAATCCCATGGTCAAGGAGGGAGGGAAGTAGGAGGGCAGGGAGGGAAACGTGACCCTGACAGGTGTGTTTGAGAAATAGCCCTCTACCAGCTCATGGCTGCAGATAGGTCTCAGGGATGTGAATGCTCAAAGAGGTCACATGTGAGTCTAGGCTTGTGAGAGAAATAGGCACTATGCAGGTAACACCTACAGTGTCACCGTGTATATGTATGTGTATAAATCTATATGTATATACATGGTTATCCCTGAGTTTTGGCGAAACTTTTCAAATTTGTTTCAAGTACCGCCAAGATCCAGTGGATTACTGATAATTTAGAGTTATTCTTCCTGTACAAGATAACAAGTTTCATACGCAGTGTAAGCAAATATGTCAAGCAATTTCTTGGTTCACCCATCTGTAGCTGCCAGTCATGCTAGGATTTATGTATTAACTGCGTTGGATCAAATGTCAGCTCAAATGTTGGATAATTTGGGGAGGAGGCCAGTGTTTTTCCAACTGAAAAGAACCTGCTGGAAAATGAACAGGACTGCGAGCAACGGTATAGTTTTGCTTATTTAATCCCTGACAAATGCTGCAGGCAGCAAGGCTGATCACCTCCCCTGTTAAAACTGGGAAGATAACGGTAGTTTTGGTGTACACCCAGCTTACATGGAGGTAGCCATGGCTATGGGCAGCACTCCCCTCTGACCTCCTCCGCTATGCCTACGGGTGCAAAGTGATCATTGCGACTCTTGGGCTTGGAGGAGGAGGCAGCACAGCTGCCAAGAGTCAGCGAACAGCAACTGCTCAGCAACAGGTTTCCCTAACAACTGCCAGCCTCCACAAAAAACATCTTTTTCTTTCAGGGTGTCTATTCAGGCTCTCCTCTCACTCCTTACAGATGGACCAGCACAGCTCGGAGGCATTTTGTTTTTACGATCAAGATCCACAAAGGCTCCCAAGTGGCTCTATGCATTTATCCTCCAAAGCAAGTGGTACAGCGAGAGGAGGACAGCAGTGCCCCATCCCTTGGACCCACACTAAGCTTCAGAGAAACTTTCTGGCTTGAACAAATTGCGCTAAGTGAAACCCTGGGACCTGCACCAGGCCAGTGGCTGAATGCTGGCATGTCCCAAGGTCCCCCCAGAGGTGCTTTGAGGACTGGAGGAGGGACAACCTCTCTGACTTTTGTGCCTTTGCTCTGATTGTGGTACCTCTTGCCCATCTAATTCCCTGTGGGACTCTGAAACTGCTGGGAAAACCAGTAGGTGGGCAAAGGGGAATCAGCTTTCACCTGACTGCCTCTGCCTTAGAGCATCCTGGAAAAAGTCAGGTAAGGGTTTCTGGGATGTTGAAAGAGGAAGGAGGGAAGAGGGAGTTTCCCAACCTAGCAAGGCTGAAAGGACATGAAGTTTGTAGGAGGCAGCCTTCAGCCAACAAGGAGGCTTTGTCTGAGGTCTCTGGTGCATTAAAGAGATGTGCAAAGTGCAAACACACTGCCCAATGCTTCACAATAATGTCCTCTCACCACAGAGTTACTGTCACTGGGTGACACAGCATTTGAGATGAAAGACAGGACCATGTGAATGTCAATGGTCTGGGTAACAGACCAGGAGACCCATTAACTCTCTCCTTTCATGGATTTCTGCTCTAAAATAAATTGACAGTTGGCTTCAGGCTCCCCCTACAGAAAACAGCTTTCTGGTGTCTAACTGGTGGTCTTCTCATTCTGCAAACATTCATTGCTCCTTATCATCACATATTTTTCTTCAAAGAGAGGGGTCAGATAGTCCAGAAGCTAGTGGAGTGCTGCACATTTTCCAGCCAGAAAATGTGAAAATAGCTAAATGAAGAGAGCAGGTTAGAATTGGTCCAGGACGCTGGTACTCTTTGTCCTAGGGAGAAAAGCTGTGGCATTTGTCAGGGATTAAAGGTATCACTAGCTGTACAGTTCCTCCAGGTCTTGCTGACTCTTTTGTTGAGCATGGATTCAAAGGACAGAGAGTGGCTGTTCCCCGCGAGCACGGACACAACAAAATACCATGCCATTTCCCGCAGCAGCTGTTTCCCATAGTGGGGTACCGATGCAGATTGGCGCTGCTTACTTTGTAGGAAAGGCCAGAAGCAGAACCTCGAGTGATGCCACGTGCTTGTCTTCTTCCTGTAACTTCCTGTTGCTGAGACTCGTCACATCTCCCTCCAGTCACCTTGGCCAACACATCCTGAGCAGAGAGATTGCTGTCGCCAACTGAAGCAGATCTGAGGAACAAGAAAAATCACAGCACTTGGCTCTTCCAAGAGCAAGACCTGTCCACAGCAAGCCAAAGGATGAGCGGGAGTCAGGAGTGACTCTTCCTGAGCTCCCAGACAAGCATGCCAGGTTGTCCTTCCCAGAAGACTTCTCCAGTTGGGATCATTCCTCCAAGGATCGCTTTGTTTTTGCTATTTCCTAGCTCATATTTGACTAGTTAAAAGTTTTATCAGCCAGGGCCATAAATTACCATGACAGCTTCTAGGGAAACTCGGCCCTTTCGTCTCCTGCTCATTTCCTCTCTGTCCCTTGCCATTGATCAAACCTGCGGAGTTTCAGACTTTTCAAAAGCAGAAACAAAGAGAACTCCAACCCTGTCTAATTGAGACGTGGGTAAAGTTAAAAAGCAGCTGCCATGCGTGTATTTGCCTCAATTAAATTGGCTCCTTGATATTTCTGATAATTTCTTTTTCTTGTTTCCTTATTTTTTTTTATTTCAGCTTTATGATTAATGGCCGCTGTGATGGGCTGACATTTCAGCTTTTCACATATTCCACATCCCTGTTAAATGGCGGGGGCTCACGCTCCTATTTGCAAGGAGCGAGAGGACCGCAAGTTGTACTATTAATCAATGGGGTAATTAAGCCGGGGTGTGGAGGGAGAGCTTGGAGCCCGGCTCCTGGCAAACATGATACCCCCCAAGGAACCTCGAAAATGTTTGTATCCAATGCGCTCTGCACCTGACAGCAAAGTGGCTCGGCTGAGCAGAGGGCTCAAGGCGGTATCACTGCACTGCTTGAAGGTCATTAATTTGTGTCTGATGAGGAAGAAAAAAAGCGATGAAAGCCAATGCTTTTCCAATGTATGGATTGAGGGCTCTAACAGGCCCTGAAGCGCTGATGTTGGAGAGCAGGAGTTGTGTTTCAACCCATTAAGCCCTGGCCTGACTTCCAATGTCAAAAAGGAGATGGATGATGGTGCTGAGAGCACAGTTTCCTTGCACAGGAGTTTGGAGGCCACACAGTAAACTTTGAACTGGAGGGAGTGTGAGGAATATCAGGCTTTGCTGGGGGCTGCCTCTGTAATAACAAGAGTTTCAGACATTGTAACTGTCTCTGATCCTAAAGGGACTTCAACCAGCCTGGGTACAGGAATCGGTCACTGTGCTGAAAAGGGAAGGGCAGCTGCTCCTGGAGGGAAACAGTCACAGCGGTGTAAGGCAGCACCACATGCCAGGAAGGGGGGACTGATCCTTCCATTTAAAGGAAGCACTGGAGTCCAAAAGCAATGAACTCAAGTAATGTTTAACCATGATCCTAAGGGTACATCCTGAGTTGCATGAGCACTATGGTTGCTTACCAAAAACCCTCAAATTTCCATAGGCAGGTTTCTTGGTCAGGTCTCTGCTAGGTCAGTCATTCTGCAGCTGGGGAGATCGGAGAAGGTCGTAGCCCGAGATGGGCGATGAGCTTTGTGCACGAGCAGGGGAAAGCACAGCTGAGGGATGAGCGATCAGGATTCTCTCTTTCTGCCCCTGGTGCAGCATTTCTGAACAGAGGTGCCAGCCCAGCATTTAGTGTTTGAAGAAGCATCAAAGCACGGAATACCCTTTCATCTGAACAGGCGCAGAATTGACTCCCTTGCTGTTGAAGGGGTAGTTGCACAATATGGTGTGTTCAGCAACAGACAAAAAGACGCAGGTTAAAAATAATCCTTCCAGAAAAGGGCTGGAGAAGCTAACCTCGATCTTCTTATCAATGCACAGCATAGCTCTACAATCAGTGGTATCAGGACAACTGAGGGGGGCTGCAAAATGTGGTACAAGAGCAGGAATTTCTTAAGTCAGCTTTGTGAGCAAAGGAAACTTACGATGTAGTTACACCCTCCCAGCAAGCACAGCAGCAGCAGCAGATCTCTGCTGTCTCTGCATTTCTGTTTCTCCCTAGATGGGTGTAGTTACAGTAAAAGTAGTCTAGGCAATCCAAGCTACCCCACATAAAATAACAGCAGTGAAAACAACAGTTGAAAGCTTTGTCTGCCATGGCTGTACGGGGCTTGTAGATGATGTTCCCAGTCCTAGGAACAGGAAAGGCTTCTCTAGGAGATCAGGACACCTTCAATCACCATGTTGCCTAACTAGCGTGGACGTGGAGGAAGTTGTGCTTACTCTTTGGAAAGACTCATAGAGCAGCAGCCCTCAGAGAAAGGAGCAGTGCTGGTAATTAGCTATTGCAGAGAGCTCTCTGGTTCGGCACCACAACAGTAATTATCCCACACTGACTGAGAGGGGAGCAAAGAACAGCAAAGCAAAGAGGAGAAACTCCCAGACTATTCCGTATGGCTGCCTCTCTTTCTGAAGTACCAGCAGAGACATAACAAGAAGAGATGCAAGAGCCCCTTCTTGGGCAAGTGGTGTCCAAACCCCCTGTCTTTCCTGCTGCCCTGCCAAACCCAACTCTGAGATGTACCATACATGTAGTCTCCAACCTAACTAAAACAAGGGATGAGCAGCAAGTGTTTTCCCTGAACTACAGCATCTCCCAAAACACGGTTTGGGAGGCCTGGGAGGTCCAGCAGAAAAGGATTTAAGGAGGCTTTGACAAGGGGGAACAGGGTCACAAGCCTCAGAAGGGGTAACACCAGAGGGACATGTTGGCACAGCTCACCTTGCCTGGGGAGTTTCTGGTGTGGGTACGTGTCTGCAGAGAGACTCAGCTCTAACTAACCCTGCTGGGGTAGGAGCATGGACCAGCAGATCTCATGAGGTCCTTTTTCTCCCATTTTCTGCAGCTGCTATGAAAAGGGACTCTGTAAATAAAATAAATCATCATCTTAATTCTCCCATAACCAGAAAACAGGCTTAAGCAGAGCAAATAGATTTAGATATAAAACCCAAGGGACAGGCAGCTCCATTGGAAGCCACAGCTTTATCCAGTAACCCCAGTCATTTCCTCCCTCCCCCGCTAAATAATTCAGAGCTTCATTTTCTTATCTGCTCTAATCTGGGTTTGTACAAACCGGCCCTGCTGTTAAGTAACATGAACGAGATAAAGAACAACAAGGCATCTTTGTGCAGGGGGAGCCTCAGCAGGCAACATACCTCCTCTTTGTGCTGCCACGCTCTGCGAGAGAGGAACTGGCATCTTTCCTCCACTCTGGCACATTTGCTTCCCTTCATTTTCCTTCCATGCTCCTTTCCCCACAAGGATTCCATATGTGCCTAGGCTGGCCTCTACCTGGAGTGGGGAAAGCCAAACAGCACTGGGCGGGAGGGGGGAGAAAAAAAAAATGCCCCAAGCTCTGTAATAGACTTTTCATGACATTTACTAAATCTTTTAGAAGTTTTCCTTCTTTCTGCACTAAATATCAGTTGCTTAAGATAATCTGCGAACCTGTAGAATGGCCATTAGGAGCTCCCTGGTGACTAGGTTAATTCACAGTAAATTACAGTCACTGCCAAGGAGATTGCAGGGAGGTTAGGAGGAGATTGGAAGCGGCAGGCAGTAAAGCACTGTAGCATTTACCAAAAAAAGAAAACAGAACAATAATCAAAACTCTCCCTTGTAAGGAACAAGGAGGCCAGGCACGCTGGAATATGGTCATTTCCAAACTCTGACAAATGCTGGTAAATACTGGGATCAACACTGGGCAAGTTTTGTGAGTGACAGGCCAGCAGTAGCCAGTGTTATCATGCCAGGGAAACGTGAGGAGTAGCCACTGAGACCACCCTCTTCCCAACTCTTTTTTAAATTGGTAGCACCCAGGAGCGCCAGGCAAGAACCAAAAACTTGGCTGCACCAGGCACTGTACTCATGGAAAGTTGTTCTTCAGGCAGACAACAACCTTTTTCACCTTCCCTTCCCTTTCTCCTTACCATCCTTCCATCCTCTCCCATTTCACTGTTAGTATGATGGCAGTGACCCTGTCACCAGCCCCGTCACTGGTGTTGCTGTGAGTACCTGGGCTTTTTAATAGCCCAAATGTTTGTTAGTGCACTGGGTGCACCACAGCTCAGAGGCAGGCACTCTAGGCGCATGACCCTCGTCCTGGTGATGACCGGGTAATTTTAAGCATTAAATGGAGGACAAGTTCCCTGTGCAAGTCACATCTCACAGACCACACCTTGCCTCCTTTCTTCTGGCTCAGTTGGGACACCAAATCCCTCCCATCCGTTTGGCCACCCTGATTTTGAGAATAAGTACATTTTCATAAACACACTTGAGAGGGGGAAAAGGAGGAAAATGCCGTGACCCAGGCAATCCCCATATTATTGAACAATAATGTGAGTCACATGCAATGTCTAAGGTCTGTGACAAAATTGTGCCTGGAGAGCTTTTTGGAGAATGACAGGGAGCAGTCTCCACTGTAGGACTGTCCCTAGCTAACTAGGGACTGCGGCTGCCCTGCTGCAAACCTTCTCAGGGCTCCCAGAACAACTGTCTGCATCAAAAAACTGCCAGAATTTCTTCACCACGGCTGCAAGACACAAAAGACTCCCTCAACACACTTGTACAATGTCTGCATCACTTCAAGAGACCAGTGCAGTGAGGACCAACCTGGTGCATAGCGGCAGTGTGGACAAAAAGCAAAAGGACACGTGGCAGATGTCACCATGCCGCTGCAGCTTCTCTCCAGCCTCCAACCCAAGCCCTATTTCCCTTCTCTTGATATTTCCAAGGTCTCTTGCTCCAGCCACTGCTCCAGCTACCAGCCAATATTCCGGTCCCTCTGATATTCTGGCTGTGGCTCTCCAGCATACAAAAGCCTGGTATTCAAAAAAGTCCTGGTAAGTTGGTAGTAGATCATCCTCCAAAGTGCTGGGGTTTCCTGCACAATGCAGCTTAATACATTCCTCCACCATCCGCCCCAGGAAGCTGCACCAGGCAGCTGCTTTAGAAAGGGAACGCCCTGACTGCTGACAACCACCTTTTCTCTGAAGTGGGCAACAGGCAACAAGGTATAGAGGCCCCTGGAAATTCAGATATCATCTCATCCCCCCTTCCCTTCCTCTTTCTCTTCCTCCCTCCCTCCCCAGCAGCCTCTGGACTGCTGGTTCTTTTAATATGAACTTTAATTTCTGCTGCTAGTAAAATTTAACTCTACCAAAAACTAATTTGTGCTTTTTTGTTTTCTTCCTAAAAGTATACGTACTAACCCATAGGAAAGGCTTCCTTTCTTCTGCCAACCAGTATCAACAGTCAATCAGAATCTGTCAACATAGCAATTTTATCATCTCCAACTCGGGTAGCAATGCAGTCGTCATGGGAACCAAATAGTAACTATGGAATAGCTGCCTTAGTAACAACAACAAAAAAATGTGTTGGCATAAAATTGCATTTGTAGTAAATTTCAGTTAACACTTTAGAAATTAAACAGTCACTATGTGAATCCTGGAGTTTGTAAATCCAAGGGCCCTCTCCAGGGAAACGATGGCTTTTAAAGTTCCCCAAGATCTAATCTCATCGCTGGCCCCTTGTGCTACAAGTTGGAAGAGAAGAAACAGAGGGAAACGCCTCTTTATTTTGATACAGGCATCTGTGTAACATGAGATTAAGGATGCAGCAGCTTTATTTGGCTTGAAGAGGCAACCTGAATTCCTTATGTAAAGAGTTAATTTGTGATGCTGCGGAGAACAACTAACTACAGAGGCTTTAAAGGCAGCTTGCTTTGGTCTGTGTCAAGATCCAAAGGAACATGACCATGGGCAAACAGCAGGAAGGGAAACACAGAAATTGCTGTACCAGAACAGACCTGTGGCTCAGTACTCTGGGGCATATCCACATTTCAAAGGAAAATGCATATTCTCAAAATGCTTTTGGTCACATATGCACAGATACTCAGCTTTGCAGGATAGTGGGTCATTCCCTTAATCCATTTGGTGCTCACGCTATATTCCCAAAAGCAAGAGAACAGAAAGGCAGGGTATGTCTAAGAAGAACGCTTGCTGGGTTTTTCTTTTCACAGGACAGGTTTAATACACTCAGTGCTTTTATCCCCTCCAGACCTCTGGTTTCTGTCCTGTAACACCTTTGGAAATGGAAAAAGTCAATCCTAGCTTTACTTTGTACATGACCTCTAAAGATTCTGCCAGATCTTCTTGCATTGCATAGACGAACATGACTCTCTTAACAGCAAAGACAAATAGCTAATTTCCAGGACGGCTTTCTTAGTTCTCTGTCAAGGAGGTGATCTACTCAGCTGAGCATCAACACTACCCACAACAGCAGGCTCAAATCCCAGCACTGTCTTCTCTGCCCCGCATCCGCTTATGGAAGATAAATCATGTTCTTTACCAATGAAGTCAACAAGACACTCTGGACAGTTGAGGAGACGGTTGTAAGAGTCCCCAAAAGAGTAATGAAGTTCCTTATGAAATGTCTTAGGGCTCTTTTTGAAATGACAGCACTATTTATTGCAGTTTGCCAACACTACCATATATATAGAAACCATGTCTGGTACTAGAAAGGTTGAGCCGCAGTAGGTTAGAAGCTGGAGAAGATGCAGGGAAGTAACACTAGCTGCTTACACTGATCTTATATTCTTCCTGAAAGGTACAATTTTTGGCTCCTGACAGAGAAAAGATGCTGTGCTATATGGATCTCTGACAGGCACAGTTTGGGTATTTCAATATTCTTCCATGCACACGCCCAGTTTGTTATTGGCCTCTGTCCAAGGAACAGTTTTATTTAATCGGTGCCGTATTAAAATTGTGAAATCATTCTGATAAAAAGGGGCTAGATAGGTAGTTAACGTTCGTCTTTCTAGAATAAGACATAGTTTTAAAATTTGTGTAATTGGTGTGTCACAGCATTACAATCCATTCACCTTAGCATCAAGACACTCTTTCTTGGAACCAAGGCCATTGAGACTGTCGATTTGCAACAAAGGCCGGTGACCCAACCTTCAACCTTCTGCTCCAGCAGATGATGTCCCCAAGTAAAACACAATCATTTGGAATGGTTTAAGTGGCGTACACAATTTCAGTGACCTTTTATCCAGATGAGTTTGGTCTAGTGACTAGTTACCTAGACAGAGCACGTTCAGAAGACAGCAATGGTCAGAAAGGTCAAGAAAGCTTTCCACCCTTCCCCGTTCTGAAATCTTTTTGTAAGCCAAAGAAGTGAGGATGCCTTGAGAGGCTCCAGAGAAATCAATAGGAAAATTCTGCTGGAGCGGTAACAAAATCTGCGCCATGTAAAGTGAATTTAGACCTAAGGTTTAATGTCATTATCTTAAAAGGGCATCTCTACATTCTTCCCAGCACTGTGATAGTACAGTGGAGAATGGCTAGTAAAGCTGTTTCTCAAGAGGAGATGTGAGTGCTGGAGGGTTTGGAGGATTAACCTTTCAGTTTTGGAGACCAGGGCTCAAACATAGACTTTGGCATTAGAGGAGTGGCTATGAGTAAGTGAGGGCTGCAACGCTATCAGCATGGACAGAGCTGACAAGGTTACAAAACAGTTTGTGTGATTAGCCAGGAGCCACAGAAGAATCAGTGACAGAAGTGAAAACAGATTAGAAATTCTGCAGCTTTGAAGACAGGAATCGGGACATTGGCTAGAGAATAAGATTAGTTTGCTCAGAGGTGTTCTTGTGTTAATAAACAGGGGCCAAGGGACTGGGGAGGGCTGTAAAGCTGATCCAGAAAGCAGAACTGCAGGTAGGAGAAGGACTGGCCTTGGAGGCATTAGCAGGTCTAGGGTGTCCCCATGCAAAAGAGGGTTGCAGCTATTGTTTCCTTACTCCACAGTTTTACCAGTTTCTCTCTATCACTTGCCCCATGTCCCTTTCATCCTGAAATACACAACCACTTTTCCAAGCAAAGGTGGGGGTGAGGTGAGAAACCTTCGCAGTCATACAACTCAGGAGAGCTGAGTGCTAACCACGGTGTTCACATGAAACCGCAAAGGACTCATCAACTTCAGTGACTGTTTGCCAATCTACTTGTGTTTTCCTGTGACTATCAACCACACCCCTTCAGCCCCTGAAAGATGATTGCTACCATTCTCATTTCTAAAACATACAAGAGAATTATAATTCCTTTTTGCATCGGGGAATTACGGGTTGATCCCAGTGTTAACAGTGCCTGGCTATTGCCTATACTGTTGTCATCTAATCCTCAAAAGGTTTCTGTATCCCACATATGCTACAATTAAAATATTTTATAGAGAGTTTTAACGCCAAACAAAAAGAAGCAGGAATACGCCATAAACCCACTAAACTCTACTGGGATAAGGAAGGTTTCAAGAAGGGAGAAGGGAGAAAATAAAGCTATTTCAGAAGACAAATGGGGCATAGCACAGCATGTGCATGACAGCCAGTTTGTCACTGTCCCTCAGTGCCACCTCTGGCTCAGGAGGACCCGTAACTGCAGACCAAAGGCAGCCGAGGAGAGCTCACCAAGGAAGCATCATCGCCTAATGGCTTACTTCTGGTGCTCTCCTCCAGGCAACAGCTGCTGCCAGATACTGGATCTTGAGCAAAGTGGCTCTTGGGTCTCACCCAGAGCAGCTGTTTGGATGGTTGCATCCTCCATTCCTGGAAGGCAGCTCTGACTACATGAGCTGGAAAGGAAAGATCGCAGTCCAGGATAAAACACTATGAGCAATTCATAGCAGTTGTGCTGTAAAAGTGTGTGCTTACCTTTGACACTTCCAAGAAAACACTGCTGAAGTCAGGTCTGCACCTGCTTACCTATTTTTGCAGTTACAGAGCATGTGATGTTTGAGGAAAAAGTGACCAACTGGTGCCAATTTTCCCTTGTCTCAAAATAAGGAGCCAAATAGGGAAGGTGTCTCCAGCATGCCCTGCATGGCTATGAGCAATATTCCATGTAATGCAGCAGCACTCAGGTGAGGGAGAGGGGGGCGAAGCCCTGTCTCAGCCACAGGCACATCCCAGCAAAGGCAAAGAGCCCAGCTCCACTTGGGTGAGGAGCTGTCTGAATGCCACAGCAAGAGGAAACCCAGGCCTGAAATGGTCTCTCTGCCCAGATTTGTGCAGCACCATACTTATCATTTGATGCAATTATGTCATTAGCCAATTTGCAAATTTGCATAGAACCATTCATTTAATCTTTAAATAAATAGTATGGATTTAGCACTGGTGAAAGCACTCCAGATTAACTGCTTGGTGAATGAAGTCCTCCGCTTATCTGTGAGACAGCAGCAGGACAAGCTTTATCCACACACTGCCCTGCCAGCACACTGCAACCTTGATTTGACAGATAGGTGCACAGCTTCATCTGAGGAGTTCAAGGAAGGAGCTCAGCCCCCCGGCTCAGGCACCTCGTAATCTCCCTTGGGACAATTAGGGCACATCAAGGCAGAAAGTTTGCACAGAGGGCAGCTGGCGCTGAGACTCACCACAGCTCCTGCGCTTGAATCTCAGCATCCTTGGAATTGAAGTGACAAGCAAGTCGTCACAGGGCGCTAGAAATGGCCCCCTCTACAAAATGAACGAACGCTACACAGCTGTAAGCAGCCGCAGCAGAATAACACTTTCACACATTCTCCCACTGTTGTATTGTCCTATGCCACCCACCTCACTTAAGCTATTTATACCGTGCTCTACACAAGATGCTCACAACTCCTTAGAGATGAGGAAGACAGACGTCTGATGGTTGCGTTATGACAGCTCAACTGATTGGATTATCTTGACTGCTTGGAAGCTGCCCCCACAACCACTGCTCTCTTGCATGTTGCAGAGAGAGGGGGCGATTGGGTTGAGGAGGGGCCGAAGATCCGTGCGTACCTGCTTGGTGGCAGATGGAGCTGGATTCCCTCATCTACCTGTCATGGCTGGGCAGACTGACAGCTAACAGCCCTTCTCCCTTCAGCTGGAAAAAACACAGGGCCTACACCGTGAGAGGAGGAGGAGGATCCAGGCTCTTGCTCTGCTGCCTTCACGAAATCCCAGGACCATGACATAACCATGACAACTACCACTCTGCAATCAGGGGAGTGAAGTACTAAAAGACAGTTGTGGCCAGCCATGAGGAATAGCAGACAAAAAACAGAGGCAGAAAATTAACAGGAAGGGGGTGACTTCACAGCGTGCGATGCGAAAATAGACCCTGCTGCTTCATGCCGCTGCCAGGGAGGCATGCTCTGCGGCCGGGCACACCTGGACCAGCCGGTCGGCTCTTGGCTGCTCTTTGCTATTCTCTGCAACCCGTCAGCATGACTCTTGACAGAAAATTTACCAAATTTAATGCACTTGTGACTTTGTTAATTTGCACCTGTATCTAATTTCAGACTTGCCAGAATAACAGAGCAGTTCCGTAATCAAAACAGGAGGAAAAAAAAAAGCCAGATCTGCCACTCACCAGCAGCTGTAAGGGGAACTGCCCCCACTTCACACAGCAACCCCATGCAAGAGCTTCACACGAAGGTCGCAGCAGGACGCAGAGGTTTCCCTGAGAAGGGACAAAGCGAGACCCCATGTCTGGGACTCGGGAGCGAGCCTGTGGCAGTTCACAGCGGCAGCTGGCGGCGCCATGCTCCTCCCTGCTTTCCCAGGCAGGAGTCGCTTCGCTCTCCTAAATGCCTCTGCGTTTTCATTTCAGGAGACTGTTCTGAGCAGTTTACAATTGCCTACTCGTGGCTAATGGCCGTGATTTGCTGGATGCCAGAGGGTGCCACGTTTCGTCATCAGAGAAAGCACTAATGAGACAAAGTCCCTCTGGCCCGTTGTTGTGGCTCATTAGGGTACTAGTCATGATGCCTCAGTTTCCCCTCCAGGCTCTGGAGAGCCACAGTAGTTAAGAATTCGTGGGTCATTTTTAATCCTCTCCCTCAGCCTCTGCAAGGATCTAGCTACTCCAGGGTATTCAAGTCCCAAACCAAGAGATTTAGGAAAGTTAAAAACCCTTTGCTTTTGGCAGGTCTCCCAGGACCCTAACCCACCCCGGCACTGGGGCATTCAGCCTGGCCTGCTCAGCACCTGGCCACTGTGCCATGCTGCCCACCGGCCCACAGTCCCCTTCTGGGTTGTCCTGCAGGACCCTGGGCTGGCCTCAGCCTGCCCAGCCCAGGCCAGCAGCCACCTTTCCTTTAGCACGTGTCGCAGAGCTGTGATGGCAAAAATGTTCTTCACGAAGGAAATCAGCAAGGAAAAGCTTTTGTTTTCCCCTTGGCCAACTTCTCTGTTCAGCTGTCCCCAGGGAGGTCCTATCTGCCTCATTTTCTGCTGTCCCCTCCCTGCATGGGTCCCATTGCACCGTCTCCAGACACCCCCTGCATCCTGATGTCAACTGAGGTGCAACTCTACCCTATCACATGAACCGCTGTTGCACTAAATCCTCTCAACCCATACTCAGCCTTCTTCCTACACCTTCCCTCGATGGCATCTGCCCTTCCTTTAGCGCAATCACCCAGCTCCTTCCCCGGCGAGAGTGGTGACTAACCCCAGGCACCTCCTCCCTGCAGGGAGCTGAAGGCAGTACAAACACAAATACAGCACGGAGCGCCTGCACTTTTCGCCTTTGAAAGACCATCAGCCTACGACACAGCTGCATAGAGAAAGCAAATCAGGACATAAAACATTTTGAAATCTTCAGATGAAAGGGGTTAGTACGTCATTAACATCAATTTCTTTGGCTGAGACACATGTTAAGCACAGGACTGGGAATATGTAAGTCTCATGTTTTAACCTTGGCTTTCTCACTGACCCCACATCTCTAACCCTGGTCATGCATTTTAATACCCTTGCCTCCACTTCTTGTCTACAAGGAGGCTGATCCTAACTGCCCTGCCTTGCAAGGCCACTGTGGTTCTGTAATTAGGTAGAGCCTGTAGATCACTGTAAATGTAAAGAGCAGTATGTAAGCATTATCTATTTATAACAGCCTCAAAATTCAGTGTCCTATGACAGCAGGTATACCACAGCAATGTGCTTGCTGAGGAAATTGGTCCTTCTACCTCATGGTCTTGCTTCTCTCTACGTGGAAGTACTCTCTTGGGCAGCCTGCGCAGGGGATATCCACCCATTACAGCTGAAGCTGAAGGTTGAACCAAGAGAAAGGACTTTCAGACGCTGCCTCGGGTTGTTCTCGCACCACAGGTGCATTTATCGTACTGTTATCCAAAAGGTCTCCTCTGCATTAGCCTACAGTCCCAGAAGGTGGTTGCTCACCCACCAAGGGAGAATGGTGCAAAGCACAACCATTGATCCATGCTGATCATCCCATCACTGCTGAAATTTCCTCCCAGTGATGCTCTCCATCAACAGAGCTTGGAGAAAAGTCTGGGTGAAGGGTATGCACTTCTGTCTTCAAAGTGACAGCTGAAGGCACTGTTCTTGCCCTGCCACAGGAGTGCAAAGGCCACGAGCAGGCCATGCCAGGATTCACACCAGAACCACAAGAGAGAAAGACTATGAGGAGCGAGGCAAACTCAGGGCACTGAGTGGTGTCGAGGACTTTCTTCATACTGCCATTGGCTCCAGCAAACCCTCCGCTTTGGTCAGCTGAAGAACTGTTTCACATTCACAGCACTGGTGCAGAAATTCTTTCTTTTTGTTGTTTCTATGCCAAACAGCCTTTATGTGATACGCCCTTTCTATGCCTAGAACAAACAACTAGCACGGAGAACCTGGAGTCCTCTCAAGTCACCGTGACTCATGACTAGGTAATTACCTACAGCCCTGCTCCTGTGAGACGAGCACCTACCTATGGGTTGGCATTCATCACCTCTCTTACTTTCAGTCCTACCAGAGAGGCCAAGCCCCGCACGCACCAGGGAAACCAAACATCTAATCCCTAGAGGTGGTGCCTCCAGGGCAAGGTTGAAGGCGTGTTAGCGATACAGTGTGGGAGAGCTTTAGTTTATCTCAGGATCCAGAGCTATCAATCCAGCGCTGCGGTGGGGAGATGCGAATCTTTAATTAACTTTTGTGCGCTTGCTCCCAGCGCTGGTGGAGGTGGGTGGATGTGATTGTCACTCAAGGGAGAATTCTCCCCTCCCCCTGCTTTTGAATTCCCAGGCAATTAGTGCTTTGCATAGAGCAACATAAATAGAGCTCCTCAAACCTGGAGGGTTTAGTTTGGTTTGGTTTTGTTTGGGGTGGGTTTGCCCTCCTACCTGTTTTATCAAATACCAAGCAATTTACGGACCTCTTTGCATGTGTTTGCACACCCTTTCTGCATCTTAACTGACAACCTACATGCTTTTTTAATTAAAATTTTATTGGCTTTTCCACAAGTGATATACCTACTGTAAGTGAGCACAGTTCAGTACAGATAACATGTGGTTTGTTTAGCTATCTTGCAGGAGATTATTTCTGTTATCATTGTAAGTTGATTATTGTAATTATTGAAAGAGAGAGGGCTGAGAGAGAGAGAGCATGCAGAAGGAAAAAGGGGGGGAATTAAAAGATAATAATAAAAGATAATAACAGTGTCCTTTGTTCTTATTTCTTTCTCTTGACAACCTACTGTACATGCTAAATTCCAGTTTAATGTTAGAGTCAGTCCCTCCTGTTGCTACCACACCCCCATCAATAACACAAGGTCTTTAAACCCTAGATGTCTGCAATTAACTTCAGTACCAAAGCAAACCAGGAATTGTCTCTCTTGTTAGTACTACCAGCCCTGCGAGTATCTCAGAATGCTTCTTTTCACCTCTTTATTCTGAATTCGCTTGACATTTTTAACCCTCTTTAGAAAATGTATGGCTTAAACGTACACAAAATTAAAGATAAGCATTATGTATGTGGGGGATGTGTGTGTGCTTCTGCATAAAAAGACCGGGGGAGAGAGATCATACACTGCACCGATAACCATACTGTCCTGCCATCACTTCGAGGCCAATGGGTGGGACGGGAAGGCGAAAACCCCTGAAGGCCAGTCCCAATGCTGTTGGTGAAACACTGTGCTGCCTTGCTCTAGTCAGGAGGGACGTATGTTCCAGAGGCAGTGAACATTCCCCGCTTGTGTCAAGTACAAGGCAATCTGCAGACGTTGGGCATCTCTGTAAGGCAAGTGCTAACCGTCCCAGCTGAGGAGATTTTTTTTCCACACTGCAGAGGGATACTGACCAATGCTTACAACAACTGGAGGAGGATATCAGAGAGCCACCTCTTCCCCATCCTACTTTTTGCTGCAGTGGGAAATGGCAAGACTCTCATAATTCAGACAGTGCTGATAAGGTCACTTTTTCAGATACTTTGATCCAGGCTACTAAGGCTTTCAAGGACTGAGACTTTGAACTTGACTATGTATTCTCTTAAAACGTGAGAGGAGAGGATGGCAAAAACAGCTTGAGCTCTTGAAGTGTTCTGGGCTGCAGCAGTGTCTCCCACACCCTGATGACTTTGTGCTCAACTGGAGCAGCAAAAAAGGGAAAAGCATAGGTCCTTTCGGGACAGCACCACAGCCAGGCATTAGCAGTAGGGGGGGTATGTTCACGACTCTACACTAACTAGGTATGTCCCACCAAACCATTCCCACTAGACTGCAACCCATCTCCTCAGCAGGGGCCAGCAGGGGTTCACGGTCAACAGAGTCAAACTGTGCAGAGATACAGCGGGAAATCTGTCCTCTAGTCATCAAAAGCAGAAGTGCCATAAAAGCAGTTTCATCTAATGTCCTGGCCTGACTCCAGCCGGAGCCCCTGTGTCATTCCAGGAATACTGCGAGTGGCAAACCTCGATCGGGTTGGGGGGTCAGTGCTGAAGCTATCCAGCTATCAGCTATTTAGATGCTTCTCAGAAAATCCTCCCGACAGACCAAGCTCCGCGAAACCGACCTGAAAAATAAAACCCAAGAAATCAATGCTGTGCTCTTTACAGTTTCTTTGTGGTAAATAAATACTGCATTACCTACACCATGCTCACATTAAAGGATTTTCTTCACTATGGGTAGTTACTCACTTCAGCATATTGGGCGTTTGCTTCCCCTCTTTGCCAGAGGACCTGATTTGTGATGTCGCATGAAACTTCAAAATGAAGTGCAGCTCTCCGTTCCCCTCACACGGAGAAGGAGACTAACAAGCTGCATACCCTTGCCCACCTCTCCCGGGGAGGGAGAGCTACAGCCCATGTTATTGCTTTATAATGACATGACTATTTACGGTTGCAAAAGTTCTTGCCAGGGTTCCTCTAGTGAGGAGGAGAAAAGCAGGACTTAAGGCTTTGAAGGTCAAAACAAAATGGACAAACTAAGAGAGCATTTTTTTCCACTGGGGGGGAATGCGGGAGAATAAGCCCCTTGAGATCATCTGGGAACATAAAAAAGGCAGTAGGGATCAACCCAGATGATTTTCATTCGAGGGGTAGAAATCTGGAGATCAGACTGTAAACATATTAAAGAATAACCAATTTTACCATGCCGTCATTGTATAGCAGTGCCCATGGTCCTGACCTGCGTGCGGGAAGCGAAGAAATGAAAGAAACTGGAAGGAAAATATTTTAAAATTAACCCAGCTTTCCCAAACCTCCTCAAATAAGCAAGCAAACAAATAAAAAAGCCTGAACCGTCACTCACTTCTTGGCTGCAAGCTCACGTCAACTTTTATTTTTCTGAATTGATTCGCTTGTTTGTATTGCTTGCCATTTTTATTTTTTTGTCCCTGAAAATATTGTGAAAACCAACTAATAGGAGTACAAAATAGTAAGTTTTATGTACATTGCAGAAACTTGTATATGATGCAGTTTGTTAAGCTCTCTGCCGTTCCCTCAGCAGCGTGTCAGGTTTGTCTAACACCCGGCCCTTGAGTTACAGTTTTACGGTGCCGATTTACAGCGTTGTAAGTTTAATATAGTGGTGCCTTGTAAAAGGGCTCTTTTTTTTCCCCCTTAANCCGGCTGGGCGCCGCTCCCGGAGCGGCGGCGGCGGGCAGCGCCTCCAGCGCCCTGCATCCGCCGCCATCCCCGTCGTGCCCCCTCCCGGGGCAGCCGCCGGCATGCCCGCGGCTGGGAATTGCCTGCAGGCAGGGGCACGGCCAGGNAAAAGTTCTTGCCAGGGTTCCTCTAGTGAGGAGGAGAAAAGCAGGACTTAAGGCTTTGAAGGTCAAAACAAAATGGACAAACTAAGAGAGCATTTTTTTCCACTGGGGGGGAATGCGGGAGAATAAGCCCCTTGAGATCATCTGGGAACATAAAAAAGGCAGTAGGGATCAACCCAGATGATTTTCATTCGAGGGGTAGAAATCTGGAGATCAGACTGTAAACATATTAAAGAATAACCAATTTTACCATGCCGTCATTGTATAGCAGTGCCCATGGTCCTGACCTGCGTGCGGGAAGCGAAGAAATGAAAGAAACTGGAAGGAAAATATTTTAAAATTAACCCAGCTTTCCCAAACCTCCTCAAATAAGCAAGCAAACAAATAAAAAAGCCTGAACCGTCACTCACTTCTTGGCTGCAAGCTCACGTCAACTTTTATTTTTCTGAATTGATTCGCTTGTTTGTATTGCTTGCCATTTTTATTTTTTTGTCCCTGAAAATATTGTGAAAACCAACTAATAGGAGTACAAAATAGTAAGTTTTATGTACATTGCAGAAACTTGTATATGATGCAGTTTGTTAAGCTCTCTGCCGTTCCCTCAGCAGCGTGTCAGGTTTGTCTAACACCCGGCCCTTGAGTTACAGTTTTACGGTGCCGATTTACAGCGTTGTAAGTTTAATATAGTGGTGCCTTGTAAAAGGGCTCTTTTTTTTCCCCCTTAATTAATATTTTAGACCCCAGGAAAATACCACAAGGGCACACGGCAGGGGTGCAACTTCCAGAGTGCTTGGAGCACAGCCTGGAACATCGGATAGTAGGGATGGGCCCGGATGAGCCCCAGGGCACGGTTCGGCGGGGATCGGCTAAGTTCGGCGGGNGCGGCGAATACACGTGAGGTGGGGACTGGACGGTGGTGGGGAGATGTAACGACATCTTCATCTCCCCCCACACGCCTTCAGGGTACTGAGCAAGCATCATTAAAAAATAATAATGATTTTAGAAAAAGATAGTGCACTCTCACTAACTAAAAAAAAAACCCAAAACCAACAAACCAATCGACCACACCCAAGAATATGGCAACCAGACAATAATAAAGAATGAACAGACACAGCCCCTTAATTGCCTTTCATTGCTAATGTTAGTGTCAAACTGCAAATAAGCGGGGCAAAAGTCAAAACATGCCAGCCCATGTGCACTGGAGGTAAAACACCAGCCTTAGGCTCATGAGGTCTTTCCTGCACTTGTCTCATCCTCCTGGAAAGACCTTGCTGCAGCTGGGATCGTACCACATCACTGGGCCACCTCTTTGAGGTCTTCAGCTCCCTGGAGCTCACCTCCAGCCTGACCGGTCTCCTCCAAAACACTTGGAAAAGTCTGGGCAACTCCAGGAAAAACAACAGCATTGCCGCTACTTTTTAAGCCTTTTAATTTGCCATTCTCCAGTGAGTCATTTTCCCCACAGACTGGTGGGATCTAAAGATACTTGCCTGCAAAACCAAGCCGTATTGTCTCACAGAGGAGGTGGTCTTGCAGAAGCGAGTTGCAAAGTGAAGATGCTTCAGGGACAGAGGAAAGAAGAGATGCCTTGGTTTTTGCTGCAGCGCCTCTTCCCCCTCTACTCCAAACAGCTGCTTGCCATCAGCCGTGCTCATCAGTGGCGTCGGCTTCTGCTCTAGTCCCTGCTCCTCTCTGTCACTCCTCTCTCCTTCCCGAGAACACCAATTTGTCTGATTGTTTGCAATTAACTGTTGATTATTGTGCACAAAAGTCCAAAGAGGATAACTAAAAACAGTTCAGCCAGCAGCAGTGGAAAGGGCCTGCTGCCGCAGAAGGGAGAACGGTGCGCCGCAAGCACATCCCTGCTTACGGCAGACCAACGTGAGCTGGTGAGGACCAGCAAGGCTGGTGTGCACTGGTCAGCTGCAGGCAAGGCAGGGCAGGCCAGAGGCTGTTGGTGGTCTCAGAGAGCTCGGATGGAGCGCTGCAGCTTGCTACCCTGGCTCCCAGGGGCCCTTACACTGCAATAAGCACCCAGTAAGCCCTGAAAGAGGGATTGTTCCCCATCCTGTTGACCAACGGGACCAGGAGCCCTTCAAGTACAATGTGCAGCCAGGTCCACGGCAGCAGCTGCCAATCCTTGAGCAACTTCCGTGATAACTTTTCTGAATGGGCTGAAGAAACCCAGCTTTCTGCCTTCTCTAGCAGCACCTCTTTTTAGACAAATTGTGAGTGGAAAACCTTTCAAGAAACCACCTTGCTGTGAAATACGCTTTTGCTGCTTGAAAGAAAGGACAGGCAAATGCTGGAGCTGATAATACAAAGTGCCCACTCAGTCCTGTGTCAACAGAGATCATTTTTATACACAGTAATAGACAACATGGAGCGTTGAGGAGAAGCCTGAGCAGAAACAAAGTACACAGGATAAATTTAAACCTTGGAGGACAAAGTACAGGAAGCAGAGTTTTATTGAGGTAGAGGGGGTTTGCCTCCCTAATTATACAAATAAGAATTGCAGGTCGATTAGAATGAAGAAAAGTGTCCAGTTGTATGTGCTAAGCTGGCTCTAAATGCAGACCTTAGAGCCTCTCTCAGATGCCAGCTGTGAACAGAAACAGCCTGTGACTCTGCGAAGGGAAGGAGGGTGAATGAGAGAAGAGGAGCTTGCAGGGAGGACTGCTGTTTGTCTCTAATAGCATGTCAGAAATGAAGAAAATGGCTTTTCCACTGAAAAAATGAACCACGTATCCAGAACGGGCTACTGAACTTCCTCCACCATGGGTGAAACCAAGTCTTGGTACGTGGTCAGCTGAGGCAGCATAGCTGTTTCTGCTGAAAGGAAGGGACCTTCTTTCTTGCCCCCTTGTCTTTCTTTGCCTCCTCCCTTCTCCTGGCCCTGTGGGCCTACCTTTTCCCTTGAACCAATTCTTGTTGCACATCAAACCCTCCAGTCATTAGCTTGACAGGATATGATCCTATTTTCTGGGGTGCTTTTCTGGTACCTTAGTGAATTAAAGCCACTCAGGGTATGACACGCACAAGGTAACAAGAGGACAGATGCAGCTGGAAGAAACAATAAATCTTTCTTCAAAGGGAAATAGCAGGATGCCAAAGTCTGGTGAAATGGTTCAATATTTTATAAGAAATACACCTCAAGTAAGTCCTGACCTTGACCTGTATTTGGGTGACCATCTTATCCCCCAGATACAACCAGCATGAAGAAATGGGTAAAAATGAAGAATAAAAAGAATAATCGAACTGCTTTGATTTTCAAAGAGAGGTTCAGGACAGCCCAGCTGTGAATATAATGAGCATCTTTTGTTTCCTCTGTACGAGATCTGTGGGGATACAGTTCCTATAAAGATATGGGCTCAACAAACTGATAAGACATGATTACAGGAACTGTGCCATGCTGCTACAACAAAGCATACTTCGAGACACAGATATAATATTTTCTCTGAAAAAGGTGGAGCTAATTGCAAATTCTCTTGGTTTCGCTGAAATCTGCTTCTTGGCTTCATTTCATAAAGCCTGAGCCAAGGAAATGTGAACAGCTGGGATACCAGAGGCAGAGCAGAAAGGAGCAGGAATTCTGTGCAGGAGAAAATGCAAAAATCCAAACTGAATGAGACTTAATACATCAGGGGTGAACTCTGCTTTGACTTTTTTTTTAACAATATCCCACAGCCTGAAGACACGATGCTAGATGCTATAAGAAAATAGCTCTCCTCTGAAGCCTGATGTTTCAGAAGAATCAAGACTTAAATTCCCATTAGATGTTTGTTTAAGGACTAACACATTTAGCAGCTGTAAAACCTAACTATGATGTCTTGCTGTTTGACCACTAAATCACATTATGCTGTAGCAGTGGGATGTATACTCTGCTTTCTTGTCCTGCCTGTCCCGAAAACTAGGGTTTTCTCACTGAATGCGCCACGGTTCTTGTTCTAGACCTTGTATTTAGGGCTGGTCAAGAAGGATGTGAGAAACATCTTTGAAAGAGCTGACTCTCCTGCTAGGCAGCTCAGGAGCAAAAAGGCAGGACTTGAGCTGAGGTAAAAAAGGAACAGTTTTTCTGTTGCAAGAATCCAAGAAGCAAACGGTAACTCCTGAAACACAGAGCTGTGGGACACCCACTGATTCCTGTGACATAGCGCCTTCCCCACAGGTTACTGCTGTCTGCGCCATGGGATGGTGGACAGGTCTGAGGAGATGAGGGTTCCTCTCATGGCAGGCACCGTCTTGAAACAAGGCAGGCTGCCCATGTTTCATTTACAATTTCTGCAGGAGCTTTGGTCTCTTGAACCCAGTCTTCTTTGATCCATGGATCCTTTCCAGTGAAGACTAAGGCACATTGCACCGATGCTCAGCTACTCACTGAATCTGTGCTTGGACGGACTGATAAGACCCAGCGTCCTGGCATTCAGGTTGCTAAAATGCAACACCTTGAAGCCTGCGATCTTCAGGTCAAGCGTCTCATTTATCCCCGTCACTGACAGACTTTCATCCCATTCAGAAAAGCTGCTCTCAGTGCTTAGAAAGTCATCCTTACAGCCCAGTCTAGCTTCTCTGCTGAGCCTCATGGCCCATTGACAATTTTATAGCTCTCTCCCCTGCTGTGGATATGCCAAACCCAGAACTGACAATTCTCAGTACTCAAATCAATAAACGGTGCCCCAAAGTCGTGAGTTTTGTCCAAAAGTTGTAAACTCAAATAGATTACTTAGGGACAATTTCAAATTCCCTTAGTCTGTATTTCCCTATGAGTAGTTGGCTGGAGATCTGGGTTTTTAGAAAGGAGAAAAGAACAAAGGCGTTAATTCCTTGTAATCACACAGCTCCAGGAGACAGACCTGCACGACATCAGAGGTTGGGTAAAACCCTGAGCTGGCAACACCCCAGCCCTGGGGCCTCTAAAGAGCCACTGGGTGAAACCAGGCTTCATAGCTCATCAGCATGGAGCAAATACAAACTTTATTGTGTAATCATTGTTACTAGAAGAATTATCTATTCTTTATCTCAGTGAGAGCTCGAGAGATTAAGTTTGGAAGCCTATTAGCCACCACTGAAATGCCATTGTTATCATTCACTGTTAATCATCACGCCCGGCTCTAACACACTTAATCAGAGCAGCTGACACTTGGGCTCTAAATGAAAGTCAGCCATGCGGGAGAGAGGAGGAAAATGCCCCTGGCCGATGCATGGGGCTGGCATCTTCTGCTCATGGCAGTTTTTGAGTCAAATAAACACCCTAGCAGCAGGGTGGCAACTCCTGGCAGATTTTTCCAGATCCCGAACTGATTACAGCTGGTCTTGGCAGTACATTTAAATGGCATAGGGAAATTAGCAGAAAGGCTTCCTGTCATGAAACATCCAACACAGGACTAGCAGACATGTTGAGGAAGCCAGCCCCTGGTCAGAGAAATGCTTCTTGGGGTCTTTTTGGAAACTCCTGCCTGCCAGCTGTTAATGGATGGGGCTGAACTGCAGTCTGAATGTTAATGAGCCTATTATGAACAGCACTTTATCTTGTGACAAAGGTGAATTTAATGGAGTTGAAAGGTTTCCCAGAGTAAATTTCAAAATGTCTAATAACGCAATGAAGACTCCATTAGTGTATTTATTAATTACAACGCAGCCGCATTTCAGCAAGGCTGTTTTCAGCAACCCAGGATGTGAATCTCCCGGCAGAGGAAACTCACATGGACATGTCCTGCAACCTGAAGATGAGAATGTGTGGGTCCATGTCACAGCCCAAAGGGTCTCCTCACAGTTCTGGGCCTTGTGAGTGGACTGCTATAGCAAAATATCATCTCCAAATTGAAACATTTTGTTGGAGCAGAGCAAACCAGAGGGTGGAAAAGCCCGCTCTATCCTGCACAGACATGTAGAATCCAGGCCAGAAGAGACCACTGAATCATGCAGTCTGACCTTATAGAAGCCCTTAACATGATGTTCCTTATCTCATCTTGCACATTGACTTCCGCTCTGCTTTATTGTGCTATAATTCTAGCCTTGATGTCTATCAGGAGCTCTGGGTGCTTATCATCCAAATGCTTCAAAGCACCTCCTCAGCTATCTGTCACTGATACAGTTCTGGAGTGGGATGAGGCCCTGTCTTATGTAGGTTTGTAGGTTAGGGCCATATCTCACAGCTCCCTAGGCATACCCCATAGCTTCTCTGGGCTATTTTGATGAGGTCTTTGCCTCTACCATGAGTTCTCCAGCAAAAGTGACAGTCATGTCAGCTTCTACAGTGCCTGCTTTTACAGGCTACTGTGACATGTACCAATTCTTATTCTTCGCACGCCTGGGCTCAGATCCTTTAAAGTTCAGGTCAATCTCAAGGCTAAGATGAATCCCTTTGTCTCAGGATTGATGCTGTCCTTTTGACCCTGCTGGTCAGAGGCCTCTTCTATCTTAGATGCTCTTGTTGGGTTTCCATGAAGATTGTCCAGAGGAGATAGGGACCATGATCATTGTTTCACAGCACTGTCAGATAGAGGACATCTTTCTTTGTCTTTCAGCTTGTGGTTTGGGTTAATAGTTAAGTGTGAGTGACTGCAGGCTTTCTGTGGGTTTGCTGGAGTCAAGCTTTTGAACTCTTTCCTCTCCTAGGAACTAGCACACTCAGAGGTGAGGAAAACAAGGTGTGCAATTAACATAAAATTCTGGCACAATGTCATGATTCACAGTATCACCTGGGTTTTCTTTTCTGTGCTATCACCTCTGTCTCTTATTGACTGCTCTCTGTGCACAGAATACCTATGTTGTCAAGCTGCAATCCACATCTCATTCACCAGCCATACACTTTTTTAAAAAAAAAAAAACACAAAAACAACAACTCACAACTTTTCACTGACAAGGAGAATGTGATCTTTCCTACCTCCACTGAAACCTCCAGATCTACAGAAGACGCTCTCCTTCACGCCAGTTGGCTGATTAGTCATTTTAAAGTAAGGGTTTAAAAGTCTATTTCAGTTGGAAAAGGGGACTAAATAGTCTCCTTCAACCCAGTTTCACTCCAGGCTCTCAGCTGCATTGTAATTACCTTTACTATCTCCAGCAACTGAAGAACATCTTCAGTCAAAATAAAAAATAATACTTCTTCTATAGTACTTTCTGTCCAAGACTGCTAATATCCCTGAATTATTTATCATATCATCCTACTGCCTATTGCCTTCCTTTTGCTGTTCAAAGAGCTGACTCAAGGTGCTGTGAAGCAGCTTGTCTCCGCTGACAATGAACAGTGGTGGGACAGACAGACTCCGATCTCGCTGGCCCTGACTCACTTCCCATTCCTACACACTCATGCTGTCTCATTTGAAGACACTATGAAAGAGGCCATGCTGTATGAGCCCTATTTTGTGGCCAGCATGTCTCGCTAAGTAATTCCAGATCTCATCAGAGGTCCAGCAAGTATTAATGCTGTATCCAGAAGAAAAATGACTGTACTTTGGTCTTCTAACAGGAAGAAAGGTAGGGTCATTCCATCCTTTCTTTAGAGCGAAGAAGAAATTGCTCTGAACATGGAAAGGGCCTTGTTCAGATCATCTGGACCACCCCCTGACCCATGTGCCATCATGCAGTCATATAACTGTGAACTTCAACATCGTTACAGAAAGGTATCATTAGAGAAAGAGGTCCTGGTTAACACAGGTATCCACACACCTCTGAGAAACAAAAGGACTATGACAAATTTAGGAATCCCTGTTTTACACACTCTTCCGGGGTAAATCTCAGGAGTCTTGGCAGACACCATGAGGGAAACTATCAGCTTCCTGATTTTTGTTATGAGTGACCAGAGGAGCACATAAAACCACAAATAAAGCTATTTATATTGCTAAATGAGTCCTGAACATGGTGTTTTTTCTAGAAAATACAAATAATAGAAATTAATTTGTCAGCCCATGTTTAGGCCCCAGCCAGTTCCACAGCAAAACATTGAGGAAAGCTGGTTGAAATAATTATTCTCGACTTACGCAATCCTTCTTTTTATCTCTGAAGGCTAATGGAGTGAAAACACGTTTTCCAGACCTTTGCTAATGACAGAGTCAGAAATAATGATCGGGGACCCTTATGTTCCTCTCATAATGAGGAAAGCAACACAAAATCATAGGGATGTGAGTCCTCAACAATCACTTGTTCTTTATTTAAAAGGCAAATGGACCGTTCAGACGAGTTCTTTAGGTTAATGGAGCCACAAATAAGGTTTTGGGACAAAGATTTTTCATAGATAATGCAACACGGGCAATACCTCCTCTGGAGGACAGAAATATTTACAGATGTTGAGATTTCACTGACACAGAGAGGCAGCCTAAAAGCCAATGCTGCAGAGTAAGACAAATCCATCCTTTACTTCTCACCCCCCCCCAAATCCCAGCCTGGGTTTCAGGTGCTGGAGCAGTGCAGGAAGGTCACTGGTAATGTGAGCCCCAAAACAAATTCAGAGAAGGGACCATAGTAAATTTGAAAATTACTTCCCATGTGCTTGTCACCTGAACCTCACGTCCCCCCCCACGCACTTTCCTACTCCATAGCCTTGCTGGAGGCACAGATGCTGGCACCAACCCAGCCTGCACAAGACCCCCGGCAAGATGAAATGACCCAGTGACTCCTGCTCCATTGCTGTCTGCTGAGGGTCGCGTGTCTGGACAGGCCAAGGCCAGGCTGGCCCAGGAGGCCCCTCAGAGAAGCCCCAAGCAGCAGCTCAGGCAGTTTTACCTCAAGGGCAGGAGAAGGCAGAGGGAATTGTCCACAAGACATTCAGCTTTCCTGCAAGCAGCAGCTACAGAGGGAAGGGGCAGAGTGTGGGAAGTCTGCCAGGCGTTTTGCTGATGGTCAGATGCGATTTGTTTGACATCTGCTACAAACAACTGGAAGGAGAAGTGAGAGCCTGGAAAGACTTCTGCCCTGCAAGGTCCTTCTTGCTAAAGGAGACTGGTACCTGTTGCTTTCCCACAGGCTGGTGAAGGCAGCGGCAGAGCGGAGTCCCCCTAACCTTGGGATGGCAGTTCAGGTCCAGGTCTCTGGAGGGATCTATTTTTTCACCACATCACCATGTGAAGCAGGTTCATGTTTCCCTCCTGGTTCTTGTCGTACTCATCAGTTCTCCTGTAAATAGACCTGACACAACAGCCATAGGCTGAGGACTTTTAGAGAGAGGGACCTTAACTCCTTTGTCACTAGCACCACAGAAATTAATTTTACACCACTGTTTTCACTTCTACTGCAGCAAGAGGACAGCCAGGCTTAGGCACAATCTCTGCCATACAGTCCTGAGTCACTGCTCTCCCTGTAGAAACATAGGAGGGAATATAAAGTTTCTCCTTCAGTCTTAGCACAGCTTACCCTGCAAAGGGAGGATCCTCTTAGTCCTTCTCAGGCTGGTGGTTCAGACGGTTAAAAAAAATCCAAATGCAGGTATACCCCTATCATTGATTACTCAGAAGTAGGAGGCAGTACATAATCCACAAAATAAGTTCTGAAAGATACATAATTAGTACAATTAACAGTCTCTCATTCCTTTGAATATGAGACCATCACAGGGGAAAAAAAAATTCTAACAACTATGATATTGATAACTCAGTATGTATCATGAAGCAGTCTCCTGGAAAGAAGGAGATAATAGCTCATAGATATGTTTGGTTTTTATCAAAGCCTGCTCAGCATTTATACATTAGAAAAAGAAATTTAAACCCATTGATCTGTCAGGGTTAATGACAAGAGAAACAAATTTGAGAAATCAGTTCAATTCTCCAGTCCCTATTTTCATAAATCTAACTGTTTTCCTAGGTTATGATCTCATCAACTCTCACAAGCTTAGTGGCAGGAGCTTTGTCAATGTGTTCAGTGGGAGCCCATGAATGTGTAGAGAAGCACCTTGAAGTGATGGAGGAAAGCTGCCCGTCCTGCAAGACAGGACTTGAGCGCAGCACCCTGGTTGACATTTGCCTGGTGTAGTCATCTGTGAAAAGAGATGTGGAGACAATGTCCTCAAAATCTGTCACCGTAAAAGATTCCACAAAACTTTGTGGGTTTACATTAGGGTAAGTGATGTTTGTTTGGTTTTGAGGGGCAAAAAAGCTACTAAAATAGAGCATCTGTCAAGGGGTACATCTTCATATGTGCAACTTCTCCCTTAAGTTTTTTGACTTTCACTTGAGATCCTGGATGAAATCAGGATATTCCTAATATTTAACTGGAAATAGACTCCCTTTCTATTGTCTTTACATCATTCTATAGAAATATGAGTCTTTGATGCTGTAGAGCAAGAACCAGCTGGAGAAATTCTGCTACTACGACTTTGTCTCTCACTCTGACCAAGACAGTATGTGATGCTAATCAACCTTCAAATCTCTCAGCATGAAGACTGACTCTTGAGAGTCTATTAATGAAGACCCAGCTGCAGTAAGCTGGGCTCATGGTTTGGACAGATGGTACAAGAATGTCCAAATAATGAACTGGGAAGGACAGTTATCCAAGAAAGTACTTCAGGTAACTTTAAATGAACATATGACTATGTGTAATTTATCAGCCAACACATGAAACTTTAGTCACAAGCACAGCACCAAGCTCGGGGAAGATACAAGCCTCGTTAATCAGCTTGCCCCTGGGCAGAAAAAGCACACAAGGAGAAGGGTATCATCAGTAGCAGAGTGACATGTGCTCAGCGTAGAATAGGTCTCAACAGTCACCTATACCCCCACCGAGTCTGATTCACTCATTGTTGGTACAACACTGTCACCCTCACCTGTAAGAGGCTAACACTAACATACGCAACCAGCTAAAAACAGCCTGTGCTGGCAAAACGCATTGGCAAAACAGACAGTGATAAGATCCAAATGTATTACCCTTATGTAACAGATATTTCAAAAGGAAAAAAAAACCCAAACAAAACAAAAACAAAAACAAAAAAACCAGAAAAAAGAAAAAAAAATCTGTGTTAGGGCTGCCATCAATAACAGTCGACCGGATCAAAAGTGTCCCTTGTTCCTGCAGTCCAGGTGAATGACTTGGCATTTGGCAACATTAAAAAGCATTTTACTGAAACAGGCTCTGTGGACTGCACCATCCTATCTGTGTAACCACTCTGTCCCCATCATTATTGGCTACTCCACCAGTTTATGTGTCATCCTCAGATTTTATCAGCAGCAATTTTGTATTTATTTCTGTATCACCGATAGAGAAATTGAAATAACACCGGACACAGACTATTTTATAAAAATCTCACCCCCATCAGTCAGCATTGCCTGCACCTTTTGACTTAAGTCAACATATTGCACTGGGCCATGTTGAACATATTGAAAAAGTGTATTTTCTCTCTGCAGTGTCTGTCAACTACTAAATTTGTAATCACATACAAAATGAAAGTTTCTCAGTTTAGCAGGCTCTACCTCCTTGAAAGCTATGTTGCCTGATATTAATTATATTTCTAGCTAGCAACTGAATCTCATATTTCCCAGTGCGTTACTTTGCCAGTTATTTACTTCACCAGATATTTACTTCAGGTTGGTCAGCTTATAATTATCTTACCCACTTCTCACACCCCTCTGAAGTACTTGCAAAACTTAAGAACTTTGCAGTCATCTGTAATATTGCCAGCACTCCCAGGTTCGTTAAAACCAGATGTTTCCTGAGCCAATTCTCTTAAGACTCCTAGGTATATGTTATCCTAATAGATGATGTTTAGCAGACTCTTCGGTTACTTCTTCTTGGAAGTAATCACCCTTATCTAGGCCCGTATGCTGAAGCTTTTAAAATACAGAGTGGAAATCATGACATAATGCCTTTGACTGCCTGGCCTCATTGCAATATCTTTAATTATCTCTCCCTGACAATGCCAATATTCCCACTGTTCCCAAACCTACAGAAAGTCCTTGTTGCCTCTACCTCCTCTCTCTAAGCCAGAGGGTTTGTGTGCTGTGTTTAGCTGTCCCCCCTTTTCTGCTGCCCCTTTCTCCTCTCTGACACTGAAGGGGTGTCGTGGACAAGGAACAGCAAGCGAGTCCTGAAGGAGGATCAGGAAGAACTCCCAACAACTGCCTAGGGATTTGGTGGCTTTCTGCAATTCACCTAAAGGTTAACAGGGCCAAAATTCCTGCCTGCAATTAGGGGAAGATTGCACAAGGAAAAAAATGTGCTCCCATCCTCAGGGTCTCCATGCTGTTGTACAAAGCTCTCCATCCAAAAAAGGTCAGGAAAGTAAGGTAGTAGTTGGCACAGAGACCATCACAAAGACAGGGACAGAAGTCATTGCTCTAAACTACTAATTTTGTGTCTTTTTCCCATTCCACTCCATCTTTTTTCCAAATTACCTGCCTCATCTTGTCTTCACTGCCACATGCACAACTGAACTAAAAGCTTTGCACTCAGAATAAATATCTACTACAAGGAGAAGCTTGTTACAGTAATAACACATTCACTGCACACACACTGCATTCTAATAACTATGGTCGTGTAGAGAAATCCTCTTAAATCAAAGAAATACCGCAACGAATAATGAAAATGTTCAACAAAACTCTCTGAAGCAAACAGGGAAATAGAAAGATTGTTTGACCTTTTAATACTGTAAATACATCTGCAGTGCCCAAGGAATGGCTGCATCCCACAGCCTCCTGAACAAATACCTGATGCCCTTAATAACACCAGTTTCTTGCATGTCTCTGTAACAGCCGCATGGCTCCTTTTAGCAGCAGGACAAGACAGTTGGGATTACATGGAGCAGCATTTCCCAGGTGTTTTGGGTTTTTTTGTCTTTTTTTTTCCGGGAACTGTGTCCATTGAGTAGGCTAGGTCATAAAATGCAGCATCCATTTCTTCTTGATAGAGTTAGGCAGTAGCAGAATACCAGGGATCCCCTTGTCCAGCCAGCCAAGGGCTACTTTATTAGTCATGACAGCCTGAAGAACTAGCTGCAATGAAACACATGTCCCACTGGACAAGGCACACTTCACTGGGAGAAGTTGGATAACAGCTTGATCTTAGAGGTCTCACAGTCCTGAAGAAGCCATGAGGGTCAGAGGGGGATTTTGATGAGTGCCTGAGGCAATGGCATCCACCACCTCCTCAGTATCTCCCTTGGCTGACAAGGGAAGAAGCCTCCATAGGTTCTGGGGTTCAACCCATGCAGAATTGGTTGCAGGAAGAAGTCTCCTCATTGTCTGAGATTGGGGGTGAGCCTATACGCTCCCCAAAGCACTTTCTAGGAGCTTCCAAACAGCAGTGATAGGCACAAAGCATAAACTCATCTGCTTCATGTAACTGCGCACAGGGCAAAGACCATCAAGTTAATTCTACTGTAATTGTCTCCCAAACTGGAAGGAGAACAGCTGTGAGGCTGCTTTGCTGTAGCAGGGCTAATTTGCTGGGCACTGAATAGTCTACTGGATCTCTGGAAGATAAGCTGTTATCTGCACAGAGCCGCGCTGTGCCATGAAGACTCACCAGCTTGTTAAGAAGTACCAAGGCACAGCCCTGGGTCAGGTTTCCAAAACAGCTCAGTTCCCACTGCGTTAGGTCTGTGAAATTCTAGTCCCAGGTACGAGCACTGATCTGTTTGGAAAATCAAGCCCTGAGCTCTTGAAATCTGCCCTTTCTCATGCTCTTCCAATTACTACTGATGTCCTCATTTAAAAGCCTGGTAGTGCTGAGGGGTGGTGTGATCAGCACGGTAATAGAAATGGGTTTTTGCAGTCTGCAGAGCTACCTCTGGTTGGAATGTTTTAGCCATTCTTCCTTGAAAGTAGCATTAAGAATGGGAAGAAAATAGTAACAGGATATTTAAAATGATATTGACAGAAAACAGAACTGTTTCACTAATCTCTCACAATTCTCTGGCCATGTCAAAGGAAAGCCATGACTTACTCAAACTGCCAAAACGCTTTTGAGCGAACATTGCAAAAAAGAGAAACTCTAGGAATTAAAATGGTATAAGGGAGGGGGAAAAATATTTTCTGGATGAAACTTTAACAAAGAGAGAAGAAGCAAGGAAGTGAAGAATCAAGTGGCCTATTTTCACCCTGGCAAACTTCATATGCCTCAAGGCTCCACCCTGGATCCCACACTGTTTAATTTGCTTGTGTTTATGAATGATCTAGAAAGGGATGGAACTGAAATAGCAAAAATGGCACCAGCCACAAGTTTTTAGGTGGGTCAGTAATAGGAACGATTATGATGATATTCAGGAAGACCTTAGGCAACCAGATGACTGGCCCACGTAATCAAATTCCAGTGCTGAAATACCAAGGACATGTAACATTGGAAAGGGGAAAAAAATTGCTTGCACAGGAATCTATATGGAGGTAAGCAATTTTTTCTTTACCAAGAAATGAACCTTTTCTTTACATCCATCTCATGATCTGTGCCCCCAAACTGCTGAGACCCCTTATTGCTGCATGGTGCACCCCCATAGCAAGCATGTGCCCAGTGCCTGTGGGGCCGCATGACACCATGGCTCTGAGCAGCGATTGCCCCTGTCCCACCATGGGAGAGGCTGTGTCCCACAGCAGGGCAACACCTCCCCTGCTCACCTCCTTCCCCCTGGCTCACAGCATGGGGCTCTGCCAGTTCATGCAGGCAGGTCCTCCTCTGCCTTCTCTTGCCCACCACACACAAATACACATATGGGGCCTTCAGGTGGCCCTTGGCCTCTGTCTCAGCAAGGGCCACCAAGCAGGAGAGCAGAGAAGGACAGAGGATGCCACAGGAAAGAGAAAGAGGCTGCAATGTTGTAAGGAGGAGGAGAAGAAAGGACAGAGACAGAGCAGGGAGGAGGAATGGTAAAAAGATGAGGCATGGGAGAAGATGCTGCGCTGCAAGTGGTACAAAGACGTAATGCAGGTGACATAATGAAGTAGTCCAGGACATCACTGTAGATATATTCATGTAGATTCAATATGTGCACAAATGATAGCAGAGAACCAAAATTACTTAGAAATGAAATGCTGGAAAATATTTGGGCAATTCTATGTAAGTGCTACCTACCCAGCTGAAATGCTACACATAACATCTCTTCATAGGCTCTAAAAATTTCCTCAGAGGTACTTTACAAGTTAAATGGGGTTATGAGATGCAATAGGGAGTAAAAAAAAAGTCAAAAATTCCTGTTAAAGCAAGATATTAAGAAGACATCCTAGGGAAAGAGCATTAGACAAGGCTAATGGCTAGGGTTAGGGTTAAAAATGACAACAATAAAAAAGCTACAGATGGAGCTAGGCAGAAAAAGGGATGCCAAAGGAACAGGGAAGCTGCAGATGCATTCTGCCCTGACAGCTTTTCCACCTCCAGGATGCCTGAGGGTCTTGGGTAAGGCTGTGCTGACAAAAAGGGCAAGCGAAAGGGTTAGGGTTAGTGTTGGGAGGGAGACAAAAACTACTGCTCCAGTTGGACTAGGGTGGGAAAGGGGCTGCCAAGGGATAGATGGTCTGCCAAAATAGCTCCCCTACGACAGCTTACGCATCCTAGCCATGACTCAGAAAGCTGGGACAAAAGTCAGCCAAGGTCAGCAATTTGGACTAAGGTGTGGATTAGGATTTGTGTTGGGAGAGGTGCAAAGCCTGTCTCTCTATTTTTCAGCGGGGCTGGAAACAGGCTGCCAAACCAATGCTTAAGCTGCTGAAAGAGTTCGTCCCCTGAGACCTTTTGTACAATAATATGATGAAGGAATGTGTGATCTTTAGAGTATACTCACTTTGTCCTTACCTCTTACTTCTTAATATCAGGAAAGAGACACGCAGTGAAAGAAATCACACGGATATCACCACAGATAAAAAGAAATATTAAATACTTTTTGTAAACAGGTGTTTAAGCCTAGATACTCATTGCTATAGTAGGCCAAGGACACAGGATGATTCAAAATGAAA
The DNA here is from genome assembly GCA_013397275.1 of Burhinus bistriatus. Classification (NCBI taxonomy): domain Eukaryota; kingdom Metazoa; phylum Chordata; class Aves; order Charadriiformes; family Burhinidae; genus Burhinus; species Burhinus bistriatus. Next base: position 100,460 of record VYXH01009785.1, on the reverse strand, counting down.
ATGTATTTGTCTATGGATAACATTAGTTTCCAGAGTCATGGGAGTTAATGATAACAACAATTTTTAGAGTATATTAAATGCCATACTTCAAGGCTTAATCCAACCTCTAACTATTTAGGGATCAGGATGAGATCTAATGGGGCTTGAGAACAAGGTTGAAAGGATTGATTATCCTGCATCTGCCTGCTGTGAGGTTCTTATATCTTCCTCTGAAGCATATAGTGCTGGCCAGGGTCAGAGGCAGGATGCTGGAAGGGAAGGCACCCTGGATTAGCTTGTTTGTACTCCCTCTGCTCTGCCTTGGCTGCAAGCTATGCAAGGTTTTATGTCTGTAATCCACAGCTCTCCTTGAGGAACACAGAGGGCCTCTGAAATGCTAAACAATCCAGGGAAAGAAGCTTACCTGAAGCCATGAGTAAACCCAGCAGTCAAACCTCTGGCATAGATTTTGGCTTCTTCCTCTTCTAAATGGCTCAAGGTTTGGATGTCTTTGTTTTCAGCCCTGTATCTGAAAGATAAAGGAATTAGCAGGATTTCTTTAATCTTTGTGTTCTCCCAGATAAGTGTATTAGAGGAATTCTGTAGGTTATGGAAATATTTATTTTGAATTAAAATTAAAGCTGCACCACACTGTCTATTATTGTATCTTAGTGTAGGGCACAGCTGAGCCAAGCGGTCTCCTATGCCTGACTGCAGAAACATCATTCCTTTTGCCCAGACCTGCATAAATGAAACAACAATGCTCTCCTTTCAGCAAAACCCAGTTTATATCTGTTGTGACATAGAACACATGGGGTCCAAAAGTCTCCTTAAATCTGTATTTTATTTTCAAAATTTCATAGGAAAATTGATTTTGGCTTTCAAACAGCAAAGAACTAGAAGTGTAACCTAGGGCATTATGGAGTCAGCGTGCCCAGTTATTGACAGAGGAGACCAATAATTGCATTTTTGTGTAAACTTCTAGTGAATATAAGAATATCTCAACTGGCTTTACCTGAGCTCTCTCCAGCCAGTTTCCTCTAATTTAACTGGCGGGAAGGTTGCTGTTACCTTCTAAGATAAAGAAGAAAATGAAAAAAGTGATAGTCAATTAACAGGCAGACACACTTCCTCACTACCAGCAGAGTTGTTGCTGGTGTCTACAAAATTTCCTTCCCGCCTCCAAAGGAAATATAGTTTTCAGAAAAGATGAAGCCCAGAACACACTGTAAATCTCAGGGGCAAAGATTTGTGAACAAAGTGAAGGTATTTCTTGGGTGCAGTGGTCCTCTACCTGGACAGAGGGATCTATGGGAAGGTGGGAAGCACGATATGAGCCCTTCCCATCTCAGCAGCTATGGGCCTCTCTGATTCCTCCTCGTGACCACATGAAGCCCTCCCTGAACACAGCAGCCCACCAAGCAGCATAGCTCCAGCACCAGCTAAACTACTTTCCTACCTTCATCCTAGCAACCCTATCATAGCCTTCAGCAAATCTCCTTCACTCTTAGTCCTGGCCCAGTCAACACTCAGGGAAATGCAGTTTCATTAACCCTTTCTCACAAGGACTGCACTCAAGTACACTATCCCTATAAGTACTAATATTGGCTCAGGTCCTATTGCCTCAGTTTCTTCTGCCACTCTTTTTTTTTTTTCCCTCCTGCCTTCAGTAAGTGCTTTATATTCAAGCACTAACCTCAGGCCAATTTTTTATTTCAAAGCTGGATTACTGCCTTAACTCCGTCTCCCCATTTTTCTACTACTTATCTCAATGCTCTCTGACTGTGAGGATGTAACACAGCAACAAAGGACCAGGAAAAAGACAAGGGATTAAAGTATAAATGGATCTAAATACTTAATAGCTGGAAGGAAGAAAAGTGTGACCTACATTAATCAGAGGCAAAATAGTGACAATAGGCTTCAGCTGGTTTTGTATCTGATTTTTTATTTATTTATTTTTAAGACACCAGGTAGCAAGAAAACATGCTTGAAAAGGTTTCATTCAAATGTGTATTCAGAAATGGTTTGGAAGTTTTTTACACTTTGGAAACAATCAGACAGCACTGGGGAAAAAAATAGAATTCACCTTTTTGAGGACTGGCACTCCAGACAAGAGATAGTCAAGAGTTGCAGATTGAACCCTCCTGTGTGTAAATTACTGAGATTTCTGTTTAATTTCACCATGAGGATCTTTGTTGCCAGTTCTTGAAACTCATCCATATGCCTTTCAAACTGCAGCTTAAAGCTTCAGGCCCTGCAGTCAAGAGATGGTATGAGAGTCTCAGCTTCCATCACAAATAAAATTGAGGCCTGACACTTGTGATCACGAAGATAATGTTGAACGTCAACAAGGTTCAGGTATCAGGGAAAAAAAACGACCCTCTTCTATCTGTTTTTGACTTATGATTTTTAAAAGCAAACTCATAAGGACGGTGTACCAACTTGTCTTCTGAATTGCTGGAGCGAGCAGTGCAGTAGACATGAGGCTGTTGTAAGTATGCAGACCCCGCACGGCTGTTGGCTGCATTCTTTATTTCTCACTCCAGCTGCTACTGGGAGAAAAGACAGAAGATGCAAATGGCCAGTGCAAACAGCAAGCCGTGTGCCATCCGCTGCCTTGTGAAAAGTCTGGGAAGAAGACTTGCTCTGCTGAGACTTCTTGGCCTGCCCAAAAAAGGGTGTATCTTCGGGGTCCTCGACCTGAAGCAATGAGCAGCTGGGAGTGATGCATTCATGGCTTCAACCTATGCCTTATCTGCTACCCTCCTTTGAAGCACTACAGCTTGACTTGTTAACTGTACTCTTGTCTCAGTAACCTCTCGAGCTCTGAGCTGGATTGGGTTTCCTTTAACAAATCAGCCTCCTAGTCCCCATTTTAACATTAATTGATTGGAGATGCTTTTAACTGTTCCTTCTGGGTGTATTAATTTTTTACAGATTGAATTTGGTTTGATGAGGCAGGAAACCTGAAACTATTCCTGGCATCTCCTGCATACTCAGAATAACCGCTCTAATGCATTCAGAGAAGCACACAGCAGCAGGGTGGTAACACAGCATGGCTGGGGAGGGGAAAGGCAGAAAAAGGGGGTAGGGAGAGCTTACGTAGTACCCTATCCATTTCCAAAAGACATCAGTAAGTGATTGCTTACCCGTGTCATCTTTTATATTAAACATTTTTCCCAGCAATGCAGGTATTTCGATCAGGCTGGGGCTGCTGACATTAACAGATATTAAATACACTCAGGAGAAATATGATCAAATGTTGAAGTGTCTAGTAAATGTGCTGTTAGCCGCCCTCCCAGGGAGGCTTAGTGCAAGCTATTGTGTTTTGCTGAGCGAGAGAAAGGCTGGAATATTAGACAAGGAATCCAAAGGCAATTTTATCAGCAATGTTATGCAGCTCTGGAACACATTGCTAAAGGATTGGAAGCCTTTCTATTACAGCCATCAAATTACTTGCTATTCTTAAACATTGAAATGCCATTTTGCATTTTAAACCCTTCGAGTTGGCACCTGTAAAGGATTGCTATGCTCAGCAATAACACCTCCTTATTCTGACACCCTGGCAAGCCTCTGGGCAGGGCCAGGCTTTGACGCCCTATTAGACCAGACAAAGGTTTCATCCTTCCTGTTCACCCAGACAGGAGTGGGAGATACACTTGGCCAAGCTCCTCTCTCACATAACCCTGCTCAGTTCAGCATGTTTAACCCATAGATGAGGTTGACTGATTCCATTCCTAGCGAGATGCCCTGGATCATCAAATAAGCCTTATCCATCTCAGAGACCATTTCTTTCTTCCTCCAGTAAGATTTGCTATCTTCTTACTTCCAGAGATGTAGTACCAGCAAATCCCACCATTACAGCTCAACTACTCTGCTCCTGGAGCAGAGGAAATAACAGATGGGAAGACAATTGGAAGAGGAGGAAAGGGGTCTGCCACACTGGAAATTATGTGAAAGAACATCAGGAAAAAAGACTGGGAGAAGGTCTTCCCTGAAAGTATATCTCTGCACTGTGGCTATTCCTCCTCTGTTTTTCAGCTTTTCGTTCCATGAGAAGGAGCTTGGGGCTGCTCCTTCCTTTTGACACACCAGGGACACCATGTCTGAGCCTGTGAGACCTCTGTAAGACTAGGCAATGTAAACACTCCTTTGCAGAGGTGTCTTCATCCTTAAAACATCCTCTTAATCCTGCAGGACTCTTCCACAGGGTCATAAGAAAGAAACCAACCAAAAGCAAAAGGCCACTTTCTTTGGTAAAAGGTCAGGTTCTCCTATGGAAAAATGGTTGTAGATTACAGAGGACATCCTGTTTATTACTAATAAATAAGTTACATAGATTAGTGATGTATGTAGTATTTTTCTATCCTGGAAAGCATCCTCATTCCTTTTAAGTTTCCCAGTATATCCATATAATCCAAATACAGTCATTTCTGGACTTGATACAGCACCTCAAAATACTCCTCTCCAGCCAAAAGGGCTTTCTGTTCAATTCAGCCAAACTGAAGGACTAGTGTTTTTTTATTAAAGAATTCACATGCCACATTTCTGGTGTACATCCACACCTTACCTTAGGTGGTCAGTCTCAGGAGCAGCCTGAAGCATAGGACACTCCCGAGACCCCAGTGCTACATATCTACAGCACCCTTGTAGATGATTCGAACTCAGCCTGAACTCATGCTACACACAAATCCCGCTGCAATGTCAGTGCCCTGCTAGGAAGGACTTGGACCATCTCACCTGTCCAATCAGTTATGTGGTGTTGCTACAGGGCAAACAAGACACATGAGGACAGCAGGGCCATACCTCACACATGGGGGTCTCTAGGTACACTTGTCCTTTAGTACCTGTACAGTACCGTGTTCCCGTTCTCCCTCCTCCCTATAACCCTGGGCTGAACAGCTGGATTAGCCCGGAAGTACCCCAAGGTGGTGATTCAACAGGCTAGACAGTCAGTGCGGTTGGCTTCAGTCATGGCTTTGAGACCAGTTATTAATCAGTCATGACAGTCAAAAAGTAATTGGCCAATGCACTGCAGAGGATTTTAACCCACTGTTGAAGCACTGGGTACCAACAGGTGCTGTCTTCTGTGAACCAGTGGTCTCATCATAGTGGTTCCCTAGGGCTCGGTATTGGGGCCAGTGCTGTTTAATATCTTTATCAATGACCTGGATGAGGGGATCAAGTGTACCCCCAGTAAGGTTGCAGATGACACCAAGTTAGGTGGGAGTGTCGACCTGCTTGAGAGTAGGATGGCCCTACAGAGGGATTTGGTCAGGCTGGATCGATGGGCTGAGGCCAATGGTATGAAGTTCAACAGGGCCAAGTGCCGGGTCTTGCAGTTGGGTCACAACAACCCCATGCAATGCTACAGGCTTGGGGAAGAGTGGCTGGAAAGCTGCCTGGTGGAAAAGGACCTGGGGGTGTTGGTTGACAGCTGGCTGAATATGAGCCAGCAGTGTGCCCAGGTGGCCAAGAAGGCCAACAGCATCCCGGCGTGTATCAGGAATAGTGTGGTGAGCAGGACTAGGGGAGTGATTGTCCCCTGTACTCGGCACTGGTGAAGCCACACCTCAAACACTGTGTTCAGTTTTGGGCTCCTCACTACAAGAAAGACACTGAGGTGCTGGAGCGTGTCCAGAGATGGGCAACAAAGCTGGTGAAGGGCCTAGAGAACAAGTCTTATGAAGAGTGTCTGAGGGAACTGGGGTTGTTTAGCCTGGAGAAAAGGAGGCTCAGGGGAGACCTTATGACTCTCTACAACTACCTGAAAGGAGGTTGTAGAGAGATGGGGGTCGATCCCTTCTCCCAAGTAATAAGCGATAGGACAAGAGGAAATGGCCTCAAGGGGAGGTTTAGGTTGGATATTAGGAAAAATTTCTTCACAGAAAGGGTTATCAAACATTGGAACAGACTGGCCTGGGAAGTGGTGGAATTGCAATCCCTGGAGGTATTTAAAAGACGGGTAGACGTGGTGCTGAGGGACATGGTGCTTTTGGCAGTGTTAGGTTGATGGTTGGACTCAATGATCTTAAAGGTCTCTTCCAATGTAGGTGATTCTATGATTCTATTTAGGAAAGCAAGCCCTAGGCCCTCCTGCTTGTTAGAGCAGCATGCTTATTTTAAATTCAAACTTGCTGTCTTTTTCTATTCTTCTTTTTCTATTGCTAAAAATGGTTTTATGACAGATCTTGATGGATATGAATTGTCTGCCATATGTTGTTTCCTTTCCTGACTGTTATCTCCATATGTCAAATGTACTTGGATCTGATGATCTCCATACAAACGATAACAAAACAAACAGACAAGGAGAGGCCAGACTACGGGGGAAACAGAATCCCAATCAGAGAACTGAAATAGCAGAAGACAGCTCTTCTACAGGAGACTGTACAGTTTACATGCTGTCACTCAAAACCTGTGACTAGCTGCTCCTTCCAGGCACTGTCACACATTAGTTGCTCTCTGACTACTAAGAAAGGATGTGTACAAGGGGGAATTCCCTCAGGACCCACCACCCTGGTTAGTATATACAGAGTCTAGTGAGAGACCCTGAGACCCTGTGAGTAAGGGTTGTTTTGCCTCCAGCACAATCAGTGTGAAGCTTTTTATATCTTGTTTTTTCCTGGTAAATTGGGTAAATTATCAGTAGTGACTCACGTGAGTTGAACCTACCAGACATTTGATCTTCTAAGTTCTTTAGACACTTGGGAAAATTGGATCCCTTCTCTCTTACAGTTGTTACCTTTCTCTTTCATTTTCTCCTTACTGCATTCCCATTTTTCCCTGTGTCTTTGAAGTTTCTTCTCTTCCTCAAGAGATCCAACAGCAAGGAGTGTTTAGAAAGCAGAGGATCATAAATATCTGACAATTCAAGACAGTGTAAGGTGGGAATCCTACTATGTTGCCCTCAATTACTTTTTTCCCTTTCCTCTCAGTTTTGTTTTCCCAAACCAGAGATGGGAATTCCTGTTCATGCTTCAGGCTGCCCCCCGCCCCCCGTAATGATCATCTGTGAACATGGGAATGCTTGGCCTGGCCAAAGTCTCCTCTTCAAGCCTGTTGACTTCCATCCTGGCTGAATCCACGAGGGATGAAATTCTTCCTTACGGGCCAAGGTAAATCTGTGCAGTTCCAGAGAAAGCCCACAGCAAGGTAAAAGTTAAAAAATGCATTTTAGGTGTGATAGTTTCTGGCTTCCTCAAGTTCTACTTCTCTGAATCCTTCTTTTCCTTCTTCGCCTCACAGTTATTGTCCTGCTGAGCTGCTCAAGAAACGAAGCAAAGTGTTGGAATAGAGATCTTTGCAAGGTTAAAGAAGACACCTTTCACTTTAACAAATGACAGTCTCCATCTGTTTAGCATCCCTCTCATGTGTCTGTAACAGATACAGGCAGAATTGATTATCTTTACTTCAGGCCTACTAATTAAAGCCCTCCTCTGATGTAGTGGTACCACTAAAATTTCCACTTGGGTCATCTGTGTTTTTCTGTGGATACTATCTTTTTTTTTAGGACAGAGAAGATAGCATTTAAGGGGGCAATTTTTTTAAGGGAGACCAGACAAGAAATTAAAGGAGCTGATGAGTCAAAACAATCTACACGAAGGAGTTCTAATATCTAGAATAATTCAGGTTGGAAGGGATGTTAGGAGTCCATCTAATCCAAGCACAAGCTCAAAGTCAGATTCAAAAGTAGATCAGGTTGCCGAGGGCCTTGTCCAGAAGTTAAAACTTCCAAGGATGGTCATACCACAGCCTCTCTGGAGACTTGTTCCAGTACTTGACTGCCCAACTTGCAGGCTAATACAGCAACTTAATAAATGGATTTATGGCTGGTATCTGTCTTGAGCTATCCTTTCAAGGTCAAACATGGAAAGCAGGGCTGGGTGTGGCCAGTGTTTGCTTGGGGCTCAGCATCTACCCAGGAAAACTCTATGGCCCACAAGAGGAACTGGTGATTTGGTGTTTCAAGCCTTCGTTCAGCTACAAAACACACAAGCATGTGTATATTCCTAGGGAAGTGTAAGTCAGCCTGTACAGCCATTTGGTCAGCAGTGCTGAGAGAAAAAGATCTGAACCACAATTGGTCTTGTTTTGAGTCCAATACTTCCCAGAGCATCCCTCATCAGGGGACTAGCCACACTGCACTTCAAAACCAACAGGATTTAGGGATTCCTTTATCACCTATCATGCTACCAATGTTTTTACTAGTCTTATAGTGTCACATACTTGCTTTGCTAGATAACATGGCTGCAGCAGATTTCCTACTGCCTCCCCCATTATCTTTTCAGGACCTTACCGAGTGGTCCAGGTCCACAATACACCCAAGGGGTCAGTCAGCTTGGGTACAGAGGTAGAAACAAGCAGCAAAGAGCAATCCAGGTCAGAGAACAACAGACCAGGTTATGCCAGCTTCGGTGCCAAAGCTGATGTGTTAAAACTGTGGCCTGAGTGCTGAGCCACTGCTGGAAGAGATATCACTGGGACGAGTGCTGATGCTTGTATGAGCAGTCAGGCACAGCAGAGGGACTGAACCCTTCAAGAAGCACCTCTTTCTGGAAGGCAGGTTACCACCTCCTAGTCTTGAGTGTAGCTAACAGAGGTCAGAAGTTCCCTGTAACTCTCAAGGCGAGTCCCTCTCTTCATAAACCTTGCTGCCGTTTTGCTGGCTCTCATGACTATGGTGGTCCCTTGGACCCTTCCCACAGAAGGAAAGGAGAGAGGCACAGGCTGCAGCAGACCTTTGAATGCACAGGGAAAACTGAGATTTTTCTAAGAAGTTGCAATGCACGTGTAGTTTGTTTGTCAAATTAGTAACGCCTGACATACCAAAAACCTTGCTGCTTCTCTAATGAAATCAGATTTTAGCTGTTGGCTCAGGCCAATACTACAGCAGATTGGTTGGGTTGCCTCTATTCTACATGACAGTTGTTACTAAATGCATATTTAGAATATTTTAAAAAATGAATGTGATTCATTCTTTTGAGCTAACTGAAACAATGAGTTGATCCAGACAGAGTGAATAGACAGTACAACATGCTTGTATGCACTGGAGTTTTCTCTATTCAAGTAATTCTAGCACCAACCAAGCCCAAGATTCAGTATTTAGCAGTAAAGTTCACACTTGTTAAAATTCAAATCTTCTAGGTCACTTGCTCATTAGCCACAAAAGTGCTTTGCTTGGAAGAGCAATATCAATAAATAAAGGATAATGTATACAATTCAATTTCAATTCAGGAAAAAACTGATCCTGGAGACTTTTCCTTAAAGTCATTGAGCTTTTCAGGACTCTAGTTTTCTGACCATGCTTTAACAACTGCTGTTAAAGAAACAAGCAGTTTAGCAAGAGGCACTGGGATATGGGAAGAGTTGAGGACCAGGAAAGGATCAGTTTGGATGGACTATGACCACCACAGCATTAGCACTGAAAGAAAGCAACAATTTCAGACCTTCCTCCACCATAGCTCCAGATACCAGAAGCCTGTCTGTAAGTATTTATATAGTAAATAACTCCTAGTTTTGCCTCTTGTACATTTCTGACCATTAAGTACCAGTGTTATTGCCCTTGGGGAGCACTTAATGACTCCATCTATTTTAATTTCATATCATTTTGCACTAGTTCTTTAGAAATGCAATTGTATGCATTGCTTTGTTTCAGTCAATACCACCTAGACAGCTTCAAGTCAGTACACAAACTCCTTAAAGATAATAATGCCCTGAGATGAAAAGAAAATATTTGACTGCTTCATACACTTGAATAGGAAGGAATTGAAAGGACCACTACCAACATCAGACAAGCTCACCATTTAATTTTACATTTTAAGACTCTGATTATATTTTCTTGTCAAGCTCTTGCCATTCAATTCAGTACAGTTTTTACCAACATACAGAGCTCTTCAAAGCTGCTAGTGCAATTGTTTCTATTTAGATGGTGCCCTTTAATCAACATAAGATCTAACATTACAGACAGCATACATGTAGAACTCATAGAGAGCCTTGCCAAATCCGAGCTCACGAACCTTCACAAGCTCTAAAAAACAGGCCTATCTGTGACTAGAAAATAATAGAAATCATAAAGCTTCCCTAATTAGTGCATTCAGTTTTGGTGCCATCTAAAGACTGAAGCACGTAAGTCTCCATGTTTAAAATTAATTCTACAAGACAGAGAGGAATCACAGTAGTGCACAAGCAGTGCCAGAAAAGGTGAGAGAGGAGGAACTGGAACAGAAAAACGACGGTGGCATTAATGATTACAGCTAATGACAAGATGCTGCAAAAGCTAAATCACACAGAGTGAGTGAGCGTGTGCATGAGCCTGTGTGTGTGTGCGAGTGCATGGGGCTAGAATCAAGAGGGTGAACTGCTAAACCTCAGTCAAGTCAAGCAAATTGTTTAATATAAATAACTACTTGAATGAAGTTTATCTTTTAGTCTATTTACTCTTTACAAAGTGTCTGTTCACTGATTTGAGATTTTTTTCTGAAATTAATTCATTATTTGAAATTGTATCTGGAAACCTGTTAATTAATTCAAATTATCTACAGTTCATTCACAAGCTGTTGCAAAAATTCAGTACCTGAAATTGTGCTGCTTTTGTCTAGATTTCTAGATGAGACACTTCTCTATCCCTAACTGCTTTCCCTCATTGATTGCTAAGACTGGTTTTCAAAGACAGATTCTATTACAAATTCAAAATTCACCATCTGAAAAAAATTCACACACCATCTAAAATTCCCAGTAAACTGTAAGCAAGGAAATTCTCCTTTTTTACAAAATCTCGGTATGCGTGTGCGCTCTTGGGAACTCTGGCTTCCAGCTCCCCTCAGGAGAACACGGCAGGGACAATGACAACCAAGTCCCATAACAAGGGAGGGCTCACAAACATCACAGCGAAGGACTAGAGAAATCAAAATGAAGAATACACTTGTGGGCAGAGCAGCAGCTTGAGCTTACATCTCTTAACATGGGAGACGTTTCAGATAGATGTTTTGGATAAACTGAAGAGACATCCTAAGCAAAGACAATCCTAGTGAATTCTTTTGAAACCACAAATGTTAATGGCAAGTTCATGAAAGGAATCCCTTAAATGGTTGATTTTGCTCCAGTGTTAATGACTGGAGGTATCTTGAGTTTAGATGGTACATTTCTCCTGTACAAAAGAAGGATGGTCAGATCCCATTCCACTAATACAGTAAATCTCTAAATGCCACAATATTTGGGATAATGACAACAATGCAGATACTGTAGCAAGTGGTTGCAGCTCTGCTGATGTTGAACTTTGTTAAGTGACGTCTAAGGAGGACAAAATAACTTCCTGCGCATATTTGAAGATCATGTATAGCAGAGTTGAAAAGGCCAGTGTAAATGGTACCTAAATATAACGCGTCTGCATTGTGCTCAGCCGAGTAAGTCGGTGAATCCAGCTGTGACACAGTGAGGACTCACACACGCCATACGTTTTAACTACATTACAGGTGAGTTCCCCGATTCAGCTGCTTAGATGGGCTGTAAAAATAAAGTACTAAAATCCTACAGAGGGTGTCTAAAGTGAGGTATCATGAAAAAAAGCTTTTAATAATAGGATCTGCCAAGCCAAGGAACAGAATCGCAAGAGAAGGGGTAGGAACTACATTTTTGAGACACAGACATTCAGTTTGGTGGCTGCTCTGCACAGAGGCAGCTAGAAGGATGCTGAGTTGGTCTTTTCCATGTATAGCTATGATTTTCTAGCAGCCAGTGTTAGAAAAAAAAAAAAAGAAACTTCTGTTTTCCTGAGGGTAAAACAATCTACCATTTCAAATTCCCCATCTATGGCAACATTTATGACTCCCAGAGAATGGGGTTGCGTGTTCCCCACATCTCTGAGTGCCCCTGCCTCAGACAACCCTTCCATGTGGGGCACCTCTTTTTGGTACTAATTGCTCCCTTGTCAATGATTAACCTACATCCATTTGTGCTGCTCTAGGTTATGGCATCAGGTTGGACTCCCAAACCCATGGAGGCAGGACTGACAACAGACAAAAATTTAAATTAATTGAGAATTCCCTCCTCATTTGGAAACAACTCAGGGAAAACATAAACCTTGTCATATCTGAAGGACGGCTTAATACTACACTCCTAAATGAGACAGGACTGAGTCTTAATCCCGCTGAGTGAAACTCGACTAGTTCGTATTAATAGTTTATTATTATCTCTGATAGTTCCCCCACTCCAAATCCTTTGTGCATCATTTATGTGGGATTTTAAAATGGCAAAGCAAAATCCATTTGAAGAGACATTTTCCTATTTTAATAACATTTTCACACACATCAGCTAAGTCAGTCACTGTTGCAAGCTCAGCCTCCCTTTTCTGCAGTGATCAAAATTAAATGCCAGCTGATCTCCAGGGAGGCTACAGACTGAGCCAAGCACAGCAAGCTCCTGTGGTAGATACTGATGCTCTCAGTGAATCCCATCACTACTTATTCATGTGTTTAGCAGTAATTCAACACCGCGTTTTTACACAAATCACAGGATCCCAGCCCAGCAATTTTTGCTGAGGGAGTTTCTCTATAACCTGGGATTGGTCTTCAAGCCACTGCACTCCAGCCTCTCCACTCTCTAACAGTGCCAAGTTAGAACCTGTCTCCACACTGGATCGGGTGAAGAAGTGGCCCTGAAGTTAACACAGGAGCTTAGAGCTAAAGATGGGGGCTCTTTCAGCTCAGGAACCTAAGAATCAGATGTCAAATTCAGGCTTTGCTGTTGTGCGGACAAACTCAATTACAAAGCTTCTGTTTTTCAAGAATGAGCAGAATATAACTCCCTTTATTTCTCCTTCCCACAGAACAGGTCTCTGTCTGTCTCTGCTGTGAGGAGCTGAAAGGAAAACTATAAACACCAGAGCGCAGCCTCCCGAATAGTCACGTCCATCACTGCCTGGGGTAACCACAGCTGGCCAAGGTTCCTCCAAAAAAAAGCACTGGGAACTCTTAGCACAGATCACACCCATTTTCCTAAGGATAATAGATCACAACATCAAACAATTCAAGAACATGTGCCATCAAGACCTCCAGATTTGGACTGGCAGACAGCATATACACGTCCTTCTGAGGGCACCAGAAGGAGATGACCTCAGTTGCAGAAGTAGGAAATACACTCACTTCAGGGGTTCTTCCACAACTACTGCTTCCTCTCATCCCCCAGGAATCTCTCTCTTCTTAGTAACCTGAGCCCCAGCCCCTGCGCTGCTATAAGAAACAGCACTCATTTTGAAAGTAATCCTTAAGGGAGGGTGAACTGCTGTCAGCACTGCAGGACTACAAACCGTTTGGAAAAAAAGAACAAATACAAATGTGCAGGACCACTGTGTAATAAAAAAAACTTTCATTCCATTTGAAGTATGAAATGGATTAGAGGTAGTAGGTGTTTTAATTGTGTGTGCATACAGAATCCTTTGCCATCCATTCTGTGCTGCAGTTATAGGTGATCACAGGACACCTGAAAATTACTGAGGGTACAAACTGGCAATATTATAATTCCTATATGGGCTCAGATGTTGAAAAATTAAATTTTATTTGCAGGCTGAAAGTGAATAAGGCCATGGGAAGCGTTGTTTTATACCTAGTAGCTTTCTAAATTTTTGCCAGTTTTGTAGGGTGAGGATTGTGCTCAGTCTCAGTGATCTCGCTTTCAGACAAGAAGCAGAAGAACTAAGGAAATGTGCTACCATGTTTTAGCATTTGCTAGTAACATTCTGTGATTGGGACTATTGTAGCATCTGAGCTAGTCTTGCTTTGCACCTTGCACAGGCATTCATGCCTGAACAAAGAACATACAAAATGCTACTCCCTGGATTTGGCAGTGTGTTATAAGCATTTGGCACAAGCATACACTTCTGTGTAAAGTGCAAGGCAACAAAGAATCCAATCCCATTCACTTCACAAAGAAAAGAGAAGAAAAAAAAAAGAAGAGTATTTTGCACTTACCTAATGACAAAATTTGCCAGGTCTGAAGACTCCTTTTTTCAAATGTTCCTATCAACCTTGCTTTTAAAACAGGAAGAATGGTAGCTGAAGGCAACTAATAGCTTACAGGGTCAATCTCAGCATTAGGATTTGAATGAAGAGATGAAAGAGGTCTAAAGGGAATGAAATCCCCGGACACAGAACTATGATCCTTTTGGGAATCGTTCCCATGGGGCCACTTAGCAACAGGCCACCATCCAAGCACAACACCCCTGAGAGCAGAAGAAAAACTTTCTTCTTTGTGTTTTGCCCTCTGTGTTCAAAATACTGTTTTCAGCTTATTCCCTGGGGAGTCAGTGCCTCATCAGGAAGAAATAAAGCTGGCCAGTCTGCGAGTGATTGTGTCTCATGCTCTGCAAAGGCACATATTTCTCTTATCCCCAGAAAGAAAATTGCCTCATTTTATATTCAGAATCAAATGTACTGAAATTATAAGCAGTGGAATAATTACGTTCAACATGACACACTAGATCTGACCTTAATAAGAAAGCCTGGTGGCCTTAACTGTTATGGGACCGGCTCCTTCCATTTGTAGAGCTGGGCATCATTTCTACATTGTCCTTCCAGTAAAAATAAGTTATGTGCTTCTTGCACCATGTCCATGTGCTCTGTATGACCCTGGGGGCTAAAGTAATAACTCATTCAGTTCTGCTGCATCTGAGTGCTGACTTGGCCAGTGCCACTAACACAGAAACAAAGAAAGTAAACATTTGGAGAGAGGAATAGACACAGCCATGGAGTTATTTTTAACCTTTAATTCTTTGATACTGAATTTTAGCAATTCTAGAAGAAACTGTGGCTCCTCTGACACAATGAATTTGCCCTGATTGTTGATGGCTCCAATGCAGCAAGGACGTGCCTCTTTGACAAAGGTATTTGGTATCAAAATGTGTCACACATGAAAATCTGCCAGCTTCTTCACTTCTGACCTCCAGGTCACATTGGTATTCCAGTGCCACCCCCACACATCTCTGCCAGTGCTGCTCAGTCATGACCTACACCCCCTACTATTATAGCACTGAGCACCCCACGCGACGTAGATAACCTATTTTTCTGATGGGATGAGTATAACATAAAACCATCACACAAGTTGGAATCATTTGCCTTTGCTCTGAAACCTCCCGCGCTTAGAGGATAGAAAGCTGCAGGATGGGAGGGAGGGAGAGGAACAGATCTGTCCACAACATATCCTTGGGAGCCTGCAGATGTGGTTTTTTAATCCCTCTTTTCCTTGGGGATCAGTTAATCAAAAGCACGTAAGAGATGAAAATAAACATCCCACCTCTCTGCTGAGTTACAGCAGCAGCTGGAGATAAATGTGTGGATATAACTGAGATCTAACAACTATGTGCAAATTCTACTCTCCAGAGAAGTGCAAATGTGAAAGTTTGGTTGAGTTTGCCCCCCCTTCCCCTGGTGGAGGAAGTATTAAGGTTTCTGCAACTAAATATCAAAAACCAGGTTATTCGAGTGCTTTCTTCCAGAACTTATACAACCATTGCTTGTTACCAGTTCAGCTTTCTATATAATCTCAGATTTCTTCAAAGGCATGAGACACCACTTAGACCCCCTGCATTGCTATTTCTTAGGCATAAAAGAGGCGGTCTAGTATTTCGTTCACAAGGATGCTGGAAGGGTAACACCACAAATGCTTGGAAGGTGTTCACAGGCTGTGGGTGTAGATGTTGTACACTATGAGGACATGCAAAAAGAACTGACTTGTGTCTTTGTCAAGAAATTGCACATGTAAGTGTTAGACCAGGAGACTTGGAGAAAGGATATCTGCGTTGTTTTCCCAAGTCTGTCCTTGGTCTTCTAGGTAACGCTGGAAAAAGCACTTTTCTTCTCAGTACCTCCATTTCCTCAGCCATAGTATGGGAACAATACTACTGACCTTACAGGAGATCAGGAAAGCTGAATTCACTCACGTACAGAATGCTTCATGATTTGCATCACAGATCCTGGATGAGAATTAACAGTGTCATTGTCCTGGTGCAACTCCAGTGCTGCTGATTCTGAGCCTCTCATTTCCCGTGCTAAAGCAAGGAAAGCAAAAGTCATTCTTGCTTCAACCAGCCTTGAGCAAACCCTGCCTGTGCTTTCTAATACACACCTTGGAAAAGGATGACATGGCACGTTGTAGCCCATGCGTCAAGGACAACCACACAACATGCCTCTGCAACGGTGACAAGCCACAGCACCTCTTGCACGAAGCCCCATCCCTGTTCAATGAGCTCTGAAAAACAAACCATAAGCATAAAAAAGGCTACAAGAGAACCCAAAAACTCCGTTGCACCTTTGTCCTCCAGAGCTTCCCTGGATCACCAGGCAGAAGTCCCTCAGTGCCTATGATCTTGCCTCGGAGAGGCTGGCAGGACAGCAGACAGCTTATGGCAGTTTGTCACTCAGCTTTGCAGGTGGGGGACTCGTGTTCCTTCCCATGTAGAAAGCCTCTGGCAGGAGTTTTCCAGGCTTTAGTGTATCCTTTGTCTCTGAGGAAGATCCATAATCTGAAGTCGGAGAGGGTCTCCTACGTGGCAGGAACTGGTCAGTGCCCTGCTGCTTTGCAGTGACAGGGGTTTTGCTCCTTGTCTTATTTTGCATGGCCTCAGCATTTATGGTCTGTAGCCTTCTATACATCCTGCTCTTTGCAGTGCCACCATAGAAATGTCTGTATAAATGTGAATTTCAATAGCCATTATACTCCCAGCAGCAGCAATCTGCGTTCAGTACCTCAGAGCCTGTTAATCTGTAGTAGTCATAAGGCTACTTATCTCCCGCTCTTTTCAAATACCTCAGCAGTGGATACAAAAGGGAAATGGCATGAGCTATTCTTCTCTGGAGTCTGAGAGGTTTTTTTCTATTTTTCTGTCTTTTTTTTTTATTTGATGCTGTACTGTTGCTACATTACCAAATGTCACATTCAAAACGGATGGCAAAATTTGCAAGAGAGATAAGAGATGACAATCTCCCAAGTTTCTGATAGTGGAAGACTCTTGGCCCAGGAAAGCAGCCAGTTGTCGGTGGTGTAGTAAGGGCTCAGAGTGCTTAGCTCTCTGTTAGCTAATTAAAGCACTGTGATTGGAAAGCTTTGAAAGATTTTGTTCAGATCTTCCTTGGGGTCATTTTTAACGCTGCTACCTATTTGCTGATGAACCCTCAGCTCCACCCTACAGGTGCTGAGCTACAAAAGGATGTTTGGAAAGATGTGCTTGTACGCCATGAACATAGGCATTGTTAAAAGACAGAGAGAGATATGGCTCCAGAGACACTTCTAGTGAGGATAACGAGAGCTAAAAATGTACAAAGGAAATAAATTATGAAAGACAATTATCATCTGGATTGGATCTGGGCTGCTGCCTCTAGGGCTTTTGCAGTGAAAAATTTGGGATGCTGATTCACTTAACCTCTACCACTGCTGACACCCAAAGTTGAAGCCTTTTCAGCAGCCAAAATCTGGACAACAGCTCTCTCTGGACTACAGCCAGCCCTCATCCCTTTTTATGTCTCCAGGTGGAGTGCTGCTGTGCAATAGAGCACATTGCCCAGCCCTGGGAGATCTCACCACGTGGCGAAGTGTGACTAAAACAAAGCCACAAAAAGAGCATTAAGGCACAAGCTCCATGATTAACCACCTAGGTAAGTTGGACACACTATGTTTAATAAGGAACTGAAGAAAATTCTCTGCTGTGGGATGAAGTGTCCCAGGTGAGAGCAGAGGCCTGCCAGATGCTAGCTAGGGAAATCCAGCTGTGGGGCCAGGTTTACAAAAACAAAGGGAGGTGCTGGACTTACATGTCCAAGCACTCCTGAGCAGAGCTGGGTCCTGCAAATGGAGAACAATTGTGCCAACTAAGGCAGGACACCAAGTATTGCAGATGTGAGGGAACAAAGAGGATGCTGAAGATGCTTAGCAAAGAGCCCTAAAAGATAGGGGTGATCTGGTTCTTCTGAGGACATGGTAATAATACAACTTTATTTTCTACATATAGCAATTAAGATACTTAACAGTTCTTTTAGTTCAATTTCAATAATTTGGTAAGCAAGAGACCCTCAGTCAAGACACAAAAGGTCAAGAATGAAATCTTCATATTTATTGTCCATCACTCTGTCTTTGCTCTGCTTTTCTGGCTTATTTATCACAAGGTGTTGGTGAAAACAGCTGGCTCGCTGACCACAGTGGAAAAAGGTTCAGGAGCACATGCCAAGAACACCAGTACAAAGAGGGACATTTGCAACTTTGTGCTTGGAGCTGCAGGAATATTTCAGTACTGGCAGATCCCCTTCAAGTTTTTCTGCTCCTCCACCTTAGAAATAAACCCTTAGGTCTTCTCCACCCACTAGTTTTTTCTAATTGTCATGAAGGTAAATGGATATCCCATCACCACCAGCTAAGGAGATCAACCACCTGTATAGAAGGGACTGGAAATCTTCTGGATTGGCTTGGACGAGCTGATTTACTTTCAAGCCTGGAGGCTTGGAAGAGCTGGTTTACTGAGGCAGAGGAAAAGAAGGGGCCAAGGACAGCCAGCTTACAGTGCAACAGCAGGCAGCCTTCCTGCACTGCCTGACATGAACAAGACATTGCTCAAATGCTCCTGTTTTCTCTTGCTCTCACACCTTTACACATCCCTGAAAAACTTTCTCATCCTGGATCTTTTGCTGGAAGGTTCAGTCTTAGACATAAAACCTAGATTAGCAAAATGGGAAGCTTTTCAAATGCAGATTGCCAGAGGCTGGGGAGGTGAACCAGGCAAGGCATAAATGTTCTGTTCTTACATTTACACTGAAGCATCCACCCTTGCCCCTCTCAGATGGGCTGCTGGGCTGAACGGACTTTTGATCCAATGCAGTGTGGCTGAAAAACTTCTTTACTTTGAGGGTGGCAGAGCATTGGAACAGGCTGCCCGGAAAGGTTGTGGAGTCTCCTTCTCTGGAGACATTCAAAACCCGCCTGGATGCGTTCCTGTGCAACCTGCTCTAGGTGAACCTGCTCTGGCAAGGGGGTTGGACTAGACGACCTCCAAAGGTCCCTTCCAACCCCTACCATTCTGTGAGTCTGTGCGTCTGTGCATCTGTGAGTCTGTGAGTCTGAGTCTGTGATTCTGTTTCCTCTGGTCCTCTTTATAGAAGTGGTCAATAATTAAATTTATGTTTTAAGAGTTAATAGCTTGAAATTTCATTCAGATTTGCCTTGCCAAGGCAGCTAATGATAAATTTAGCTTTTAAGTAGGAGAACAAGCTTGTAAGCTTCTCCTAATTAGAGGAAGCTCAAGGCCCATTGTTGCTTCCAACTAATCCAGCCTGTAAATCTAAACAGAACCTCTGTCTTTTATAAGCAGAGGTCCATATAGACCAATATATTCATAGAGCTTCACTGACCTTTATTTTGTTAAAACTGTCCTTCACTGCTGCCACTCTGGAACTCTACCAATGGCAGCAACAGTGGCAGGGCTAGGACAGACAGAGCAGCAGTGCTGCCTCTGTCCCGTTATCACATCATTTGGGCCCTCACAAATCAATCTTAGGTGATATTGCAGTGTAAATGTCAGCAGCCAGGGCTGTACTGGTGGGAAACAGTCATGGTCTCTGCTCAGTCAGGCTGTCATTTTACACTGGAGATAAGGAATAAGGGGATAGCACAGGATTTTCTCCTTTCCTGCTGCCTGGGGTCCAAGAAAATTCAGTAAAGGACAATGCTGGGCTCCTTGGAACGTACCTTTAATTCCTATTGAATTTCTGCAGGCTCAGTCATATATAACAATAATCAAGACAAGACAAAATAAAAGCAAAGAGCAAGGCCTAGCAACCTAAGATAAACTGTGCTCCTTTTGTTATTGATCACCTTGGTTCCATGGTTTCATTCCTAGTCAAATCTGATCAACACACTGGAGAGAGAAACAACTCAAGGATTTCTGAGAAAATAGGCCAAATGCTGTATGCCTGAGAAAAAAAAAAAAAAAAACTATCTGAAAAGCCATGGGCCGGGAACAAAGGAATAGAGTTGAATCAAAATCTGGTTTTTCCCCACTCTGCTTAGCTCTCTTCCACTCTCCCACCAAGCTAACAAGCTTCTACCATCATCTGCTTGTGGAAAGGCAAAGGCTTCAGGCACCCTCCTTTTTCTGTGCCAGCATCGTTGTAATTACGTGAGCAACCACCAGTGTAGTAAAGGAGTCTTGTATTTTCCTCAGTGAGTCTGCATGTTTGTCCAACCTGGAAGAAATGTACTTGTGGTGTCTTTCCTTGTGCATCCGCATGCATGTCCCACTGCAACTTGGCTGTTATTTGCTTTTCCTGCCTCATGGGGGTAGATATTCAGGAGGAAGAAAGTAAATGAGAGAGTGTCCAATGTGCCTCAAAACACAATTTGGTTTGCCTTCTGAATTATTGCTGCCAGAAGCTAATGAGCATTTCTCCCCAGACTTTCTCTCACAAGGACAGAAAACTCACTTGGTTTAACAAGATTTTCCACATGCCTGTTGTTGTGGGTACAGGCTATGCAAGCCAGAAATGAGGAATATTTTCTTGATTCGAGGCAGCCACACAAGAGCAAGAGAAGCTTTTATAAAAATCAGGAGATGCAATAAATGAGCTCAGATTTGCATTCAAACTTAACAGATTTGCATTCAAACTTTGCATTCAAATCCTCAAAGGAACAGAAATTTGCGGTGATCTTTTCAGCATGTTTCCTTGACGTCTGCTCGAAGTTCAGTTGCATGAATACAGTTTTGTGGGGGGTGTGTGTGAGTGTGTGGGTACCTGCTGATTATTTATGTGAACTCTGGCACGTGTGTTGATACATATATTCAGGGCTTGCCCTAACGCATTTGGCAATACCAGTAAACCTATTTTCCAATGTTTACCTAAGCAAAGTAAAAATCCAGTTGTACTTACAGCACTTTGCAGCCAGGACACTTGGGGCATTGCAGAGCAGCGACAGAAGCATTTCAGAACACAATACAAACACAGTAGTAAAACCATCTTATAATTCAAACAAAACATGCCGCGTCCCTGAGAGGCAGAGCAATGGAGATGTCACAAAGGAACAAATATGTGGTTACAATGGTTTTGTTTCAAAGCACGCTCTGTGAGAAAAATGTGGTTTAGATGGATTTAGCAGGGAAGTGTCGGTGGGGTGAGTTCCTAGCACTGGCTCCCTCTCTGACAAAGACTCACTGTAAAAGCCGAGCTGTGTCTGGCGCTGACACACCGTCAAATTAAGCTTGAAGGAAGCAAGTCTGAGGTATTGCAAGGATCGGCGCCATAAAGGGCTTTCAACCAGCAGCATCAGCGTGTGACAGTCGCTTTGCCCCTGAGGAGGCAGCCGTCGTGCTGAACACAGGGCATGTGAAATTTAATCATCCGTGCTGTTTTCACCTACTAGTGAGGCTTGAGAGAGTGACCTGCTAACCAATGTGGAAGCCATGTGAAGGATCAGGGAATGACGCCTGTGACCCCAAAGGTGAGTGTTGCTCCAACAAACAGCAAAACTTGTGTTTTGTACCTGTGGCCCATCCCAGGTACAAAATAGACACCCTCACTCTCCTCTTTCATTATACTTGGCCTTTACCTTCCCATAGATTTACCCAGCGAAGCACAGGTCAGCCCCCTGGGAATGCCAGCTCCCCAGTTTGCCTGCTCAGCCCTCGAGGGGTCCCCAAGCGAACGCTGTTGGTGCCGTTGTTATTCCTCCTGTGCAATATCTCTGAGCACAGCACAGAGATACAAAGCCAGCAGGAGCCTCACAGACAAGAGCCCCATGATTTGTTGAGAGCCTTCTCCAAGGCTAGTGCTACATAAAGGGAGCTGCATCTGGTGATAAGCAGTTTAGCTCCAAGGCTACGGAAAGCTAAATAAACCAATGTTTATTTGTTGTGCGGCAAACAGAGCTCTAAGCTGGATGCTGCCCGGTGCCTTCCCCACGTAAATTGGGGACTTCCTGCTCAGATGCCAAATGTTAGAGCTGCCTTTGAGTGCCTGACATTGATTTCAATAGGATGCAATTGCTGGAGCTTGGTTCTCACTGAACAAAATGAAAGACCTTAAGCAAAGTTGTGCCAGGTGGAGCTGAGTTTGGTGGAGCAAGAGGAAGGCTGAACACTGCCCTCTGCCTTTTCAGCTCTATGCAATAGGCATTTTTCACTCCGAAACAGACTCCCGTAGTATTCCAGGAAAAATGCCAGAAAGCTCTCAAGAAGGAGCTTGGGGTCAGGGCTGAGCCCTGCTGGTGGTGTGCACAGTCAACTAGAAATCCTGGTGGGAGAGAAGAGTACTGGAGAGGGAAAAAGCCGTAACCAGGAAAGCACCAGCGTTGCACTGGAACAGAGTTGTTCAGAATCGGTTTGCTCGGGGAGGTATCAGGAGGCCGTGGATTGTGCCGGCTGTCCTGCAGCAGTCCCAGCGCTGTCGCAGCAAAGGACCCCACAGCAACCTCTCTGACTGTCTTCACAACTGTGTGTCAGAGTCCTGCAGTGTGTGAGACCTGATGTAGTGTAAAAATAAACCCGATACTTTAATATAATCCCACTGACATAAACGCAATCACGAATTTCACGTGCCAATTCAATCATGAATGTGTCATCCATATTTTCCCTGTAATTTAAAGAACATCAGATGATCTTGGTCCAAAATTTAATTTAATATAACCAGGTAGGGAAAGAGCCTTCAGTGTACAAACAAAATTACTTGTTTGCTTTATTAGAATAGCATAGAATACAAATGAGTTACCAATATTTGTACAGTGCTTACACAATGACTGAGTGCTTAGGCTCTTGGAGTATCCTCTCAAGAAAAGGAGTCAAAAACCACTGTTCTACCATCTTTTTGTTCTCTCCAGCAGCTGTCCCTGTGTGATGGGTAGGAAGTGGGTCTGGCTGGCAGGGCTCATACTGGAATTTATTCTCTTCCACAACCACCCTACTCCCAAATGTCTAATTGTTACATGAAAATGCAGAGTGCTGTGTATCTCAGGTACAATGCTCAGAATCGGTACTCCCAATGAAGTCATCAGTAGCTGAGAGGATGTGAGCTTAAGGTATTACTGAATCAAGAACCAGAATAGCTTAAAATATAGTCATTACTGATCTTCTCCATCCTGTGCCTTAGATGGAGAAGTTCTTGTGGCAATAAAATTAGCATCCCTGCAAGACTTGGACAGAGCTTGAGACTCCAAGCTGACCCACCCCAGTCTCAATTTATTTGGCAGGACCATGCAAGAACAGCTACAGCAGCTCTGTCATTTCAAGGTTAAATGTTTGAAATGATCTAATATATCAAAGGTGAAACATCAGGATATATTGGACCAATTGGTGTAATTAACTCCCAAAGGAGGACTGAATTCCGCCTGTCCAGAATCCCTTAAGTGCTGCCTTTCTCTCCAAAGACCTCCATTATGCTGCCTCATGTATTATTAGTGACATTAGACCTATATCTATGGCCTCTCTCCCTGTCACAGTCCCTACACATCACACACTGACATTGTCCTTTCCTCCTAGCTTTCATAAGGAATGACATTTTTGACATCACCCTGTGAGCAAGAAAGAAAGAAGCAGCAAAGCAGCAAGCTATTCCGGGATGAAAATGCACAGATCCACCTAGTTAGTGATCTGAGACTTTTGCAGGCAGGTGATGTCTCCTGTAGGTTTCTTCTTCAGATGGAAGGAAAAAGGATCCATGGAAGACAGAGTCTCTCACAGTCCAGGGCACCAGGTGAGAAAGCAACTGAGAGTGTTCAGAAACTTCCAAAGTTTGTTTCATTCTTTTAGGGCATATTATACTTTTGGGTATTTGAATTAAACAACCACCTGGGCATTCCTTGCTTATTTTGAGAAACTCCTTTCTTATGTCAAACACTTCCCTTGGGCATTTGGGCAAGAGGAAGTGTAGAAAATGTGCAGCCTGGGAGAGAAGCTTGGAAAGGCTGGCTATTCTAGGAAGAGGTTTGAAGATGCTGAAAGAGACCGCTTATGTCTCACTGTGGACACTTCTGCCTTCCTATTCTTTTATTCTCCTTCTTCCCCTCCATTTTTCCTGAAAAGAACTTATGGATAATAATCAACAGTAACACAAATAGCAGAAAATAACAGATACCTAGAAACTAATAAAGGAGATGCTCTTCTGGGACTGGTCTGGAGTCCATAACAGTGTTAGAAGTCACGGCAGAACCTGACTGCCACATTGCTCCAATCTCTTTGTGTCAGTTTCTTGCTTTATTTTTCCTTGGTGTCAGCGCTCTATACAGCAGTGTTAAATGTAAAGGAACAAACAAAGCATTTAGTGCTGCCCAGTTTTCTGAAGTTGTAGCTCAGTTTTGACTCAGTCTTTCCTCAAGCTCCTTCTGGAGAAAGCACTGAATCACAATTAAATAAGGAGCATGTAAATAGGAAACAGATAAACAGAGTATGAAATGTTTCTCCTGGAATTTTGTTCATTCTTCAGACATTACCCTCCATTTATGTACAAACAGGTGAAAGGATGGGTACAAGTATGTTCCAGGCTAGACAATGTACAATTGATGGAGACTACAGATGCCAGAGCAAATGAGATCTCCGAGGGCTTGGAAAGAAACTCGCTGACATATCCACTCAATATTCATTGGAATGAGCTCAGGGAACTTTGCTTAATTAAAGCCTGGCTGTGGGGGAAAGCAGATCCAAGCTGAACTCAGAAGAAGAGGCTTTCTGGACCCGTGAGATCTAGGTCAAAAGAGACATAATTGGCCAAGGGATACGGTATGTTATAATGACATCTTCCAGAACTGGTGTTTTGGAGCACTCTGGCTGAATGATGTTCATCTCTCACAGTTATACCAGTGATGCAGTGTTAAATCCTCTATAGCTAGCTTAGTAGCATAGGTATACCTACAAATGCGGACTCCCACAGACAAAGGGGACTTTTGACCCTACTAGTCAGGGACTAACAATTAGGACAGCTTCTGGTCCTAGTGACAGTAAAGCTGGATAAATCCACTGAATTCACTGAAACTTCGGCAGATTTACAGTAGCATAGTCTGTTTTCATGTATTCAGTTGTGGTACTGCGGACTTACATTGATATAACCATATATCTTGTGTCCATTTCATTTGGAGAGAGGAAACTACAGACAACTCGAGACAGCATTACTCATCACCTCCCCAGACTCCCTGTAAGAGCTCCAGAACAGGCATGACTTTACCAGTGAAGGTTAAGCAAACCTACATTGTCATTCTAAACAATGCCTCCCCGCATGGTACTGAGCCATATCGATGCAGTCAGTTGCAATAACATCATACATTTCTGTAGTACCTTTCATCCCAAAGGAGCCAGCGAGGAATCCAGTTTAGAGGTTTCGGTGGAATGCTTTGACTCTCCTTTGCTGCACAGGACCTTATTAATTAAAGATATTTTCAAAATCAGCACTTGCAGCCTTGTTCTGCTTTCCACTGCTGCGGAGCCCTTTCCTGGAGCCTACGGAGCTCAGTCTGAAGCTCTGGACAACAACATCACCCACGGACCACCCAGCAAACACCTCCAGCTGAAGCTGTGAATGAATGTGAAAAGCTGTCAGGGAATAGCCACACTTTGCAGGTGAAAATCAGACAAATCTCCCTGCTTGCGCAATACTGTGAGGCATAAGGTGGGTCATGAATCTCAAAACAATGGATAAATGGCCTGACCTATTGAATATGAAATTGGAAGAAGCATAGGCAGAGACCCAGCCTAAGAGAGAATCTAGGTCAGATGGAGGCCAGGCAAAAGCTGTGCATTTTTGTCATTTCGCATTCTCAGATTGAGCAGTGAATATCTAACACAGAAAGGAAAATCTTCCACGTAGGATCTGACTCTCCTCTGCCTCCACTTGTGGTAATAACTCTCATGACACTGAAGGCAGAATATCATTTAAGTGAATTTGATAACTAACTCTGGAAATAAGGGAATTAGAGCCATTAGTAAATCTTTTCACCTCAGAACCTAGACAAACAGGATCAAATTGCTATCTGGTGTAATCTAATTGAATTCCATGGATTTACAACCACAGACAAATTTTAGCCAATAAAGGGAAGAATATAAATGTTCTATTCTGACATTTGTGACATCATAAAGTTAATATAGCTGTGCAATGAAGGGAAGATTTTCTGAGCACATTTGTCTAATTTAAGTCTCATTTATAATGAAAAGTAATTAAATACATTCCATGAAATTGGAGAAAGCAGAAGAGAACGCTGAAGAATGTCACTTCATTCACGGGACAGAGATGTACTTTGTTGTTTCCTGCTGTTTATCTTTTGCTCTGCAAGCAGGAGTTCCCATTTATGTTCAGCTATCAGCTGCCAACCTAGAGCCCACTGGAAGATGCATGTCATTTCTAGAAGGATCTTAATAAACACCACCAGTGGAGAGACATTTTACACTTGGCAGTTCATCTGTCAGAGCAAGAGATAACTTCAAATTATTTCCATGACCATTCTGCAAGTATTTGTGGAAGGAGGCTAACACCAAGAAGACAATACTTAGGGAAGACACAAGTTAGGGAGGACTCACTGGTTTCATGAGGGGAGAGCACAGCTCAGCAAGCTCAGGGGTGACACTCATCTCACCGTTGATTTGCCACACCAAGTTCATCAGGCCAGTTGAAGAAAATGGAAACAACACTTCCTTGCAATGAACAGCACAGTGCTAATAACAGCATCCCGTGGCTCTGGGGTGCCACTGCCAAACATCTCCTAAATATGTGGAGGGCAGAGCATCTGCAGGGAGAGATAGGACCCAGACAAGAGCTGGCATCACACAGAGAAGTTAAGGGGGCACCCTTCAGCCTCCATAGGATCCTGCCTCTGTAGTAGCATCAGAGTGACAGTCTTCTTCCGTTTCTCTGAGAAGCTCTGGAAGTTGCTGAAGATGCTTCAGCTTAAGAATAAGGCCACAAGGTTCATACGTGAACTGAGTGGGGAAATGTGGTAGCGCTCACCCAAGCACTGCCTGTGCCCCTTTGGACTGTGCTCCCACTGCCTTGTTTATCTGGCAACATTCCTCTCTCCCCATTTTTCCATCTCTCCATCACCTTCCTTTACTTCTTGGATAAAAGGGAGAATGGGGAAAACAGGACGCCTGACTCAAAAGCAGGTGGCAGAAACTGAGGTAAGTATGGGTGTCTTGCAGTCCCTTCCCAGTGGAGAGGCAAAGGAACAAGGAAAGGCGTGCATATACAGAGTCTCAGGAAAGGTGCGTGTACAAGCAGTGTATCTCAGGAAAGGCGTGACTGAGAGGCTCTTTCTCCTGAAGCCATCTGGCAGAAGCTCCTGGCAGCTTTCCCTGCGGCATAGCACTCCTTCAGCAGTTTTCCCCGCAGCGTGGCACTGTAACCTGCTCTGGGTCAGGCACAGCAGCAAGGCAGCAGCCTTCATTTGGGATCAGGTATTGCAGCCCAAGGCAGCTGCTCTGGATTTTGGTTCTGGTGCTTGGGAGTAGACATGAGAACAGGGAGAGGAGCAGAGCACCAGCCCAGCTTGAGTCCTCTCCTGAAGTAGGTTTATTCCTGGCATGTGTTCCTCATATTTGTGTGCACATGGAGCCTAGCGGTGCTGAGCAGAGTGTCAGTGTGTCTAACAGTTTGCCCTGGTTTTAGCTAAATCGACTAAGTGGGTCCTCTCTGACAAGGATTTACCTTTATTTATGAAGGACTTGATGTTGAGAATGGGAGAAAGGCATCCACTTTGGTGCCTTGCAGCCACATAGTTTTGGTTTAGGAGGTAGGGTCGCTGGGACTTCTTTTCACATTTTATTCTTTGCCCACAACCCTCACCAGGGTAACTACTCCAAGCATACCATGTCCACTTATGCAGCTTTCTCCTCAGTGCCCCCCGCAGCACTGCAAGGCTGTAGCAGTTCTTGCGAAATAGGAGCTCCATAATTCTGGACACGTATCCCGGAGGGTTTATTCCTTCTCTGCTTGTGGCCACGGATGTCACTATATCATTACACTGCAAGTTCTCCTCTCCCAGCTACTACCAGCTGGTAACTACCTAGTATGGGGTCACACACACACACACACACACACACAAACATACACAAAGAGAAATGTAGCTCTTCTCACTCCAACAACACTTTGACAGCAAGGGTGTTGTGACTTTTTTTCTGTTCTAAGAAAACAATGTGCCCATCAGCTTCCCCAGCTCATGAAAGTTTTTCCTGGGCACTTCTATAAGACCTGCTCCATTCTACCAAGACTTAATGTGGAATGCGTAAGAAATACATACTTGGAAGGCTGACAAAAGTACGACAAAGTTGGAGGCTACTGAGCAATATCTGCTCCTGTGAAATGTGAACCTACTGTAATTTTTGCTCCATTGCTAAACCTAGCCCTGAGCCTCCCTGGTTGGTAGAAAGGTGAAGCGTGGGGTCTTTGAAGATGTTAAGGTCAGCAAACTGCAAGAAACCATGGCTCAAATGTGAGGGTGTTTTTGCATTCCTTCTTCAAACCTAGGTGCTAACCATGCTGAAATGCAACTTTATTATGCAGCCTGGCAAGATTTCAGTGATTTTATTGAAAGGGCATTTTGTTATGTTTATTAGATTTGTCAAAAGGCATTTTATGGTGTTTATGAGATAGCATATAAATTTATGAAACTTTAACATTTTTGTCAAAAATAGCCTTTACTGAAAATCAAATAATGCAAGTAGTAAAAATCCTATCAGACAAATTCAGGCAAAATTTTCCATCAAGCAAGGCACAGACTCATCCACGGAACAATCTGTGAAATACTGTCAATGAAACCTGTGACATAAAGCAGTGGAATAGCTGCTGGGTGCACAGAGTAAGGCTGCAATGCTCCCAGGTGGGTACACATGTGGCAATTCTGCTTGATGTCCTTGCCCGACTACAAGTGTGGGAGTTGCAGGGCATCTGCTGGTTTTGTTGCCCTAGCTTTTGCAGTAGGAAGGAAAGAGCTTGTGTTTCGGCAAGTGTAGTGCTGTCCATAATAAGCACTTGTCCCTCTGGGCTCCAGAGCACAACTGGTTGGGGTTGACATACTGCGCAGGAACGAGCCACAGGCACATCCTCCACCAGCTCTCTGCTTCTGTCTCCACTCCAGAAGCCCCTTCTGCAGTTTTTTTTTTCTTTGTTGTTGTTGATTTTCAGTTTCTGCTGTTCAATTCTGCCCCCCCCCCCCCCCCCCCGCCAGTAAAAAACTGCCTTACATTTCTGTTTAGAGAGCTCCCTTCTGTTTCTCATTTTTTTCCTTTGTTCATCCTCCACAATACCATCAAGACGATGTGAAACACTTGATCTCTTCCCGTTTCTTTCTTACTTCGGAGGTCAGTCTGGCACTCTGCAATTGATACTCTCCCCTTTCTTGGAGACTGTGCAGCAAGACAGGCTGAGGAACTGATTAAGTCATTAGAGTGTCAGCTGGGATCTCTGTAGCAGCCAAGACAACATTTCCAAAATGATGACTTTGGAATACCATTCCAAGTCTCTTCCCCAGGCAGGGGAAGGCTTAGCAACAATAAAATGCTTCCCACACTGCTTCCCCTTTGCAAACGAGCCCTAAAAAGTTGGAAAGGTGGTGGAGATGAGAGGCACTGAGAGGTTAGGCAGGAGAAATCCATGGAGTAAAGAGCTGGAAGAAGAGCAGGGTGCGGGAGGGAATGCCGTCAGCTCCACCTGTGTGTTGAGGCAGGCTGTCCTTACACTGGAGGAGTCCAGCCTGGCATGAATAAGGCCCTGAAGGGAAGCGAAGGGACCTGTTTGAAAAGCAGAGGACAGACAAGGGAGATGTGGTCACTTCATGTGGCAGAACAGCCCCCTCACAGGTGTAGCATCACTTCACCAACAACCTTCCTGGACCTGCTTTGTCTTGCACCCTAGGTGAGAAGCTGCAGCACTGCCTTTGCTTGCTGTTCTCCCTTATTTCACGAGGGGTCACATCCAAAGTACAACGCCAAGCAGGGTCCTGCAATAACCTTATTAGGCCTAAGCTCTGATCATGCCAAGAGTGTGACTGTGACCAGCCAAGGGATATTTAATCTTCCATTTCCACACGTCTTGTTTTGGGAAACGTACCTCATAAAATGCCATGGGAGCTGAAAGCTGGTAGTGTCCATCAAACAGTGAAATGCCTTGTTTATTGTCCAAACTCTCCCTAGCTGAAGTATCAGTGGTCTTGGATGCCCCTCTTAAGCATTTATCTGTCTGAAAGTGCTGTGCCGTCATTAGTTTGATTGGGGTGGAGGCATGTGCTGCAGTGATTGCCCTGGATAGTACGAAAAAGCAAAGGGCTGGGAGAATGGGGATGGTGAGTAAGTGATGGTGTGCAATTACTATGCAAATTTTAGGGGAATAATCATCACCAAACAAAACTTCCCTGGTATGGATGCTGCTTTCAGCAAACATAGCATCAAAATGGGAGTTACAAGCCAAACAGGTTGGAGAAACTTCCTAACTCTTGTTGGCCTAAAATAATACCAACGGCAGGGCTTGCAGAACACATTTGTGTGCCTTCCCTCATCCCTCTCTCTAGAACCCCAAGATACACCTTAACATACAGTCTGCTACCACTGTCTTGAGAACCCTCTGACCACAGTGGTACAGCAAGTTTATGCTGTGTTTGGAGAGCATCTTTGTCTGGGTCTGCCCTGGCTTTTTTCACCGGGAAAAGATCCTGGATTTACAGGAATTTTCCATCCTCATAGCCCTGTCTAAGTTAGGACATGTTTTCTCTTTGCCACCAGCACAGGCCACAGCCTGCATACCACTTTCTGCACCAAATATCAGACCCAAAGCCTTAGAGAAGAAATAGGTACATGGAACATTGCCAGAGACCTTGTTTACAGCCTTGGGGCTTTTCGCCCCATTTCTGCCAGAGTTTCATTCCTTCACTGTTGCAATGAGCTATATCCTAAGTAGATCCTTCTCCACTCATTCATTTTAGTATATACACCTATATCTCCAGGTGACTCCAGGCACGTCTGAACAGCCTGCTTTCCCTGGGCATATGATGACCTACAACTTCTGGATGACTACTCATGCATGCTGGGCGAGGAGGTTGCAAGGTATGACATAGTATACGAGATTTTGAGAGTATATATTCACAAGCTACTTTTGAGTACACACACCATTAGCTGAATCCCATTAGCTTGACCCTCGATCCAGTGAGAGCCTTACAGGTAAGCAGATGAATCAGCCCTGGCATGAAGCAATATCATATAGGACATCAGCAAGAGGCCAGGCAGAGAAGTTCAAAGTAGAAACGTGTCCACACAAAACTTAATACACTGTAGCTCATCCAAAGATTTTCACCTAAGCCATTTTTTAAATGAATCTAGTCTATGAAAAGTGAACATTGACTTGCTGTAGTTCACTGTGTGAATTCAAAGTGTTTCAGGTTTGTAAGAAGAGGGTAGTACAAAAGCACAAATAGAATAAGCTGGCCATTAGGTAGCGTTCGTCATGTGGCTGCAAATGACTGAGGAAAGCATGTGAGCAGCACATACGAGAGCCACAAAAGAAAGGAGGATCAGAACGAATGTTAAAGCTTCTTCCTCTTAAGAATTTATTTAACCCACTGACCGCTTCTTTGTTTAATTCAAAAGAAAAGATCACTGAAAGGCCTCTATGGTTCTTGGATGATATATTAAGGATACCTTAACTCAGCACTTTGGGGCAGGTACCTTTTGGACTGAATGTGGTCTTGGCATAATGTCAGCACCTTCCACCAAGATGTACCCTGTTACTACAGTGCTGATTTTGCCCTCTTTTGTTGAGGCTACGTAACTGCGCTCAGCACTGACGAAAGAAAGGCATGAAATAGAAATTAAATAGAAAGAAAGGTATGACTGCAGCTTCATTAATTTTACTCCAGTCTGGGTGAACTTGGAAAGCTTTCTAGGCAAGGTTTCGAAGTGAGAGGATATTAAGCCACCAATTTTTTTAAATCTATCAACACTGACCCTGATTTAATATTCTCCATATCACTTCAAACACCAGGATTCATAGTCAATCTGACAGGACTTTCAGAGAAGGCTGTCCAAGCACTTCGAGATCACAAAGGTCTTGGAAACCCGATGTCCTCAGTATCTGAATGTTGTTAAGAGATCAGAAGAATTTCTGGTCCACTGGCAACCTCCCTTTTTCTGTGGTAACCTGATATCAATTAACTCACCAAAGAGAATTTGCTTCACACATAGAGGTGGCTGTTGCCATAACTGGTGAAGACCCGAGATCCACCGACGTTTGGAGCATTGTTTGCTGTGGGAACAACTCTACTGCACCGTGCTTTAGGGTCTTTAGAAACAAATCAGCAGGGGTGGAGAAAAAGAAAGGCTCTGAGGGGGTCAGTCAGCCCTCTCCAGTGCAGCTTGCGTGCCCCGTGATGGGATGGGAGCGAGCACGCCTCGGCTCAGCCCCACTTCCCCCTTCCTTCCCCCCGTGCTGCCCCAGACACTTTTGCATCCTTTCCCTCAGTCTGTTGAATCCTCTGCCTGTGTACCGTGAAGCCCTTGATGTTCCTGTAAAATATGCGGAACGAGTATGTGAGAGACTGGATGGGCTCCTAACTACTCCCTGGGCTGGCGGCTCGAAGCAGAGCAGCCTGTAGCTGAACAGATGGCAGCGTTCAAAATACCTGGGCTCCCCAGAGCCAGGGGCTCGAGTCCCAGCAGGGCCACTGCAGCTAGCTATTCCCAGTTGCTTAACAGCAGTCCACTTATCTTCCTGTCTCTTAACGGTCTAGATGAGACCTTCACATCCTGAAGCTGTGCCTGGTTTGTGTGTCTGCGGTACGTTCTGCAGCACTCTTGGTGAACGCTGGGTTTTCCCCAGTGGTTTTGGGTGATGTTTGCACCAGGAATGATCCAAATATCTAACTGGAAGGAATCCTAGACCTTCTGGGGAGTAAATTTCCTAGGGAGTTATTCAATAGATAAGATATTCTGCCATGTATATATCAATATTTACAATTTCTAGGACCAAATCTGAAGTCTTACTGAATAATTGGAAGAACTCACACGTATTTTGACAGTGCTAAGTAAGCACTTTGGGCCTTGACTGTAATTTATAATGTGCTTTGGGATTAAAGGTGTCCTATAAATGTAAGATTGTTATTAATAACAATATCATTGCAAGTCCCAAAACAGTGAGCTAGGAACAGATACAGGATATTCTACATGTTTGTCAAACCAAACATATCCACTACAGGAGACCGAGTCGCTCTTGCCTTTTATTAGAATGAAGCAGAGAAGCAGTATGAACAAATATGATTAAAAAGACCCTCTGGATTAACTGTACCCCTGGTTGCTCTTGCAAGCCAGGTATCAAATCTTGTGCTATTTTCTAGAGGCTGATTTTTACTCTACAGTCTGCATCTGATTTTACAGTCAGCATTACTTCAAGCTTATTACATTTGTAACAGGATACAAATACAGCACCATTAATTTAATTTTATTTACATTTCAGAGTTATTCAGCTGGAATAAACTGAACACAATTTGATTGAAACTGTCCTGCAGGACTGACTTTACGCACATTCAACAAGGGTCCTTTATAAATAACGGCAGCATTTAGTACACAAAAGACACCTTCTTGGACTAGAGGATTTACAGGAGTCATTAGCAGATGAGGGAAAAGCAACATTGCCAAGAACAGAGCTAAACTGAACACTTCTGCTCTGGAGCCCACTTTTCACTGCATGCATCTTCGGAAGAGACCTCTGCTGCAGAGCACGATGACCTTCTCGGTATAGCTCTTGCCGGTGACTGACAGAAAGCGGTTGCAACCTTGGGTGTTTCACTAGCACAGCAGCATCAGGACTCAGGTAAGCTGTTCAAGTGAACCCTGATAGAAAAGGAATGAGGAATATCAGTGTTTGTTTTGCAGTGGCCCTCAGAAATCCTAGTCAATGATGGAGAAGCTGTTGTGAAGACACTTTGCAGAAGCAAAATACCATCCCTACCTTCCAGATGTGAGTGTCAAAAAGGCAATGGATGTATCTGGGCAGACAGGGCAGTTGATAGGATGAATGGACTCCTGTTTGCCAGTATGATGGGAAGTGGCCAAACCACTGTCAAGCTCTTCAGAGAAAGCATAGTGAAGGAGGGTTTTCAACAGAGATTTGCAAAGATAATGAGGGTCTTTCACTGCTCTTTATCAAGATTCCTCCCAATAATAGCAAGGAAAAAAAGCACAGAAATGTTGCTATAAAAATGTTAACAAGTGAGAAATAGAGACTGACAGAATGATGAGAAGGGAAACAACACTGTCATAGCAAAGGAGAGTTCTTTGGCAGGGTGGGAAGGGCCTTGACAGGAAAGATAAATAGCTTGTGTTTGATGGGGTAAAGAAGAGGAATGTAGTAGAGAGGAGCAAAGAATGTGTAAAATCCTCAAGCTGATGGATTAGGAGGATGATCTTTACAGCAGTATTTTGCAGGGATGTGCACAGACTGAAATTACACTTGGCAAGACCAAACAGAAGGGTGTTTCTGTAATTAGAATGCAAGACAGTTGAATTTCAGCCAGGTTAGATAAGGCCTTCTGATGCTTTTAAATGGGAAGGCTAGGCTACTACCAGCATCTTTCCTATCTTGCCTGGCAGTGAAAGGCAGAGTTTTGAAGCATTTTTTCTTTCTCATTATGATTATTTCATTTTTACCTGAATGTGTTTTGTTCCAACTTGTGACAGCCTGCAGCATCCATGAGGCAATCCCATTCACATATGTGGGAGAAGGACATGCTCAAAAGCTGTAGGCTGTGGGGTCTTTGGTGTCCTGCCACCTCTCTAACTGATCTTGTGTAAGCCCTGCAGGCGAGTTTGAAGGTGTCACCATTAGGACAGATAAATGAGATTTTTTTAGTGCCTATTTGGTGGTGCCTAATAGGTGGGCACTCCAGGTCAACCCCTGTTACGGAGCTAGCAGAAGAAAAAAGTGATTCTGTTTCAGACCGCTGGGAATTTTGTGATCTGTCACAGTGAGACATCTGGTTATGAAGAAACGGAATTGCCGTGCCATACCAAACAAATGGACCATACAGTTTAATAATCCCACTGTGATACTGCCTGGTGAAATGCTTCAGATTAAGTACAGGGAACCTAGCAGAACCCAAGTAGGGAATGACTTGCCAACAGGGGAAGTTTCTTTTTAATTCTTATCAGTTAGCAACTAGCCTAGGCCCTGAAGCAAGAGGGTTTATATCCTGTCATAACAAAAGAAAATATGTATTCTATTTAATGAGAACATCCCCAATTACATTATCCATATAAATGTCTAATCCTTTTCTTAAATCCTACTAATCTCTTAGGCTTAATGTTATCTTATGGGAATGAGCTAATTAGGCATTGTATAAAATGTATTTCCTTTTAACAGTTTTATATTTGCTGCCTTTTATTTCCATTGAACATGCCCTTGTCCTTACATACTGGGAGGGTGAATAGGAGCGTCTATTTTTCCTTCTTTCTACCACCCACATTTTCCACATCCCAGTCAGAGACCTTCTCTCTGATATACAACTTCTGAGTGTTTCCAGACCTTCCCCATTAGAATACCATATTCACATCATCTTGCAGTTTCTGCCACTTGTATCTGAGAGCCTTGTTCAGCATCCTTAACAAAACAAGAAACCAGAGCAGGGCAAGAAGATTGTGCCGTCAGCTTAAACAAGGGCATTGCCGTGATTGCAGACTGGTTTGCCCCATACTCTACGTAGACTGACATTTCTTGCATATTTGGTCACCCCGTTATGCCTTAAGCAAGAGAATCTGCTGTGCTCTCCCTTGCAGAACCCCAGTTCCCTTCCCAAGGAAACCTGGTGAGGTGCCTGAGTTCCTTCCTTCCATCACCCCTTCTGAAGGCACTGCCCTGCCTGTGGAATGGGACCACCGCTGCCACCTGCTCCCACACGTTGCCTCTGCCGTTGCTCCGTCTCCTCTAGATGTGGGGAGATCAACCTCTTGCACCTCACTTTCCTCTCTCTTTTCCAAAGAGTTGAACTGTGGCCATAGCAGGGATTAAGGAGGTGTCTTGCTGCCAAACTTTATTAACTTAAAATCTGATCGCTTATTCCTATGTTTTGTTTCCTGCCCTTTTGCAGGTGTTTGATGGCTCCTCCTTGCACCTTTTACCCACCTTGCCTTTTTAAGAGTATCTTGGTAGGGGGTTTTGATATGTGCTTTTAAATGACCAAATAAAATTTGACAATTTGTTCACATCCTATACAGCCCTGCAGTGGTACTGGAGTCATGATAGTAAAGCTTAGTTCTTGCTACAATATGAAGAGCCTGTATGGAGCAGAATATAGAAATTGTGAAGGATTTCAATATTCTGGATTCAGTATAGCATTTCTTCTGGCTGTCACCCAAGCATCTCCACATTGATTTTTTTTTTTTCAGAGCTTTTACAGGAAGCCAAACAACCTTTCCATTGAACCCAGAAGTAAACCAATCACAAGCCAAAGAGGAGTCCTCTCTCTGCAGCTATCTGAACCATTACAGCAGCATTTGTTGAGTGTGCCTTTATTTTTCTGGTTTTAATCTGCAGTGTGCTGACAGCCCCAGAAAGATCCT
Organism: Burhinus bistriatus; assembly: GCA_013397275.1. Classification (NCBI taxonomy): domain Eukaryota; kingdom Metazoa; phylum Chordata; class Aves; order Charadriiformes; family Burhinidae; genus Burhinus; species Burhinus bistriatus. The sequence goes on along the minus strand of VYXH01009785.1, from coordinate 63,943 downwards.
TCTTAATAGACTTTAATAGCAATGCAGCACTAAACTTATATAGCACCTGCCATACCAAGGCATCCCAGTAGACTTCCCAAATAATAGAGTTTAAAGCTTCTGCTTTCACGAGCCAAAAGCAAGGCTCAAGAGAGCAAAATTAAGTTTGGGTTTTAAAATATTGACAAGCTTGACATTATTAATTTCAAGAGGTGAATTCATCACTGCTGGAATGGATTGCAGGGGAGAAACTAGGGGAGGATCAGCAGAGACAGCATTGATCAACTTACAATCACACACCTGGACAGGGACCCAGGAATGAAAACCTTTGTTCAACATTCAACAATTGCATGTTTACAGTTGCTTAACCCACTGTAATTAAAATAAATCATCCAGAAAAGTGACAGGAAGTCTGAAGTCAGGCTTGCTGTATGTAATTTTGAGCTTTCACGCGGTACCTTCTATACAACGGTCTCAAAGTGTTCTACAACTATTAACAGGTTACGCCTCCCTGGTAGCAAAAGCATTATAGCTATTGCAAACCAAGACACATAAAGACCAAATGATCTGTGCAAATGAATTCATAGTAGTACTAACAGCAGAAACCCAGGATCTCTGGTTCTCAGATTCCTCGTCTACCCCTTAGACAATGAAGCTTTCTGAAACTCCAAGAGGCCAATGTGTCACATGCATGACTTCTCTTTCACTTTGTTCCTTATCCTAAGAATGGTTATATATGTGCTATTAAGGATACCATAACGTTAATAATTGTAGCCTTTAGCTGGTGTAAAGCAGGTGTCATTTCCATTCATCAATAAGATTTCATGCTTTTAAAGCCAAGGGAGCAGGAGAAGAACCAAACATTGTGTTTCCTGAGCCGTTCAGTCTTTCAGCAATAAATAAACCAAGTTGGAAACATCTTGCGGACCTCCTGAAACAAGAATACAAGGAGATGCTGAAATGTTTAGAACATTTATGAACACTTTTTAACAGATCCTGGTAAGAGATTTTACCTCTTTTCAATGGAATAGGAAACCTATTTCTTAGCTATCTGCACGAGCTGATGAAAGCCACTTCTGAACTGTGGCTGCAAAGTTCAAGACAGGTCACATTTTCCAATAGGAAATAAGGGCCATACTTTCTGAACATTACAACCAATATATACTTTTTGGTTCCATATCTTTAAAAGTTAAATGCATCTTCAAATGATTACAGCTGTCTTCTTATTCTCAAGTTACTTATCACATGTCTAATAAATCTGTGAGCACCAATCAGTGCATCAAGCTACAAGTTCCCATTTGAAACTCCTAAAATATTTTTTTTTATAATGGCAATAAATTATTTTGATTCAGATAGCATAAGTAACTGCAACTTATAGATATTATGTGGAACTGAGCTTGGAAATAAGGCATTTTTATTTCTCTGCTGTAAGATTGCCCTCCTTGATTTTCAGACTATTCTCAGACATTTTGCTGCCAGGCAAAGGTGACATGTAAAATAAGCTGTTGGAAGGAAAGGGTATGACTGAGCAAAAAATATGCACAAAAAAGGCAAAAAGAGCTTTTTTTCTGCAAGAGAAAATTTATAACCAAACTCAAGCAGTGGAAAAAAAATGGTTTGGGGATTCACACTATTCTTATCATCCAATACATGAACTCCACCCTTCCCCAAGGTCATTCTCTCCTTCTGCCTCCTAAAAAGACCATTTACAATCCTTTCTTTGAGTGACTTTTGAGGTGTGAGGAGGGACATAGCTCTGACTGAGCTCTGTCTGGCTAGGAATCAATTAGTGCCCTGCACCTAATCCACAAATTTGCAACATGACTTCTTTTCACCCATGGACAGAGCATCTGACTCTGAAAACCAAAATGCTGAACCAGTGCCCTTGGGGTCTCCTACTGTTGTTTGGTGTCAGGAGAATCCAGCTGGGTAAATCAGATAACAGATATAAAGGCGCAGTTCGGTCACTTTAAGAAAATATAGCACTGTCAGTCCTATCCAATGAAGAAGGTACTTCTTTGAGTTAAACGGACCCAAAATATGAAGTATTACTGCTAGTTCCTTCCAGCATTCAGATGGGAAAATGATGAAGAGATGTGTTATTTTAAATGCCGAAGCACAACAGAGGCACAGCATAAAACACAAGGCACACTGCATGGCAGAGCTCCCCTTGGCTCATGCATCAGCCTGCACGAGCCCGGAAACAGGCAGTAAAAAAAGCTGCATGCTGTCTTTTCTGTCATCACATCCAAAGCTGGGGCAAATAGTCGTCAAGAAGCAGCTGATGATGGTACTTGGTAAAGGAGGGAATCAGTCTAGGATCGCCATGGACAGCCGAAAGGATGAGACAGCAGAAGGGACAAAGAAAACTCATAGGTGTTTTATAGGACTGACGTGTCTAATCGGGTGGCCCTTCCTAAGGGATGCTGCCACCTGGGTAGGGGGTTTGGTGGGGAACTGAGAAACAGCTTGAGGGAGGAGAATGGATGCTCAGAGATTCTCTAGGGAAGAGTTGAGCTTCTTGTTAGGTTTCATCCAGGATTTGCACGGCGTGGGAGGGCAAGAGAGGGCAGAGGGAGTTTCATAAGTGGATACTTTAGCCTGGGTTTTTTAGTGGTTTTATACACGTAGAGGATTTTATGTGTTTCATTCAGGAGGCCAGTACTGCTGGGCACTGTCAAAACATAAACCACCAAGGCAGTTCTGCTTTGATAAAGTTACCAGCCAGAAACAGGGAGTGCAGAACAGATCAATATATAATGTGGGAGTCATCGGCAAACCACCTGCTGAACCAATGTCTAACAGCCTGTCTCCAGAAATAGACTACATGAGACAAACATGGGTGTAAGAGAGTCTGCAGTAAATAATTATGGATTAAGCTACAGCTAACTACTGATAGTTTGTCTCTCATCCATTTTTGTACTGCCTCACCTATGGCTACAGTCTTCATGCATCTTACTTCAAACTTTATTTTTATCCTCCTGAAAAAAGCTAGCCATAGACCTCTTGCAGGGATATAAATTAGAGCCTAGGTTTCAGTGTAAGATGAACCCAAACTGGACACAGCTGAAACCTAGAGAGCAGAGTTTAATTTTAGTAGCCCTTCAATGCCACTGCATCTCTTAAGCCTGTACTTTCCAGCCTCTCTATTGCCCCTCCCTTTCCTCCAGCTTACTAGCAGCCGCCTGCTTGTTTCTAGCAAAGCTGAAACCCAAAATATCACATGCTCCATTTCTTCACTGCTCCACTCTCTTCAACAGCCTAAAAAGATACTGCCTGAATGGGCTGCTCACTGGGCTGAGTGCTCAGCCCTGGTTGATCACTGGTGAGAGAAGGGGAAAGAACGTAGTTTGGGGAGTAACACCAACACCTGCATGAAAACACCCACGGGACGCTGGCAAATGAAAGGCTCAGGCAGATGGATGTCCTGCATCGGGGTAGATGAGACACAGTTAGATCACCTCACTATCTATCTGTTTTACAAGGCAAAGTACTGCAACAGGAAGAGCAGCCACAAGGTTGTCCCACAGCAAGGTGGCTGACAAGGCTCACAGTCAATTGTTGATACAGGGTCAAAGAGAAGAGAGAACAGAGTACCTTGGGAGAGACCTTGAGAACAGGAGAACCAAAAAAAAGCAGGAACAGACCTTGGGACAGATTGTGTGATTAAGTGGAGCTGGAGATAATTGTATTTTAAAGATCTCCTGGGGAATGGGCTCAGAATAGAAGCAGTAGCAAGGCTGGATCTGTAGCTATGTAGATAGCTATTGCCACATTTGTTAGCATGGAGAAGGAAATGGAGAAGCGTGGTCTACATGGGTAAATTTCTTTTTAGCAGGTCAGTGCACTGGTAGACAGATGTGCCAATATTAGTGGTGTTACATTGTCCTGCACAGGCTGTTCTAACTCCCAGGGCTATACTAAACGAAGCTGCTGACAGAAATACTAGTCTCCAGAGGTTATTTGTTCACAGCCTGATGCTTGGGAATAATGCAGGAAGCTGGAGAAGAAATAATTTTTTAACCATCTTCCGGTATCTCAGTTCAGCACCACCTGGACTTTCAACCCAGTTATTCCTTATTCCTGACTGGACGCTTCTGATTTTTTTTACAGAGGAGAGACTTGCTGCAAGCTGTGATATTCATAAGCAGGATAAATGTTCAACAGCTGCCAGATAGCTCTCCCCCTTCATGCATACAATGATCAGTCAACAGGTGCTGAAATGTCCCCTCTGAATAAGTAGATGGTTTTCTATCAAAAGCCCAAGAAAAGTTATCCAGTCTCTTGTTCAGGGAAAATGCCACCCTTGCAGGGTTTCCCTAGGCTGGAGAAGCAGTAGAACAGCTGTGGCAATGGGCCCTACATGTGATCGCCTTAAGATTTCAAGTTACTCCCCTTGCCTTTTTTCCCTAGATTTGTTTAATGAAACCATTTGAAACCATGGCAATAGCATAGGTGTGGCTGCTGCTGGTAACCAGGCTACTAATATCTTTTGAACAGGCTAAGCAATTAAATGTAGGTATGCCTAGTAAGCAGAAATACTAACTGGTGGCCATTGCGTACTGTAGGACTTAAAATAGGATTTCCTTTCTCTGGACAAAAAATAACATTTCATTGTTTTGATAGGACTTGCCACCTCAGCCTGGCTATGGCAGCCATTCTGACCTTTCAGCAAGAGATTTGTGATGCAGGAAGAGGGATGCAAACGAACTCAGAGGGAACTAGGTGCAAGGGAAGTCCAGTGGCTTTGTACATGTGCCTGAGTACCAGGAGGGTGAGAGGGACGGAGAGAGGATACAGGAAGAGGGAGAGGGGTGACAGGGAGGTACACAGCACATAGGCTGTGAATAGAGGGAACAGGAGAACAGCAGCAGCAGCAGGAGCTTGAGTGGCTCATCATTTAAATGGCCATCAAGTGAAAACCCCAGCTACAGCACTTGTGACAGTAACACCTCCCACTGTAGCAACCAAGCATATCCTGTGAAGTGCCTGAAAGCGGGTGGTGCTGGTGGTGAATTCCCCTCAAACAGGCAAAAGTCCCTATTCCCTGCCCTGTCACCCGCTGTCACCACAGGAGCAGACCAGGCATCCGGCAGCCCCAGTGAAATACCACTTGGTGTCACTGGTCCTTTCACTCCAGATGCACTCTTCTGCTTCGTTCTTGTCTATGCATACTGCTTACTGGCAGCTGTAAAGATTTTAAGTATCACATTTGTTATTTTAAAACTTTGTTATGCCTGCATAAATTGGTTAGATCAGACAGTAGATCTGTATATATATGCCGGAGAAAGAAGCAAAAAAAATGTTGTATCCAAAACTTGTAATGAAACATCAAACTCTTATATAAGTATAAATAAGGGTGATGTCTTCCTCTGCCCTTGACAGCTGTATGCAGCATGACATCCCCCCATCACAGCACCACAGAGGCCACCCTGAGGTGTCGATCATGAGGACACAGGTCACCCCTTTGATGCTTTGGTCCAGCCACAGCGCAGATGAGTGCCTTTGCTGATGGCCCGTGCGTGTGTGCAAATTAGCAAGGCTTAGAACCCCTTGCCGGAAAATTCTCCTGATCTTCTCACAGATGTTGTGCAGATGCAGGCAGCGTGGCCGTGCCGTCAAGTGCATCAGATGTGTGTGCTAGCACCAGCTCAGCGCGTATAAACCACCTGCTCCCAGGTGCTTTGATTTTGGCATTTAACATCTTGAACCAGAGCAGTGCAGTCTGGTTTTCGTTAAAAAGGGGTACTCAGCTCGCAGTATACGCAGTGCAGGGTCCCTTGCCTGGTTGCTGTCGCGCTTTTCCTCACACAACCAAGGGCCGGGTAAGAGACCCTGGATGTGAGAGCAGCTATCTCCCTCTCTGCAATAAATCGGCATGGCCAGAAAGTGCTGGGGTAGAAGCGACAGGGTCACAGTGTGTGGCCTTCCCTCAGGGCCCAAAGTGGGGAGGTGATATGCCCATCCCAGAAATGCAGGGAGCCACAATGAGAATGAGTAATGGCTATTGACACCTATTCCCAATCATGCTATCTGGAGGACTTGTGTCCCCTCCTGATCACACGCGTGAATGAGTTCACGTTAAGGAGACCCTCCTACTAATTGCAGGTAACAACAGTAATTCACTGATAAGCACAGTCAGCTCACACCTCAGAAGTGCTATCTATAAATTGCCTTCAAAAGCTGGCAGAAATTCTTGGATAAGGTTTTTCAAGCTTTTCTTTGAAACTAGGAAAGCAGAAAGCTTTCTTCCCTGGAGAACTGATTAGAAATAAGTCTAAACTGACACGGTCTTAATCCAGCCTTGACTATGAATAACAGAATAGGAAAACAAAACAGTTGGTCCCAGATCCCATTTCAAGGTGTTAAACTGTTGTATCACTTCATAAATAGATGCTATTACAGACAAAGCCACTATGCCAGCTTTTCCCTTGGTCTCTTTAAACCTCTCATGTCCCTGCTGGGGGGGTTAATAAAGGAATGAGTAAACTCAGCAGGCAAAACAAGTGACAGTCCCAGCAACACTGACCAGCTTTGGGAGGCTAATTGCAATAGTAAGGGCTTGCCGATCCCTGCTCAGAAGTGTCTCGGTTTTTGTATTGCTTCCTAAGAACTCACTGATACATTCCCTTTTCCTGTCCTCCTGTTACTCTTCTCCATCGCTATGGTTTCCACCTGTGGTATTTCATTGACCTATTTTTAGCTTGTTAACCATTGACCTGCCCCCATGTTCCACCTCCTCCTGCCTCCTCCTGTCAGCAGCCTTCAAGATGTACGCTGTAACCTGTCCCTCTGTTAAAAAGTTGTCAGTAAAATGCAATAATCCTCCTGAAACTCATTCGCAAACCCAAATAGTGACTCATCCTCTCTCTCCTACATGGGATAGGGGTGGTTAAGCACACATGATCATCCAGTGTTTCATTCCTGTGCCAGCACTCAGCTCCAAACCTGAGTGTGGGTATTTGCGCTCGTCTTCTGGCCAGACTCTTACTCCACTCACGTTCTCATTTGTCCTGCAAATCCACACATTTCTAGCCCATACAGGCCAGACTCACTGCTGAAGTCAAAGATAGGTTTGGAAAGCTGGAGGGTTGAGTGCACCTTCAGAAAGTGAAGTTAAGAAGCTGCAATGAGTCTGTTTCCATCTCCGCTCCCTGCTCCAGGACCTTTACATCCCCACAAACACTTACAGCCACTTTCCTTCCCACCTGCTCATCAGAAGTCCTCCCTCTTGCAGGAGCTGACTGGGACTCCAGGACCATCTATGTACTTGAGGTGTGTGTTATATGCTGTGCAATCTGAGATGGAGAGTCCAAAAGACATTCAGATAAGGCTTGCCATGCCTGCTGCTGCAGGAAGGAGAAGGAGGGCTGCTCCTAGTGCTACGGGGAGACATCAGCCCCCGCAGCACCAGCCCCACACCGTACAGTCCATCCCTCTTTCTGCACCAGTAGTGGCATCAACAGAGCTGTGGAGGAACAAAATAAGGATCAGCAGCCGGAGTCTCACAGCTGCTCACACCAGGGACTGTGGTCATGCAGCTCAGGTGCTGCAGCTTCTCTCTCATCCGGTCTGCTCTCCACTTTCTGTCTCGTCTACGTGTTGTTGTGCAACTCAATTTCTTTCTGTTGCAGTTGAGCCAAGGTTTCTCCACATGGCTGGTATCTTGTCAGAAGCTTCTCCCTAACCAGATTCCCAGTCCTAACTCTCCCAATTCCCTGAAAACCATTCTTTCACAGCTTGCTGCTCTGGATTCTTATCTGCTGCTTTGCTCTCTAGGTTCTCCTCAAGTTTCTTGCCTGACTCTGAAACAAAATGGAGTGTCCTGGCTTCAGCGGTAGTCTGTTAAGGTGAGATGCTTTGCAGATTGACAGAGGGAGATACAGAGATCCCCTGCTGTGTTTCTAAGGAAAATTCAAAACCTCAGCATTCTACTTACTCACCTTCAAAGAGCACCATCTCCTCGCCCTCTGGCATGTACCCCAGCTCCTCCAAACTGGAGTTGCAGCTCTCCCCTCGGGGTAAAAGACTCCTTCAGATCTCAGCGTTTCCAGCACAGGGAGAGGAGAGCAGAGCATGTGTGTTACTGTGGGTGTGTTACTGCAGGAGGCAGGGGCAGGACTCTCCAGCAGCCCCTCACCAACTTGCCTCCTCTTCCTCCCTCCTCAGCCTCTGTCCAAGGCCGGTGGCTGCTGCCTTGGCCTGGGGAGGACCAAGCTGCTCAGGGCCACTACCTCCTCCAACCTTTCCTGCTTGTATTCTGCCATCCCCTTGCTGCAACGGGCAGAGTGGGAAACTGGGGTTACCTGCAAGCTGGAGGGGTGGCTCCCAGCCTGTGCTCAGAAGGCGGCACAGATTTAACAGGGTGGGGCAGAAGGTTTGAGCACCACCATGAGCACTGCTCAGCCCAGCAGATGCTCCTGCATGGCATGACAGTTGTGGCTGATTGCACAGCATCCTCCCTGCCAGCCTGCACGTCCACCCGGAGTCTACGCAGCCATTTGCCAACAGCCAGGGAAACTAACAGGCTGCCCAGGGAAGTGGTGGAATCGCCATCTCTGGAGGTATTTAAAAGACAGGTAGACGTGGTGCTGAGGGACGTGGTTTAGTGGTGGTTTTGGCAGTGTTATCTTGATGGTTGGACTCGATGATCTTAAAGGTCCCTTCCAACCTAGACGATTCTATGGTTCTATGACATGTTTCTCGGAGGAGTTGATCTGAAAGGCAAGGGGACTGGGTACAAACGTGGCAGCTCAGTTGTACGGCATGAAGGAAAGCCGTCAGTGCGCCCACAGCAGGGGAAACCGTGCCATGGGTACAACTGTTAACACTTTAAACTTGTTTTACAACTGCGTCAGACAAATTTGAAACAGCTGCTCTGTATGCTCTTCATTTCCAGCTGCAATGTTTTTTTGGTTTTTGGTTTTTGTTTTTTTTTTTTCCACTTGCTGTAAAAGCAATTGGTGCTGCTGCTGTTTACAAAATTACCCGGGCTTCACTTACGACTTCTAACTTCTGATCTTGCTGTGATCACATGGATACAATAAACAGCAAGATCAGGGTTTTCTCAGCTAACATTGGTGCCACAGCCCTGAAAAAGCTAAGTGTTGAATACGTGATGGAGGGGAGCAGGCAGGGGCAGCAAGGGAGAACTGAAGGCTCCCATTTCACATTCTCTTAAGGCCTTCTGTCACTGAACTACTGAACACTTTCTCATGCCGCCAAGCAATTAAGCCTCCCTGACACTGGAGCGTTTATGAGGGAATTACCGCTCATCTCAGCCATGCTCAGAAACACCAGGTCAGGAGTCAGAGAATTGATAAACCTATTGAGGTGCCTGGAAATACGTTCAGCTGCCGAGTCCCCGATCTGACATCTTCAGAGCAGCTGAGGAAAGAGCAGAAATAGCTTATATTCAAACAGATTGCCAGGGGCAGGCACCTTCCTGTCTAATGAAGGCTGAACTGTTTTCTATTTATACAAGATGAGGGGTTTATTATGCTTGTTTATCTGTGCTGCAGTAGGACCCAGAAGACCTAGGTGCAGATGAGGACCTTTTGCATTAGGCATTATGAAAATGTGGAAGAGAAGCCAGGTGAAGAAAACAGAGGAAATAGATAAATATCACTGATCTCCTACCTTTCCATTTAACCATATTCTTTTGGCCTAGCCTCCTTTTTTAAACGGAAGGACATGTATAGTGCTTTATTTATTTTCAAGTCCTTAATTTTTAAACCAAGTAGTCGCACCAAAGATGATTTGGGATGCCGCTGTTAAGCGAACCTGGACCCTGGGGCAGAGGAGGCAGGTCTTGGGGGTTGCTAAAGGAGCACCCAAGGCACAAGCTCTGCAAAAGGGCACAGACTCTGCATCGGTTGCTATTTTAGGAGTTGAGCGACGTGAATATTATTACTAGATCTGCAGGTGCCTTCTTGTGTGACCCTGGGCAGCTTGTTTCACTTTCCAAGGCTGCTTTCCTCCTGGTAAAATTGCTGTAACAATTTTTACCTTTTTTAAAAAAAAGGTGCTGGAGATCATTTGCTAAAAAGAGCTTTCAAAGGCTAAGAATGGTCTTTGCTGAGTCTGCTATCCAGCATCAGGAAATGCCTAGCACAATGTGATCATCATTACACATTCATAAGTTTCATGGTTTATAATAATAATAATAAAAGTCTTGGCTTATATAGAACATCTGCAGGTTTGTTTTTCTGTGAGTGATTTCAGTATTAGTCACTGTGACATCTGTGTGGGGTCACTACCCACTTTTGTCTTCTAGGCATCCTCTCTCCTTTTATTAAATCATGTCTAACATTTTGATATTTTTTCTTTAATTTCAAATATTTTATCTGGCATTTTTAGACTAGCCTAGAATATTTGTTTAATTGCACTCCATTTTTTGCATTTGTGCTTTTCTCAAAGTGCCCTGGATTACATAAGGGGCAGGAAGGGGAAGTAATACATGCGTGAAATAAATAAAAGTATTATTAATAATAATTGCCTCTGGGTTAGTCATATCCATGCAAATTGCAACTGGTTGCATTAAGAGTTTTCTCTTTCACCTTGGACCCTCCATCCAGCCATTAATTGCAAAGAAATGGCACTCTCACAGTAATAACAACAGCAGCAATTCCTCATTTCTAAAACCGCCATCCAATAAAGATTCATTTACCAGACTGGTCATGAGATTATTATTGTTTCCATTTCAGAAAACGAAACTGAGGCACAGAGGCACTTAAAATAACCAGAAGAATGTCAAAGTCCTGACTCCAAATTCTGTGCTGTAACTATTTAACTTGCCCTTTAGTTTTCAAGCTTATGTTTTATGTTTTAAAAAGACACAGCTATGAAAACCTTCTAATCTACATGACTTATAGGTTGATAATTCATGGCTGGTTACTTTTTTTTTTTTTTTTTGCTTTGTCAACATGACCAATATTGAGAGCCAAGATGACCTCAGCTTGCCTTCTTTAATCTGGAGACTTCCTTCAAGCAGCAAAGAAAACTGGAGTTGGATTCATTGAGGCCCCAGCCAGAGGCTAAGGTGCGGGCAGTTCTCTCTTCAGACTGCTTGCACTGACACCTAACTTACACGAAACGAATAAGCAAATCTTGAAGTATTCAGCAGGATCACACCCTGCTATGCCAGGTGCATACAAAAAACAAGTTATACTTTTCAAATGTAGAAAATGAGATGAGCTATGCATCGAAGAGCAGGCATTTGAAAGCCTGGCAGCCTTGGTCCTGATTCAGCTGGTCTTTGGCATGGTTCAGATGCCTTTTCCGGGGTCAAATCTGTGTTGCTGACTTGCTGCAGGTTAATGTCTTCATGGTCTGTAGCCTATGCCCTGGGCTCTAGCGAAGCATCATAATTGTTCACCTTTATCGTTAGCTATGACTATAGCTCAGACATGTCCTCTCCGCTGCCCTTTCCCACACGCTCATTTTATTTTTCAGCCTCAATACAGGGTTTAACAAGAATGATCTTCCAAAAGAAAAGATTTCACTAAGAATATCTGCCTACTGGAGAGGAATAAAAAGTGGTGATTATTTCAATCAGTTCAAGAGTCTCTCTAACAGATTGGCACCACATGAGTCACTTTTATCATTTTATGGTAATTTAGATCTCAAGATGAGAAGGAAGATGCACAATACTTGTGACATTCTCCACCTGCTCCACTTTACAGTTGTGCACGTGTATCTCAATCGGGCAATCATGTTTATACTAAAATAAACAACCCCCAAATGTTCTGATTATATACAGGTACAACCTTTTCTAGTATATCTGAAAAAAAGGGAGTACTTGAGAAACAATGGTATTTAATTGTGGCTCATAAATCTGGTAGAGTTTTGCCTCCTGATCCTGTGAGGTCTCCTACCACGTCTAATCCTGCAACGGGGCCCCACTGAGAATGAGCCAGAAGCACCTCAGTGAGAGGTAAAAATCAGACTTCACCATGAGAACATTTTCCATATATGTCCTAAGCATTTCTCCCCTTAGAGACAGCTCTTTTACATCTTCTACTAAACTCTGTGTGTCCTGCTGGCAAATACCTTCCATTTTTTTGTTTATAATTTTACACATGAATGTATGGTTATGATTTCTCCTCAAACGCAATCATTCCCTGGCCAAACTGTAAACCTTAGATTTTTTTAAGTATTTCAGTGTCTGCAGGCTGTACTTCTCTTCCCTGTATTCTCTCTGATTTGTCTGCAAAAAGATGCCTGAAGAAGAGCTACAGGGCCACCAGAGTCCCATTAAGAAGGATTACCACCTTCCCCATCTATTTCATGCATTTGAATATGCAGAACTAAAATTACATCAGCTGTTTCTGTTGTCATATAGTTAAACTGTTGCTCACTAGTCCTCTTCTGACATCACTGGTTTTTAAGTTACTTTCATACCCCTAAGTATGTTTTTCCCCACCCCAATGCATGTTTACAACATGTATTTGCTTCCCAAGGTTGAAACATGCTTTGCTATATCTGGACCATATGATGACTTTCTGTGTATGGATATTCCCAGCCCTATCCAACTGATATCCTGCATATGCTTCCTAAGTCCATTTGTCTCTGGATGCTTATGCATTAGTTTAGAAAGCATCCAGGGCTTGGACTCTCTGGATGAAAACAAGCTAGAGAAAATGTCAGTCAGTAGCGAAACTCCTCAGGGAGCCAGAGGACTGGCTCAACAGGAGATCTGTTGGAGGAAAAGCCCACACATTGAATGGAAGTTGCGATGCCCTGTTCGTGACTGCATTCATTTTGGATCAGCTGAACCAGTTTTCTCCCTGCCAGCCTCCAAAGAAGCATCGCACACCAGTACTTCCCTTTGCTGCCACGTTGCACTACAAAAATACACTTTCTGGTGGTTGCAAATGGATGGGTATGATTAGAAGAAACATGACACAAATCAAAACATTAAAAGGTTTAGAAAAGCAGTTATACATTAACACAGTAAATTTTCAGGAATCAATGCTGAATGCATACATCAGTAATTGAAATTTTGTGTTGTTTAAACAAAGTAGGAAATACCGCAATTATACAAATACAGTGTTGCAGAAGTCATACTTTAAAAAAAAAGACCAAATATATTATAAATATATGACATGACAGCATCAAAGACACATGTTCCCACTTCCCTGTCCAACTGTACTATAATCCTAAAGATTTTTTTCCCCCACAGATTATTCCTCCTTAGGGCATTAGTAGTAGGCAGAGTTAGAGTTGTTCAGGTGTCTTCATGCTTAGTATGTATTTGCTTTGTGTAATCACATCCCTAAACTCATGTTTTTCTTATGTTTAACTTTGGAGTGAATTACCACACCACTGTAGGGTTTTTAAAAATCTGAATTGCTCGAAAAACTAGAATTTTGATATTATTCCAACATAACTTTACAAAATCAAGAAAGGTTTATTTGAAATGACACAAGTACTAAGCAGAGAGAATGCTTCTCCACGACCTTTGCAATACTTGAAAGCTTACTCAACATGAGCTCACCTTAATAGCAAATAAGGACATACAAACTATCAAATCATCTTTAACAAGCCAGTAAGTACTCAGTATCTGAGGGGAATTTACAGACTCTGGTAGTAGTACAGGTAGCCAGCACATAAGAGACAATTTTAATTTTCAGTTGACTTACTGGCTTAAAGGGCTGAGTTAATGAGGCTAGGGCTGTTTTGTTCAAGTACTCACTCCTCTTGGTGCACTGAGCAGTGCTGCCTCAGCAGCCAGGCTCCTCAGAAAGCTGTGCCAAGAGGAAGCTCTCATGCTTCAGTGCACAGGGTGGTATGCAGTCACAGACACTTTAAAGAGGGCTGGCAGTTGGACCAGTTAATGTGTCAATGAAAACTCTCTCAACACACATCCTGTCTCCATCCTATGTCAGTCTTACGCTCAACAACGTTATTGCATTCAAAGTTGCTGCTGAAGAAAAGCAGCAACTGGTTGAGCTACTGAAGCACTAATGGCCCGCTTGATGCATCAACAGGGAGTCAGGTAACCCCAAACTCAACAGTTTGATAAAACAACCGTTATTAATAAACTGTGTCACAAACCAGTCTCTTCAAAAGAAGCCTGCTTACATGATTTCAATTAAATTCCAACTTTTTATTTAAAAGTTTTAAGCATGTGTGTATACGTATTCCATTACTATTTTTTCCTCTGCCATGAATTAATTTGACATAAAATTCTTTAAGGTTGCATAATCAAGTCAAAAAGGTTGTTGGCAGAATTAATTAGTTGCTCGTAAAGATCTACATACTCCGGGCTTTGTTAAGGATGTTTATTATTTCCAATGTTCAACAACCTTGGCTTTAAGTGCAAGGCAGAAATTGAAGATGGGTGACAGCACCTCAAGAACATATCAAAATTCCACCTTCGTTATTGCCACACCACTATTTTTTCCAGATAGCATTTTTCACTCTGATCAAAAAGCAATTTCTAGCGGGGGGTCAGCAGTATTTCCACTTCACAGACAAAGCCAAGGTACGGCGAGTCCAAGACTGTAAATTGCTCAAGGCCATTTACTAAACCCATACCAGAAGCACAAATCCCCATTACTCGGCCCTCAAGTCTAGATGCCAGAGATTCCCCTCTCGTCTCCTGTCCGTCAAGGGGCGGCAGCACCAGCGGCACCATGCCCACTGCACGCTTCCCTGCTCGCCCTGCCTTGCCTCTTGCAGGTCCCTTTCTCTGGGGCCAACACACGAGGGGCCAAGCTAGCCCCCTTCTCCCAGTTTCAGCCAGCCTTCAGCTTAGTGTCCTCAGGCAGCGAGCGTCGCTTACCACAGGCAAAGAATTCCCCACGTACTTGACACACCTAACCGATTTTATTTCATACTGAGGGAAACAGAGGACCAACACCTACAGAATAGGCAGGAACGAGAAGATGGACCGTCACCCTCCGGGCCCTCCCCGGCCTCCAGGCCTCCCTCCTAGCTCGCAGCGGAGAGGCCCGGCATGGAAGCAAACGGAGCCCATGGGGAACAAGGCCTGGTCCACCGCACCTCCGCCCCGCCGGGGTCCCTCAGGGGCGGCCACCCGCTAGGGACAGACCCCGAGTGCGCACAGGCCGCACTCCGGGCTGGCAGCGACCAGCCCCTCTCGGCACGGCAGCTCCCGGCTGAGAGCCTGAGCCTGGGTCCCGGCCACGGCGGCTCGGACAGGTCCCGGCCCAAGAGGATGGGGGAGGGGTGGGGG